>OX387647.1:13051647-13651647 GCA_947568875.1 Fissipunctia ypsillon
ATCAGGATTAAAATCTCTCTTATGAGCATTTGTATAATGCAGCATGTCCTTATAGACAAGTCTATCTTTGCTCGATATTAATTTTAAATCAGGTTTTCTTCGAAGTAAAAGTTCTTTCAAGCCAGGGGATAAATTATAGGATTTGTCACCGACTTTAATTAAAATGACACTGTCGTCATTCAAACTATCGATTTTAGAAAATGAGACTACTGAATTACCCATTAGCAATGTTTTGTTTACACTTCTTATTCCAAACGGTATATTCACACCATCATAAATATCATGGATATCACGGCCCTCTAGCGAAATTTCTAAATCATCCGGTATTTCTTTTGTAGGAGACTTTTTAAGCACTTGTGCAGAATTCAGTTTTGGATCGTAGCAGTCTTCAAACTTTGTAGATGAACTAGTATTAATGTCATCTAATTCAATGTCGTCAGAATTTGGGGGTGATGTATTTTGTAAAGGCTTTATTTTTTCCGTTGATATATTCGAATCGACTAGTGCTTTAAGGGGGTCTGTGACGGTTTTTAGCATTTTATCAAGTGACAAGTTCATAGAGTGTTCACGGTTCTTCATTTGTTTTATTTTATTCTTTATGGAGTCTACAGACTTCATTAATTCTATTTTAATATTCTTTTCCATGTTGTATTATAACAAGTATGCTCAGCCAAAGAAGATATAATACTAAATTAGATTTATATGTTATTGATTTATATAATTACGCATTTTCGCTCAAAATTTAAAAAAACAATCTAAATTCTGTCTATACCTTCCATTGTTTAATGAGGAGTCTTTGCAAATACTAACAAAGTTATATGGCTCTCTCCAAACTGTTTTACAAATATTCTTGAATTGATTCCAGGACATATCAGAACTAACATGCTCTTCATAAATATGTTTCAAGTTTACGTCGTCTTGTTTAAATATTATAAGAAAGTTTGCATTATCTCGCAGCAACTGTTTCGGAATTTTAGAATATGTTTGACATAAATAAAAGCAATCGATTTGTTTATGTCTACCCATAGAGAAGTAATTACGAATGTTTATTTGATTTTCACATGCCACATCATCGAAAATAAACACAGAATTTGTTAGTGCTTCATGCGGGGCTATGACTTCTTTATTATCATTAAATTCATGAAACTTAACCTGATGCACTCTCTTTATAACTTCTCGTAGGAACCTATATTTTGGTTGAAAATTTGTTTTCGAGTACAGATAAAGACTTTGAAATTTTAGACCATTCTCATGTAACAATAAACTAAGCACTACGTTTGTTTTTCCACAATTTGAGGGCCCACATATAATACAACGAATCGTATTTGGTAACAAAATGCTATGGCTAATATGATTATCTGAGTCACCAAGATTTATATGATTAACATTAAGTGATGTGTGTTGTTTGATCAACTTCATTTTGACTATTAATTCAATTTTACCCATACATAGATATATAAAGCATAAGTGCTTAACAATTTCATTTTTATACCTGCTGTAAATAATTGATGTTAGTATGGTATTTATATTTGTGATTAGTCCTAAAGATTAATAAAATGAAGAACACTGTAAGGCCATAATAAGAATAGAAAGTCATGCATCAGATATAAATGTTATATTCAGATATTACATAATTATTTAAATACGAAAATCAACACTACCACTCACTAAATTAATAATGTATGCTACACTTATACTAATATTATAAACAAAGATTATAATAACATTACAATTTATTGATAAAAACATAATTATTTATATTTAAAAATTAGTTCTCAAAATAAAGTTTCACAGTGTCCCCAAGGTAAAGTTTCAATTAGATTCGTGAGGATTTGTCTCTTATCATCATTTCTATTTAATACTACTTTATGAATTTCTTGAGAGTACAGTACATGTTTAAGTGATTTAATTATATTCATTTTACATTTAAAATTGACATTATTTGTTAAAGCTTTACTGTAGTGAGACAATTTTAATCGATTAGTAACAGCTTTAGATATTCCTTTTGCTTTTGTGATGCGAGTTTTTGAAGTGATTATACAATATAGTTTAGCTCTCAGTCCTACAAATTCGCTTATGATGTCACCCCCCAGTTCATCTTTAAATAGTCCTGGAATTTTAGTATTTACTCTTGGCATGCTGTAACAATTATCAGGCTGGAAATTACTTGTATCAAATTTTGCAATATCATTTTTTATGTCTTCATAAAAATCCTCTGTATTTACAAAATAAAGAAGGCTGTCTGTGTCTGTATAACACAGTCTTGCACGAGTTTTATATTTATTTTTAATAAAGTTGTAGTGAAATTTATACAAATATTCCTTTGCGAATTCTAGAACTGTAAACCTGTAGATAGGGCGATCTAAAATAATTTTTTCAGGAGTTAATTGAATAGCAACAAAATTTTCAGAAAAGATCGCAATACTTTTCAGATTTGGTTTTGCAATTAATTTTTCTGCACCTTGTTGCTTGTTAGTTTTATTATTGTAATCATCCCACATGGTAACTAATTTGACATTAACCTGTTTGCGTCTATTTTCAGTAGTTTTCCCAAATATAGCATTATTAAGTAGTTTGAAAAAGTCTTTCTCAAATACGGTTGTTGAAGCTTGACGTAATGTAGTATTTAACTCAATATATTTTTGTAAATAATTTTCTTGTCTAAAAGTTAAAATACGGTGAATTTTTTTTTAAATTAGTCCATTCAATAAACATGCCTTTAAATGAACATAATGTATTACATAGTTGAATTTGTCGTATAAACTAGCAATTAATTTAGGTGTTTTGCCTCCAGGAGGTGTGAACCTCTCGGGGGCAAAAGGTAAATCACTATGCGTATTATGTAAACTCTCAGGATATATTAAATCAACTTCTAAAATATATCCATATTCAGAATCATCTGATATTGATAACACATTTATTGTCTTAATCTCATCGATTGTCAAAAAACGAAAATCTGAAATAGGCATTTTCTTCGTCATTGCGTAACCATATAAATTGTTACAGTCAAGATAAATCAAATAAGTTGATTTTTGAGAAGCATCATAATTTGGTAAATATTTATTATTAGCTTGAGCATGGCGAAGAGAACATTGTGCCAAGCCTCCTCGTATTCCCTTTTCCAAAAATTCATACATTTCTAAACTATGAATTAATTCTAATTTAACGCGTGTGTACAGTAGCATTGCATCCCAGCTTAAACTAGGTGCAGTAATGTAATACGTTGGATCAAGTTGATAATGATCCAGACAAGTCTGTCTAAATTTTTCGAATACGTCAGAAAGAAGTAATACGTCGGTCTTTAAATATAAATCTGTATATTCTCCAAGTGATTTAATATTAAATGACTGCCAAATAGATTGTGCGTGTATGTATTCATCATCGCTAATATGTTGACAATTCAAACTGTTATAGAAACAAACTTTCGATGGAAGTTGAGTCTCGTTATATTTTGAGTATGCATTCATATAATCATAGGGATAAATTCCTTTTTGTCGTAACAATGTTAACTGATTATAACTAATATCTGGAAATTCTTTTGATAAATTAACAAAGTCGGTTTCATTCAAATTATTTACTAATGTGCTTAAACTTGAATTAAGAAATTGATAAGAATCTATGAACTTAACTTGAATTGGCCTTGATTTTAATGCATTCTTAGTATGGAGTACTTTTGTGAATGACATATACGTTTCTTTGGATTTTGGTATAATTTTAAAAGCACCTTCATACTTCGATAATTCTTTTATAAATAAGTGAGAGTCATAGCCGGATAGGTTATGAAAAATAACAGGCACGAAAGGGCAAACTCTTAACATTAAATTACAATGAGAGTGTGCTGCGCCTCGGTATTGTGATGTAATGTGATCATGATCCATTACTTTATCGTCAAAGAGCAAATAATTACAGATATGACATGTAGTGGCATTTTTGTAATCGTTTTCTTGGGCCTTAGTTAAAGGTGCCATAGGCATTTTATTTAATAAGATACTGTGAATGTACTCCAAATCTCTTATTAAATATTTTATAAATATTTCTACACAATCAGCTCCTCTATAAGTAACATAGTTATTCAGACCTGTATTGTGTGAACAACAAATATAGTAACCAAAACATGAAGGTTCGTGAACCTTATAGGTACGAGTATTTTCGGTTACATTTATGTTGCAGTTTAGTAAAAGACTTTCAAAATCGGCGTATATAACAAAATTAATTTTTTGTTTTCTTTCGAAGTTCTTAAATTGAAGAATACTATTTTTTTCAGGTAACATTGTCAAAATCTTAGGACACTTATTATGGGCACTATATCTCGTTTCACTCGTGAAAACTTGTAAGCATGTCTCACATAGGTACATTTTACCTTTATGTTTACTTATTTGACGTTTGATCAATCTCAATAGATTTTTTATTAAGCAATAATGCCCTTTACCTTTTTGTTCAAAGTACAATAAATTGACATGCTGGTTTTTTCTTAAACTTGTCACATATAAAGGACCAGTGACCATGTTTTTATTATCTAATCCATATATATTAATACTTATGTCTGGATTTAAATTTTCTAATATTTTAATATCTTTACATGATGGGGGGAAATGATAGACCATCTATATTTAAAACTTTTGAAAAATGTGGATATGAACTTGTTCTGCAAACATTAATTTGGGAGGGATATAACGCTGCGACAATACTCCATAAAAAGCAGTAGGTATCGCTGTTTTTAATATTTAAACAACTTCTAGTTTTTTTTATTACTTGCGGCAAATCTATATAGGTGCCACCTTTCAAAGGAGAGTATTTGTTAAGGTTAATTTCTAGATGACTTATAAATAAACAAGACCAACCAGATTCACGATGTTGGAACTCTGAGAGCTTTCTGTCAAATGTATTTATTGTTTTCAAATATAATTCATTTATATCTGTATTATTATATACAATTTCATATTTTGTGTTAAATGATTTAAGCTGTTGCTCATCTGATTTTGGAAGAATGAAATAAGCAAAAAGCTCAAAGTTTAATTTAACACAATTATGTTTTATCAAACAATCGTTTATTACTCTTATGACCTTATCCTGATTATCCATTAGGAATTCCTCAGGTGTTAGGTATTCCATTGATGGATTCAGTTTGTAACTTATTATTCTCTTTTTAAAAGCCGTTGCTATTATATCGATATTTTCAATTTCAGTTTTTAGTATGCAATTAGATTTATGCAAATTCGTTCTCAAATGATACTGATATTCAATTTTAGGTATTTCAATGTGACATTTTTGACATATTATTATATCATTATTATTTGTTCTGATTCCGGGTCTAGGTGTAACTGTAAGAAAGAAAGAAAAAAACCATGAACATTAAATAAAATTTGATATAATATGAATTACTATTAATACTTAATTTCTATAACCGATTACATGATTTATTTATATGCATAAGTAAGTACCGGCTAAGGTTGCAATTGCATTATAATAGATTTACACCTTAGATCTATTTATTCTTATTAATTTATTTAAGTATAGCAATAGTGTCTTCTATAATAATGTAATCGCAATCTGCCTGTTATTTGTTACATAATTTTACTATTACTAAACTTGAAATAAAAAGATAATATCTTAATTACTATGAGAGTAATACAAAAAGTGTGTATTAGTGAATAGGCATGTGTTATATTGGGTAATTAAGTACTATTTCAATAATAGTTACTTACAAATGTTGGTGGGCACTTAACATACTCTTTTCGTGTAGCTATAATAAAATTAGACAAATGTTGCCAAGCATCTGTATTGTCAAAGGTTTGATTTTTAAGCGTGACAATTGCTTGGCGCCACCTATTCATTGGCGGAACTTTCTCTATTTCATCGCACCGGTATATTTTCAAATCAATATAGTGCGTTCCCGGCTTGTTTTCGTGGGTTTGGCGCGAATGGCCGTTTGCAAGGCGTCGTGTTATATATGAAGGTAACGGTGTTTTACCAGTAACTGCAGGAACCGCTTTCTCGTCGTCCTCGCTGTCGGTTCCAAACAGATCGTGAACCGTGTACTTCCTCGGTGGGATGGGTTTGATAAGCGGTTTCTTTGAAGCTGATGGACGGGACGGCACGGCAGGCGTCGCGGAAGTGGACGGCGCTGGCACCGGACTTGCTCTCGATGGTGACGACCACGACCCTCGTGCCGGCTCTGTCGTGCGAGTTGATGCGTGCTTCCTTTTTCGCCCGTCGTGCTTCTTTTTTGGAACCTGAGGTTCCTCGTCGACGTCGGAGGGAAAAAGGGTCTCGGCGTTTTCGTGCGGCCTGAAATGAAGTGTAACAAACAAATAAATATACAATAAAATAATGATTCAAGCACACATCCCACTTTGACATGTCAGGTAGGTACACTACTCTAATTAATTATTATTTTATTATTGTCTATCTATCTATCTACATCTAATATTGAAATACATCTTATTAGAATACTGAAACATGGCCATCACAGAAATAATACTCTATTAAACCACAATACTATATCGCGCTAGATTAACTGTTCAACATAAATAGAAAAAAACAGATGGGATGGGGATCGAACCCCTTGGCCCTTAGCTGTAGCTGCAACTAGTCAACTACATACAATACATTGCTACTACTGTGATAGTAAAAATAAGGTAATGTATATTTTATTAAAAAAAACTACTTACATTTTCCTTATTGCAGGTTGATTCTTGGTAAGTACTTGATGTTGATCTGGAGCTCCTGGTAGCTGAAGTGATGCTCCTAATTCACTCTCCAATATTTAAATAGCCCGGATCCACGTGAGGTTTTCCATATATGTAATGCACGCGTCACCCTAAAATCCTGACTCAGGAATTCCTCACGAGACAAGACAAATGCTTTGCAATCATAACCGAATCTACAAATCTCAACCTTAAATTATGATATCTAAAGTGTACATTAATATTTGACTAGGTATAGTAACTACAGTCAAAGTCTTACATACTAGTTAAATACCGCGACTTCGTTTTTTATAATACTCATTTTATTTTATTACAACATTAACATTATTATTATTCATTTATTCTATACTAATATAACACAGTAAGAGAATTACCCGACTGTGTCAAGCAAAAGACGGTGACATTACCGGTGAACATTATCTACCTTTCTTTTGGTGATTTAAAAATTATAAGTTTGAAGAATAAGATAATAATAGCAGGCAAAACTAGGTGTAACAATAGTATGTCGATATTGCTATTTTGTTTTCATCCATCTCCTTATGAAATTAGAACTTACATTGCAAATTAGACCTACTACTTACATGCGACGGTTTTGCTTACCGAATTTTCTCAAGGAAAATGCATGAAAAAAGTACAGTGAACAAAACGTACAGTAGTGTTTATTTTATAAATATATATTTATAGTAAACAATAACATGTTTGGCGCCGTGATGTCTTGAGGTTTCAATTTCAATCCATCTCCATAAATAAAATTAGAACTTACATTGCAAATTAGACCTACTACTTACATGCGACGGTTTTGCTTGCCGAATATTTTCAAGAAAAATGTATGAAAAAAGTACAGTGAACAAACGTACAGTAGTGTTTATTTTATAAATATATATTTATAGTAAACAATAACATGTTTGGCGCCGTGATGTCTTGAGGTTTCAATTTCACCATACCATTTTTGTCCGGAATATCAACATCTAACAAAAATGTACGACTTTGAACTCTATACATTAAAATTAACTTATATATAAATTGATAAATTATTTTAAAGTTGTTCATTCAATTTCTGCTCCTGCTGAGTCCTGAGTCCTGACTGGGAAAAAAACGGTACCTTTGCGTAATGTCGGTAAGTGTTAATATTTTCTTTAACTTTAACAATATTTTATATAACAATTAAAATATTACATTATTTTTATCTACATATAAAACGTATTAATTGATTGATCATTGTAAACGGCTCAAACATACATAATACGATCTCGACATCAGAGTTTTCGAATCAAACGTACACCTAACACAACACGACTTTAATTGCATTGTATTTTTATTTTAAGGACTCCGAAAACGACCTCTTCAACTTCGTTCCTATGAATACTGTGGTAGGACAGAAATACGAAAACCAACTGAATCTGGAGGGCCCCAGCAGCAAACAGCTCAAGAGATGTTCAACAGCTGCATTCACCTGTGTAAAAAAACTTACGCGTGGTGCTAAAGTGATCAGGATCGAAGTTTATGATGTAGAACATTTTCCTGATACCATAAGTTCGCTATGTAATTGTGATGCCGAATTGTGCGTGCAGCATGTAGTTAAAAACATATTCATGGACGATATTTATAAATCGGTTAAAGAAATTGCTGTAAAAGTATCAAATAATATGTCGTAAAATAAATCATAATCCTTATTAAATGATAAAGTATTTTTATTTTAACCATTCACATAAGCACCCACATTTAATCATGTGACTCTTAAATCTTTAAGGGTAAGGTTGAAAGCCGAATAATTCACGTCGCTTCGTGAGATAAAAGAACGACCAACTTATAAAACACGTATAAAAAAATAGTTGATATATGTTGTATGCACTCTCTAATACAAAGGTATCAATACTTCATCTATGCACCTAGCTTCTGATGTTTCATAACTGTCCATGTAGGTTTATGTGAAACAAAATATTTTGATAGATCAAGACCTCAATTTATTAAAGAAAAAAGCTTTTAAAATAAAATGAATACAAGTCTCATTTCAATAACTTGAATACAACATTCACTCTTAATAAAGGATTCTGAATACAACACTCATTTTGAATAGAGGAGTCTGAATACAACACTCATTTTGAATAGAGGATTCTGAATGCAATCTTCACTTTGAATAAAGGATTCTGAATACAACACTCACTTGAATAGAGGTTTCTGAATACAACACTCATGAATGAATGAATGATGAAAACTGCAGGTTTTAGGATCTATTCTAAGTGAATAATATGAAATTGAATGAATGAGATGATGAATGAGTGAAAATTGCGGGTTTCCAGATCTTATCTGATCTGGAAACCCCAATTTTAACCTACTGATGTGTAGGAACGCTTTTATTTCTAACTAGCTATTGCCCGCGGCTTCGCCTCTACTCCTTATAACATCAGCTATCTGTCAGTGAACAACTTTTACTATGGGACCATACCATACAGCGTGTTACGGCAAGGATATATGCATACAAACTGGGTGAAGAGTGTATCTGGTTCAGAATCTCTGTACAATTTTTTTTTTTTATTTTGATAGTTGAATAAATTTAAATCATAACAAACGTGTCACCGCACTACGAAGGTCCTTATCCATTAACTGTATCTGTGCGCCTAGTACACACACACACCTGACACACCGGTAGCGGCGCAGGCGGCACGATTGGCGGTGGGAATAAACGAACGGATTAAAATGTGTACCCAGTACCTACCTCTTCCGAAAATCTGTGCGCCTAGTACACGCACTCTGACCGCTCGTATGTTTAGATAAATTTTGTCGTGATAGGTACGGTCGGTACAGCAACGTAGACGATTACTAAACTAAATCCCGACGAGGCGTCTGTCTGCCTTAGGTACCACTCGCAAAAGGTCACGCGAGGCAAAAATCAGCGCCCAGCACTAATACAGCTCGTCTTGTGCTACTGCGTGGAGTACGTTGAAAATATTCTAGCACAGCGTCTTCAAATCAATGATTTCTCTCTCCTGCTTGGTCGACCTTCCGATGCAGGCTCATGGAATGAACCCTTTTTTTTTTGGATGGGAAATCATCAAATGACTTCTCCCGCTCTAGGCGTAGCGGGAGGGCGTGTCAGGCTTTTACTGACTAAAACCCACCCGTGTTCCTTCAGTTGCCTGTGCCGGGGCCTCGGTAACTCTTTCGAATGGAATGAACCCCTGGAGTACAGACGTACCATCCGGCTGAAACATGACCTCGATGGCAGCGGCCGACGCTCAGCAACTGGTCTTCCTGTCGATGAATCGCTGACGATACAGTTGTCGGGCAGCTCGCAGATTACCATCCGTTGCTCCAACACACAACATCATCTCATAATATTTGCTATTACTGCGTGACGACATTTTCATGACAAAGCCACAACGATCACCGATTGATAATCACAACTTCGAACCGATACGGACAGAGAGGAGCGACTTAAAAGCACACGAAAAAATTCGGACAACCTACTATCCTGGTACTAAGGTAACTGACCCAATTATTGCTTTCGTAATTTGTTTATTTAATTAAAAATAAGTAAATTAACCGACTTGAAACACCAAACACGTCTTAAGAAGCATCCCTCATGCGTTAATACACGAAATTAATAAGCCCATTTGAAAATTAACCTCAATTAATTGAAAAATACATACAAACATTGTAAGTATTGTTCATTAAAGGTTTATTTTGAGATGAACAAGTCTTAGTTGCTAAACTTTGCTTACTTGGATATTGGGGATGATCAGGAAATAATCAAAAGTTTTTAGCATAAAACATAAGCATTTTGCTTAACCGATTCGTTGCGATGTCTAATTTCGCTAACTTCTAACTGTGGCGTCGAACAAAAATAACGTGACACTGTTCAGTGCCCAACGCCATACGATTAGATGACACGCATCTGTGCCTTCAGCCATGCGGGAAAGAAAACAGTATTTTGACCATTTTTTACAGTAAAAACTTCCTTAACTTAATTGAAGGAGTTACCATCGATTTTAAAATGACACACATCCGTGCCTAACGCCTCACGCAAAAAAAAGTGATGGCACTGAAACGTGCCATCCGCAACGAATCGGTTAAGCTAGATATCAAAATGAAAAAATAATTTCATAAAAATCAGAAAAAAGGAGTGACGTGCCGAAAGAAAACTCCCTCATTGACCCTAAACATCACTGTGTGGGTAACCGTTGTTATCCTACATGATTGTAAAAGTACAGAAATTAGTGTTGAGTATTATTATTGTGCGACAATTTCCGTTACTCATGAAGTCCTTTAAGACTTTAATAACTTCTCTTGCATAGTTTGAGACATTCGCGATTACGGAAAAAAACACTCCCCGTTCAAACTCGGCGCACGTGCCTATTATTGACGATCGGGCAACGGGACAACTGTAAACAAAGTGACGTGTTTGGATACATTTAATAATTTATTTCTTTTTGGTGTTATTAGCGGTGTAAGCGGTGTCAAGAAGTAACTACCTACAGCCATAACACCTACTTCATCAATGAAAAACTAAAATAAAATTAAGTGCTGAACCCTCTGGCATTATTTGTACCATGATACACATATCTAAGTTTTACGTAAGAAAGTTTTCTAGGGTTCATTTTAAAATTAATTAAATCTTTTTTTTTGTATAGAGTCCTTTTGTAGTTTCCTATTATTGCAATTTTGTCAGCCATTTATCTCAGTTAGTTGTCAGTGTCAGTGCGTGTCAAAAATACAAAAAAAGGATGATTATGTTAATTCCACGGAACAGAAAAAACAGTGGAAGTGCTAAGTAGGCGTGGTACGCGTGCCACAATTAAGCGTTGTTACGCTTAACCGATCCCAGTCGCGTTCTGACCAAAGAGGTTCTGATATCGCGTCGAGTTGCTAGTCTCGCGACAAATTCATATTTCCCTAGCTATGCCGATGCCGTATTGTTCCGTTTTAGAGTGCAAAAATGATAGTAGGAGAAAAAATCTTAAAAATGGAGGTATTTCGTATCAACAGTAAGTACGATTTTCATTGTTTTCTAATAAAAATCTTATTTTGTTTCAATTTACTAATATTTAATATAACAGTTAGTCAAAATCAACCTTATACAATTAAGAGAAAGTTTATTTTGGATTGATTTTTTTCAATAGAACATTCTCGAAAGCACTTCGCTACTCAAGTAGTGATGTGGTCAAGTCGAATATTGAATTTGTCGATTGATATCGATACAAGGAATACCTAAACAATTTTGTTTATTTAAATTCATTATTTATTTAGTTTTACATTACAATACAAGTATAAGGTCGCCTTCATTCATACACGAAATTTATTTTAAGTAAATTTCGTGTCGCAATTTGGACCGATTTAAGCAAAAATGATCCAACCCACCATTGTCGGGGTTGTGGGTTGGATCATTTTTGCTTAAATCAGTCCATTTATGGTCGCATAAATGCTATAAAGCAAAAATATAATCAATGTTTTAAATAGTAACAAACAAGTTCAAATTGGCGAATTTCCTGCGTCCAATCACGTTACCGATTTGACGAAGGCAATAGTTGAAAAATATATAAATGTTCGCATACACCATTTATTAAAATTAAAAATAAGACTTTCCAAACGCCAGTTTCGTAACAAATATGTTTTATTTCAAGGGCAATAAATAAATTTTACTATTTTCATTACGTTGCAGTCTTTATATAATATTTGTATTCATGCATACATACCAGCACTTTTATTTAATTTTAAATTTACCTGTCTGTCTGTCTGTCTGTGTGTCTATTAATTAATGGTTTAAAATGAACAGCGGTTTGTGTACCAAATAAATAAATGTACTCCCAACAAGTCTTATTTATGCTAATTGAACAAAATATCGGATATCTATCGATATCGATAAAGAATTTCAATGTGCTACGTGGTGCGGCCTTGGTCGAGTAGCAGCAGAATTCGACCGATCACGCAAATGAGCAATTTAAAAAAAAATTGTACGGGTCCGTTTTTGCCTTGTCCCTCGACTTTGTTCATTTATTTTGTTGTGATGAATGACTTCTAGCAGAATGTATTAATTTAAGTGAAAAAAACATATTTTTAAATATATATATATAAATTGTCGTTTTGTTGCTACTTTTACTAATTATAAAACTTACGAAGATTTTAAAATTTTGAAGACCATCGAATTTACCTGTCCCCTTCCCAACTTGAGTCAGAAAATCTTTGATTTCTAAAAATTGTCGTGTATTGGGAGTGGTTTATTAATATATTTTGAGTTCTTAAAAGTCGAATTCATCAGTTAGAAGTATCAGCAACATCTTTTTTTTACATATTTTCTATTAAAAATAAATATAAATGAAAATCGAAAATTTTAGCTAACCGGAACATTCCGTTTTGTGACCGCTCGTTTTTGCAAAAATTCTTCTAATCGTGGAAAGTATTCGGCACGAAATGGCAACAGAACATATTGTTCTTCATCGAGAGACACCATTTTGCTTTCATTGTCAAACTGATTTGTGACCAGCGCGGGCGTAATTGTTGAAGTGATCCGTGTTTCAATTTCTTTGCTCAGGTATGTGACCAAGTTTTACTATTATAAATCACTTTTCTTTAATTATTTTTATTGTTGACACATTGCAAATTTTGTGTAGTATTTGATACCAAAAAGTTAATAGTGCTAAGTACGATGGGTAATTTTTAAACAATTTAAAACTACAAAAAGGTAGCATTATGTGACATCCGTTTTGTGACTTATTCTACGGTCACATTTAACGGAACGGCAAGTCACAACAGGTCGGAATGCATAAAGCTTAGTTCACATTGCAAATCCTTGCTGACCGAATTAATGTATACTAAAGTTACAAATTATTTAAGTCTTTTTTTAAAATTTCAATTTCAAATTTTCAGATTGAAGTTTGCTGACGACATTTAAAAATTGGTCTACCTACCTACATTATAATTGAGTTTGAGATTTCTTTTGTAATTTCACATTATAGTAAGGTAAAAATGTCCGTGGATGGGTGACCATCTTTACATACCGACACTCCTCCGTGCCTCGGAAAGCACGTTAAGCCGTTAGTCCCGGCTGTCATTCGTAGATCTTTGACAGTCGTTACGGGTCGTCAGAAGCCCGAAAGTCTGACAACCAGTCTTACCAAGGGGTATCGTATTACCCAGTTACTGGGTTGTGGAGGTCAGATAGGCAGTCGCTCCATGTAAAATACTGGTATTCAGCTGCATCCGGTTAGACTGGAAGCCGACCCCAACATAGTTGGGAAAAGGCTAGGCAGATTGATTGAGTAAGGTTAAAATATAAGAATATTTAAAATTATTGTTTTATTTCTAACCTACTCTGTTCTTCGATTTTTTCAGTAATTATTTTCTTTTAACAGAAAAAAATATAAAACTAGTTAAATTTGAGAAGTAGGGTTAACAATGTTTAAATTATCATTTGATGTCAGTTAACTTAGTTTAATTTAATGTACTACGTACGTATTGTTTAGGCAATATAAGGTCATGTGAACACAGCCTTGTGATTTTAAGACTTCCATTTTGTCACTGTCCCTTTAAACTGATGGAGTTAAATCTATGAAATCAGATGAATTTTTACCTTTTAAATCTGTGCGGCCGCAATTATGTTTACAGTAAATGTATTACTTTTCGAAGAACCTACACATATTAAGTAAAATATTATGTTTTTAGAGTTAAATTAAAAAACAACAAAGTAAAAAGCAACAGAGTCACAAAACCGAATAAAAACAATAATTTTGTTTTAATCCTTGAAGCTAAGGCTATTTTCCTTATTTTATCAATTAATTACATGTATTCTTAGTTTAAATACATTAAAAAAAGGCTTAATAATTTCATACTTTCCTTTAATTTTGCTTTTAAATCTAGTCACACAACGGAACCAGTTCCGCCACAAAGTCCGTTTTGTTTCGATATTATCGGGAAAATACCTCGAATTCCGCGTTCCTTTTTGTTTTTCTGTATAATAAACTATATTTCTTATTATATTATGGTCAAATTTAAAAAAAAAAACCTAAAAAATTAAATGGAATTTTACAGCAGGGTACACTTTATTTTGAAATTGCTCAAATGTCAACCGTATGTCTAACGCAATTAAGTTGATAATTGCGACCCCTGAGAATAGCGCCATCTATGGTCAAGTAGCGGAATTGACTCGCCAATCGAATCTAGTGTGACTATAGACCGTAAATACGCTTTGCCGCTAAACCAAAATAAATCTTATTTGTAGAACGTCAGGGTTTATTTTCAAATCTGTGATGTAGGCTAATTTTGGCTAAACTTAAAACTACAAATCAAACGAATTGTTTCTTTGTAGTGCAATATATGATTATCGGTTTATTTGTGTGAGTTTGGAAACAGCGGTTCCAATAGTAATTTTAGTGCATTGCACTTCCACCTGTTTTTTCTGTTCCGTGGTTAATTCAAATTCAAATCTATCTATATAGCGTGACTGGTAATTAGTGACCGATACTTAAACACATGATTGTACTCATGATAACAAACAACTTTTACTATGGGACCAAACCTGAAATCGTGAAAAAAAAATCTGCTGCTCCCTACATTTATGCTCGCATAATTCGTCAAAATGTAGGGACCAGCTGATTTTTTTTCACGATTTCAGGTTTGGTCCCTTAGTAAAAGTTATTTGTTATCATGAGAACAATCATGTGTTTAAGTATCGGTCACTAATTACCAGTCACCCTATATGTATATATAAAAGGAGAAACTGACTGACTGACTGACATATCAACGCACAGCCGAAACTACTGGGACTAGGAACGTGAAATTTTGCACACGGCCTCCTTTTATAATGTAGGGGAGCAGCACTAAGAAGGGGTTTGTGGAAAATCGATCTTTAATGGGGTGAAAAGGGGGGATTTCTTTTGTATGAAAAATCTTATTCCTTGAGTTCATAAACTTGAAACTTGGCACGAATACTTATCAAAGTAAATTATGAACTTTCTAATTTTTGTTTTTCTAAACTACCCCCGAGGGGGTGGGTTGGGGGGTGTCAAAGTTTGTATGGAAGAATTTTAACACGCAGTCCGATTAATTCGAAACTCAGTACTTATACTCGTACTTAAGACTAAAACTAAAGAATAACCTATGTCAGGGTTTTTCGAAATCGACACCTGATGGGGTGAAAAGGGGTAGTCAATTTTACAGGGGAGGATTTTACTGCGTAGCTTAACTCGAAAATTGGTATAAATAATCTTTAAGTCAAGTTTTGGAAATATCCTAAACGATTTTTTTAAATTCCACCCCTGAGGGGGTGAAAACCGGGGATATAATTTAAACCTTATAAACTTGAAACTTGGCACGAATATTTGCCTAAATAAGCAATAAAGTTTCTTACTATTGGTTTTCCAAAACTACCCCTGACGGGGTGAAAAGGGGTAATTAGATTTTTAAGAGGAAGATTTTACGGGGTGAAAAGGGGTAATTAGATTTTTAAGAGGAAGATTTTACTGTGTGGCTTGATTAACTCAAAAATTGGTATAAAAAATTTTTGATTCGAGTTATGGAAAAATCCGATACGATTTTTCGAAATTCCCCCCTGTGGGGGTGAAAAAAGGGGATACAGATTATATGAAAAATCTTATTCCTTTGGTTAATACACTTGAAACTTGGCAATATTTGCCTCAGGAAATAATAAAAATTGTCACTTTTAGTTTTTTAAAACAAGTAAGGAACACTAGGACCGTAAGAACAGTTAGGAAAAATTTTAACGCGCTGTCATATTAACTCGAAACTCGGTACCTACTAATACTTTTTCGGAAGTCGGTGTCTTTGGATCTGTATTTTAGGTTTTTGCCACTGACTTCCGAAACTAAAGTTATTTTTCACTTTGTAGTGTTTGTTTTGGAAGTCGGTTGTTTTTATTTTTCACTTAGTGGGTCGGTTTTTAATTTATCTGAGTTACAACAGCCTAATGACAACTGCTCATCACCTTTTACAAAACATTGCTTTTCCCTATGCAGGGACGTTAATTGTTGAGGAGTTCTCCTGGTACTTCACCATCAGCTCCATTTCATCATATGCATTGTGACGAGCTTCTATTGCTTACCAATAATTTTGAAGTAATGGAATCGCGACCCGTGAAATACTTATTATTGAGTTGTTCCGGTGGCCCTCTTACCATCTGTGGTCTTCGTCATCAGTTCCACTCCACCAAATGTTGCTTTCCGAGAGCAAATGCACAAGTTACTATAAAAAATACCAAATCGCTATAGGTGTATAGGAAGAGTTCCCTCGATTTCTCCAGAATCCCATCAGATCATAACCTGATGACAATGGGACCACCTGGAAAGTATACCCTTTCAAACAAAAAAGAATTTTCCAAATCGGTCCAACCGTCTTCGATTAATCGGGGAACACACGTAAAAAATAAAAAGATTCCGACGAACTGAGAACCTCCTCCTTTTTTGAAGTCGGTTAGAAATAATTTATAGCCAGAGTGCATCTCATGACAATTCTAATAAACCCCAACACGGCTAGGATACATTGTTTTATTACTGATCTGAGTTCAATGGTATCATTCTCATCAGAAGCATTTATTTAAATTTGCTTCGTTATAGTCATTTAACTATCTTAATCGAGATATCTTATCGCCACCCATGAAATACTTATCATTGATGAGTTCCTGTGGCCATCTATGATCTTCTTCGTCAGTTCCACTTCACCAAATCGTACTTTCTGAATGCAATTGCTTGATTTGTTGACGAAAATACCAAAATCACTATGTGTTAGCCAATAATATTTGAGGAGTTCCCTCAATTTCTCATGGATCCTATCATCAGAACTGGATTTGGATCCAAATGGGACCAATCTGGAAGTCCAATCCTTTCAAATAAAAAAATAATTTTCCAAATCGGTTTTTGATTGACGGAGTAACGGTAAGAAACATTTAGAAAAACATAAAACCGAATTGATAACCTGCTCCTTTTTTTGAAGTCGGTTAAAAATTGTAACGAAGTCAGAACTGTGCATTGCATATATTTGAAAAGAAGTCATTGAACGAGTCTGTTGCGCACACTATAGTTTTTAGAATTTTTGTCCGTTTGTTGTTTGTCGGGATGTATGTTCCGGATTGGCGCAAAAACGGTTGATTGAATTTAGAGGAAATTTGGCATACAGATGTTTTAGAACCTGGATTAACACGTAGGGTAGGTACTAATTTGATATATTCTGACATTCACGCGGGCGAAGCCGCGGGAAAAAGCTAGTATATATAAAAGGAGAAACTGACTGACTGACATATCAACGCACAGCCGAAACTACCGGGACAAGGAACATGAAATTCTGTTCACGGCTTCCTTTTATAACGTAGAGGAGCACTAAGAAGGGGTTTTTGGAAATTCGTCCTTTAAGGGGGTGAAAAGGGGGGATTTCGTTTGTATGAAAAATCTTGTTCCTTGAGTTAATAAACTTGAAACTTGGCACGAATACTTATCTAAGTAAATTATGAACTTTGTATTTTTTTGTTTTTCTAAACTACCCCCAAGAGAGGGGTTGGGGGGTGTCGAAGTTTGTACGGAAGAATTTTAACGCGCAGTCCGATTAATTCGAAACTCAGTATTTATACTTAAGACTAAAACTAAAGAATAACCTGTATCAGGGCTTTTCGAAATCTACCCCTGATGGGGTGAAAAAGGGTAGTCAATTTTACAGGGGAAGATTTTACTGCGTCGCTTGATTAACTCGAAAATTGGTATAAATAATCTTTGAGTCAAGTTTTGGAAGTATCCTAAACATTTGTTTTTTAATTCTGCCCCTGTGGGCTTGAAAAGCGGGGATACAGTTTATATGAAAATTCTTATTCATTTTGTTAATAAACTTGAAACTTGGCAGGAATATTTGCCTAAATAAGCGATAAAGTTCCTCACAATTAGTTTTGAAAATTACCCCTCAAAGGGAAGTTTAAGGGTGTTAAAGTTTATATGGAAAAATTTTAACGCGCCGTCTGATTAACTCGAAACTCAGTATTTATACTTAAAACCGTAAATAAAAAATAACGTGTATCAGGGGTTTTCGAAAATCTACCCTAACGGGGTGAAAAAGGGTAGTCAATTTTACAGGGGAGGATTTTACTTCGTGGCTTGATTAGCTCGAAAATTGGTTTATATAACCTATAAGTCAAATATTGGAAATTGGGGTGAAAAAAAATCTTATTTCGTTGATCTTTTAACTTGAAACTTGGCCCGAATACTTCATCATCATTCTCCTGCCCTAATCCCAATTTATTTGGGGTCGGCGCAACATGTCGACTTATAAATAAATAATAAAGGTCTTAATCTATAATACTACCATTTAAAGCGGGTGAGGGGGTTGTGAAATGTGTAGGGGAAAATAAGAAAATCACGCGAATGAAATAACGGGCGAAGTGCTGAATGACTGACATACTTACCAGATATATTGCACAAGGGTTCCTTTTATAATGTAGGCGAGCTCTATGAAGGGGTTTATGGAAATTCGACCTTTAAAGAGGGTGTAAAGGGGGATTTCTATTGTATGAAAAATCTTATCAAACTTGAAACTTAGCACGAATACATTCTTAAATGAATAATAAAGTTTGTCATTATTTCGTTCTTCAAAACTACCCGTCGAAGGGATTTTAGGGGGTGCTCTAAAGTTTGTATGGAAGAATTTTGGAATAACGATATTAATACTTTTGATAATAAACATAGACATAGTTTTTGGGTTTTTCGAAAATCGACCAGCAAAACGGGGTCATTTATTTTTTGAGGAGGATTTCACTGCGTATCTAAATTAAGTCTAAAGTAATCTAAACATTAAATGACGAAAAACATGATTGAAGATGTTTTTTAAATCAACCTCTTTCGGGGTGAAAAATGAGGGCCAGTTGATATGAAAAATTAATTTTTCCTTTGATCAATAAATTAAAGAATAAGTCTATAAATTGACCAATAAATCCTTACTTATTATAAAACAAAGTCCGCCCACGCGTCTGTCTATCTGTGTGAATGCGATAAACTCAAAAATTACCAAACGGATTTCCAAACGATTTTCACTGGAGTGATTCATGAGGAAGGTTTAAGTGGGTTTAGGTATAATTCATTAAGGTTTTGTGTAAATTAGCTGAAATATGACGATTATTGCAGAAAATGTGGAAAAAAAACATGCCGACTGGGGAGCTTTACTGGCATGCGCCGCGTAAACCGTAAGAGATACATTAAACTTATTAATATTCTAAAGGATTTGTATATCTTCTTCTTGTATATCAACAAAAAAATCCGCAATAGCATACATACGTTTATCTTCTAAGTACCCACAGTAACCATTTTTATCTTTCAGAGTTTGATAAAAATTTCATTGTTATTTCCGATCGCTACGCTTCCTTTTAATCCGGACGAAGCCGCGGGCAAAAGCTAGTATTTACATATACACGAAAATTGATAATTGCTGAGCTAGAAAATTTTGAACTTAAAACTTTTAGTTGGATAATTGTTGAGTGTATTTAGTCATTTAATTCATAGAAAATTTGGCCTATAGCTTTTAGGAGTGCTTATTATCTGATATTTAAAGTATGATTTTATGAAAGAAAAAAAAAATTACTCCTATTGTACTATTAGTTACATACTGGGCAGTACGTTTTTTTTATTAAAAAACAAAAACTATTTCCCAAGTTACAATAGAAGCGTTTTACCTAAAATTAAACACATCCAAATACTTACCTCACTGGAAGCTTTATATTGAGAGAGCATATCAGTTTCCGTCGATTTCTTATCAGTTTTAGTGCTAGTTTTACCTACTCAGTGGCGCCACCTGGTGTTTGCTTGTTATTTTAGTTTCGTAAAATGTAACGAGTTACTTTTTGTTCATTGGCTCAATATAACCAGGCAGAAGTAAACTTAAAGCTTCCAGTGAGGTAAGTATTTAATATGCGTTTTATTTTAGGTAAAACGCTTCTATTAAATTACTTGACCGTCACTGGAAGCTTTATATTGAGACCTGTTTGTTATTGCCTGGTGTCGCCACTAATACAATAACGCCAATGTGATAGGAAAACAAATTATGTTATCAGAAAGTATATTTATTATACATGTGAAAAGATACTACATAGGTCATATTTATTGAATTGATCTAAAATACAGTAACAAATTATACAGACTTAATTAATCGGATTAAACAATTGTGTAACATTTAGATTTGAATCAACACATCTTATGACTTCTCTTCTATAGAAATTCTGGAATGTATTAGCCGATTGCCAATTTCCCCGAGATAGGATTTCGTCAAGCGGATGATTTTCTAACCAGAGTTGCTGTGATGCCAGCTTCATTGAATAGGGTTTTTACCCAGCTTGCGATGACGGTGCGTGAAGCGGGCTTCGGCACACGTCTAACTGTAATAAATAAATTAAATGATTTTGCAGCATTACGTCTTTCATTTAAAAATTGTGTAGTTCTTTCTATCCAGAATATAGGATTTAGGTTACGATGTTGTGATTTATAAGAAGTTTCCAGCCGGACTGTCTGTGATTACTGCAATCTGTTTTTGAACCAAATTGAGGCCATAATACAACACTATCATCTAATCTAATATAATGGTCAGGATCAACACTAAGTAGCGTTAAGTCATGTATGCGTCTATCTGAGCAAAGTAGTAATATAGTTGCAGTATGACGTGATATTTGAAAGGGATTATCTATGTCTACAGTGTAATTGCTTAGAAAGGTAATTAATTTACTAACATCCCAAATTGGTGGCTTAAAAGACTTAGGATTTTCCAGAGCAATTGATTTCAAAATATGTTTTACAAGAACATGCGAACTTAATTGACTTGATCTTTCAACATTACACAGAGTAGAAACGACAGATTTATGTAAAAGAATTGTATTAAATGATAATTTATGAATTAGATGCAAATCAGATAAAAATTGGGCTAATTGCGTACCTGTAGGATTATTCGTGTCAATGTTTTAGATGTAGACCAGGAAGTTCAACGTTTCCAAGTCACTTCATATGTTTTTAAGGTAGATTTACGCCAGGACTTTTTGAGCAATAATTGTTGTTCAGCAGTCCATGTTTCTATCGCCTGGGACCACCCCCACATTTCCAGACTTCGAGGATGATTTTGTCCACTTGTGGTGGTGGGAGTTTGGTCGATGTGTCGATCAGGTGTGTCTGTAAGTTTTTCAGAGTTAGAGGTGGTGCTAACGCTCGGACTTTGAGGTCTGCACGCCAGAATACCTTCTCCCATCGAGGTACTACTATTAAAAATATTCCCGTTGATTGATTGAGGTGTGTTAGGACTTTTGGGATTAAGAACGGAGGTGGGAACACCCATGCGAGTGGATAGTTCCATGGGTCACTGAATACATCGTGAAATAGTGCTTGGCGGTCTCGCAGGTCTCGGGATACATAATTGTAAACCACGTGAGCTGTCGCTGAGGCAAACAAATCTATTATTGGGGTTCCTCACTTTGCAAATACTATTTCCGTACAAGCTGGCATTAGGTACCATTCCGGAGGTTGGCGAAAGCGTGACAAGTGATCGGCATGATTGTTGTACTTGCCTGGGAGATGGTGTACGCTGAAGTGTATTTGAAATTACCTCGGACCAAGATGTGCTACCTAAACGCTGGACATCTAGCAGCATTTTTAAAAAACTATCAGGAGTTTTTGGAACTGATGGTTCCTTAAGCTTTGTCTCGATATCAAAAGTGAAGTCTAAATTTGAGTTTTGACCTTCAACATCACGGCACGGTTCGTCAGTATTATGGTGGTCATATAGTTCCCCACTGACCCCAGAACAAACCGATACCTCATCTTGGCATGCAGTCTGCATATTATTTGCAAAAACTTGTTGGCGTAGCTCACCGACTTCCTTTATAAGCTTGTCCAATGTACGGTTAGAGTGTTGGGCGCGCTTATTCTTTTTGCGGCGTGCGCGGCGTGACCGCTTGCCACGTTTTGGAGAAGACGAGCTTGAAGAGCTGCTGCTCGTTGTACTGCTGCTAGAGCAGCTAAAGTTCCTTTTCCGGGTCATTCCACTTGAACCATCTACAGCTTGTGGCTCGGCAGCCGAAACAATTACGTGGTCATCCATTATCGCAATATAAGTTACGTTAGATAGACCGTATCAATTATAAAGCTTTCTTGACTCACAATAAAATTCGAAGCACACATTAAAAATAACGGGTAAATAATAAATCTAAGTAGGTAGCGACCCGATCGAAGAAAAAAGAAATTTCAATGATCACTTACTTTTAAAAAGTAGGGTACCTACTTACATTTTTTCTTCAAAAATAACTTACCATAAACAGCACTATATTTTTAATTTTTAAATGAATATAGAATTTACTTAACTGGTATTTTACAAGATAGTGATCCGAACGGAAAAAACCGTTAAAAGTATGATCACGTACTTTTCTATAAAATATAATATTCGTATTTATATAGTGTAGTTTTTTGGTGTGGCCGCGTCGGTCATGGACCGATGCGCCCAAATTGCTTCGACGGAGAACGAAACGCCAATGTACAAAAAGTAACTCGTTACATTTTACGAAACTAAAATGACAAGCAAACACCAGGTGGCGCCACTGAGTAGGTAAAACTAGCACTAAAACTGATAAGAAATCGACGGAAACGGATATGCTCTCTCAATATAAAGCTTCCAGTGACGGTCAAGTAATTTAATAAGGTTTTTGTAGTAACTCATTTGTGTTCAAGTGTTTGATATTTTGTGGAATAAAACTAACATGCGGAACCCATTTTGCAAATAGTACCAGGAGAAACAAATCTTTTATCATTTACGGAGTTGTTTCTTTGTGTGCAGTTTATTGACATCGATCAACTGACTTGGTCTAGTGATGTGTAGAATTCAATTGGAAACATTTGATTTTTAGTTAAATGTTTCTTAACTTTATAATTATATTAGGTTGGGGAAAAAGTCTTTTCGCATTATAGTATGTATGAACTTGTAATAAAATCTCTTTGGCTATACTATTTGTATCTGGCTGGTTTTGGTATCATTGAAAGTTTAAATTTTAAAGAACACAATTCCAAATTCAAATTAGGAAAATGTGTGATTTTCATTTGTTTTTCGTACTGTCAAGATGAGTGAATCTAATGAAGAAATTCGATACATTTTAAAATTTTACTACAAAAAAGGGAAAAATGCAACGCAAGCCGCGAAAAAAATTTGCGATGTTTATGGACCTGGTGCAGTGTCTGTGAGAGTAGCACAAATTTGGTTTAGGCCGCGCTCACTTTGGACGCGTTTTCGTACGAATTTTACTCATGCGTACACGTGCGAACATGCACGAAAGATCCCAACCTTCCAAGTACTATGGGAGTGCACATACTGGGTGCGAGTTAGTCGTACGTATACGTACGTGTAGTTCCAACGTCCGAAAACAATCCGAACTTGTTGGGATTTTATTTTACGTTCGTGCGTAAAAATTGATATCGAAAAACTTATTAACTTAATTTATGGACATAAATGTTTGTGGGATCAGGGTGATTCAAGTTACCACGTACGTGATTTTCAGCGCAAGGCATGGCGAAAAATATCCGAAGAAACGGTAATGTCTGGTAAGTTTATTACATTTATTTATGACAAACATACTTAAGTATGGATTATATTAAAAGTTATTTCGAGAAAAATAGCTTTTAAGTGCATTTCTGATATTTTGAGAGAATTATCTTGAAGATACAGATTATTCATCGCGCTCTAACCAAAGATGACTTCACGAGGGCGATATCACCGGAACACTACCTATTTGACGGAGAAAAACGTGTTCAGTGTGCGCACTCAATTCGTACGACCACGAACATACGTTTACGTACGATACACTTTCGTGTCCAAAGTGAGCGCGGCCTTAAGCGTTTTCAATCCGGAAATTTTGATGTCAAAGATGCACGTCGCTCTGGTCGCGCCCTATTACGGATAAAATGGATGCCATTTTTGAAAATGTGGAGCAAGATCGGCATATCAGTAGTTACGACGTAGCTGAAGAACAGGGAATTGACCACAAAACAGTTTTGGCGCATTTGAAAAAAACTGGGTACACAAAAAAGCTCGATATTTGGGTACCTCACGAGCTTACTGAAAGAAACCTAATGAACCGTGTACTCATTTGTGATTCTTTATTACGACGTAATGAAACCGAACCATTTTTAAAGAAGCTGATAACTGGCGATGAAAAGTGGATCACGTACGACAAGAACGTGCGAAAAAGGTCGTGGTCAAAGGCCGGTCAGGCTTCACAGACTGTGGCGAAACCCGGGTTAACTCGCAACAAGGTGATGCTGTGTGTGTGGTGGGATTGGAAGGGCATTATTCATTATGAGCTGTTACCACCAGGCAGGACCATCGATTCTGACCTCTACTGCGAACAACTGATGAGATTAAAGCAAGAAGTTGAGAGAAAGCGGCCGGAATTAATCAACAGAAGGGGTGTGGTTTTTCATCATGATAACGCTAGACCTCACACATCTTTAGCCACTCAGCAAAAATTAAGAGAGTTTGGCTGGGAGGTGTTAATGCATCCGCCGTATAGTCCTGACCTTGCACCTTCAGATTTCCACCTGTTTAGGTCTCTTCAGAATTCTTTAGGCAGTGTCAGGTTAACACCACGAGAGGACTGCCAAAACCACTTGTCGCGGTATTTTGATCAGAAGTCCCAAAATTTCTATAGCAATGGGATCATGTCCCTACCTACAAGATGGCAAAAAGTTATCGAACAAAATGGTACCTACATACTTTAGTTAAATGTGAATAAACTATATTAAAAAATGTTTTGAATTTTCTTAAAAAATGCGAAGAAACTTTTTCCCCTACCTATTATAATAATATGGGTGATCTTCAAATAAAGAAACCCGCAAGACAGCACGTGGCGAGCTGCTGGGCAGTAGCGATCCCACGTACCCTATCTCCCGGGAGAAGTCATGTTCTTCATCTCTGGCTTGCCTTTATTAGCCGGCTGGAGTGAACACTGACGAGAACTGACCTCCCACCTCATTCTTGTCTTTATTGGCTGGCTTGAGTAGAGATTCGCAAGAGCAAACGTGTTCGGAGGAAGGAAGTAATCCAGTAAGATGCTGGTAGGGATCTTGACCGTACTTCCGGGATTGTCCTGATAGCCGTGGAATATCTCTCCACTCCTCTTAAGCACTTCAGGACATGTTGCCCCCTTGTCGCTACGATACTATGTGCTGGCGACCATTTCCGGGGGCCCATTGTTGAGTGTGCAAGTCACCCCCTGCCATTTTATCCGTCTATTGTATTTATCAAACATTGGTTAGGCAGGGGCCATAGTCCTTCCATATTGTTTTAGATAACCAGTCCACTTTATTTTAATTTTTTTATTTAAGATAGGTTTGCTCTTGACTCTAGTCTAGGTCAGAGATGACAGAGACAAAGTCGACGATGGAGCGAGCTTACCCAGAAGAAGCCTGTTAACTCTCACTTTGAAGAGATCGGGGTTGTATACGTTCGGGAGCACAGACGCAGGCAGAGAGTTCCACTCCTTTGCTGTGCGCATCACAAAAGACATTTGGAAACGCTTAGTGCGAATTGGTGGAATAGCAACTAGGTAGGGATGGTAACCTGCAGTGCGTCTAGATGTCCGATGGTAGAAGGGGGCAGGCGGAATGAGGTCGTGGAGTTCTCGAGCACACTCACCGAAGTACAAACCACCCAAGCCCATAAGCCCAATAATTATTTTTGTTTCCCTATCCTGCAATAGTTCTACACCAACCGGGGGTTATCCTTGGGTGCACTTGCATAGTGCGTATAGGGATAATCGTCGGTTGGTGCCTCATTTTCAATGAAAGGGTCTAACGGGCCTCTGCGAGTTGGCTTCGGTCCCTCGTACGCCTTCCAAAGGTCCGGGACCCCAGGGTCCCGAGAAATGTCAGACGTAAAAAAAAAATATAATAAAGGTTATCTATTTTGCCTCGTTGGTCTAGTGGTCGCAAGCACTACTGCTGAGCATGAGGTCCTGGGTTCGATTCCCAGGTTGGGCAGTGTTATTGGGTTTTTCTATCTGAAATATCTCAGTAGCGGTCCGGAGTCTGGATTTGTGCCCGGAAGATGGCAATAGACATGCATACATGGGACATAACTGGCGAAATGTGGGTGTACTATAGGTACACCTCTGCCTAACCCTTCGGGGAAACAAGGCGTGATGTTATGTTGTTATCGTCAAATTTCTGTTCTAACAGAATGCCACCAGAATACCACTGTCTTGGTATTCTAATAGATATTGAACAAACCGGGGCATCAAAAATTGTGTGGATTACATAAGAACATTTTCGTTACGGTTTTCATAAAGATTTCATTTTTAGGGTTCCGCAGGCAACCCTTATGGTTCCTTGTTGAGTTTCGCCATGCCCGTCTGTCTGTCTGTCCGCGGCTTAGCTCAGAGACTCTTAAGTACTAGAAAGCTGTAATTTGGCACGCTGTACATATTAATCACGCCGACAAAGTGGTAAAATAAAATCTTGAAAAACATTTTTTCGGGCGCCTCCCCTACATGTAAAGTGGGGATGACCATCCTTCGTAAAAAAAATGTACGAGAAAAGTTTTTTGCGATTTCTGACTTTTCTAGTACCTACTCAAACCTCAGTTGGTCCGATAGTTTTTTGATGAAAAATTTTTTTGTGAAAATGGCCCATTTTCTTGCTGACTACATTTGTTTCACAATTTGTGAATGGAGATCAAAATTTCTCAAAAAAATAAGGACAGTCTCCCAAGTCCATTTTACAAGTTGACTAGTAAAAGTAGGCCAACTTACATTTGCAGTTGGAATGTATGAGAGACCATTTTTTCCAACTACATCGTTAAGTTTGTTTTTGGGATAGATTAATCCCAACTACAAAAACCTTCATTGTATTTGAAAACAGGGTGCAAGGGGAAGTTAGTTAGGTTAGTTTCAACTCATGACCTCGTTTTCAAGGAATATGAAAACATGTTTTTGGTATTCTACAAGGTTATCTAAACATAAAAATCGGTAAATAGAAATAGAGGCATAGGAATAACAAATAAAAATCCGACATTACAAGATCCACCGTTTTATGTTTTAATGTTTAAAATGTGCCCATAACGGCTTGATTCACAGATTTAACTGATATGGAAAGACATATTTTCGAGACGCTTTCCCGATTCTCGAAAGTGAGTCAATACATGTTGGTTAGTTCGCTGTTCCATAGGAGTCTCTGGAGCACACACATCCCACGCTGATGGAGCGATATTCACCAACCCATTTACGTTCTAGTTCGGATGGTAGTTTAAATTGGGAAAATTGGTGTGGCATCTCCTTTTTTTTAATTATTGTTAACTAAAACAAAATCACATAATTATTACGTAAATATTCATATTCCTATATTTTAACTGAAATATAATGTAATGGCATATTACGTTGTATATATTTTCCTCGCACGTGTATGGCCAGGGGCATGCCTGTTCGCTACAAGTGAAATTGTGTACGTAACGCGGGAACGTTTCTTCGCCCCAGTCTACTGTGTTGTTCTGAAAAATGTGTTACATACTCTTTAATATAAATACTTAGAGTTTTACAGGCAACGCACAGTCACGTAGCAGATAGCGCGATTTTCCGATGTGCCACTGATGTACATTGACTGCACCATGCACCGCAATATTTTAAATGTATTTTTTTGCTTACGGTAGGGTAACAAGCGCAGGGAGGATCCGGTATAGCTTGCTGAAATCATTTAAAATTATAAGTTTTTTTTTTCAATTCCGATGACAGTTTTAGAATACAAAAATGTGCAGCCACATTCCCAACACAATTGTTGTTCCAACCAATGTTGGTAGGTTGTTTGGCGACGAGTGGATGGTTCCAGTGGTTCCGTGAATACCTTAGAATTAAGGAATTATTTTAAAATCTAATGTAAAATGTAAATGAGCTGAATGCAACAACACACTTTGTGATAACACTAACAATGATCACCAATGCTTTGGTCAAGCGAAATGCTTACCAACTGTTTTAGGCAACTGTAGGTAATATTCATTAGGTATAAGAATACTGGAAATCGGGATACATTTCACAAACTATGGCATACTCACATTATGATGCTTCCCAACTTTACCCCTTTTTCGAGTCCTTGTTTCGACAGACTTGTCTAATAGAACGACATCGTTCCGTATCATATTAGCATAATCAACAATAAAAGCTGACAATTCTTCAGAGTTTGCAGGATCAGGTTGAATGGAATCCGTGTCGTAAATTGTTCCTATATTTCCAGAATTGCCTAATAATTCACTGTCTCGAGCTAATCGCACGTCGTAGTTTTTTCTTTTGCGAGTTCTTTGGTCTTCTAGCATGTAATCGTCAGCGTTAGAATTCTGCATTGCCATCACCTTTGGAACTAATGACTGAATTAAAATGAAGAACCCAAAACATACTATCACGAAGACAAACGGCCGTGTTATCTGAAAATAAAATAACGATTTTCTTGGTGGTTTTCTTAATTCCCAGGTTATAAAATGTAAGTACCTACGTTGCTTGTCATTAAGGCGAAAGGGCCAGGTAGCCCGGGAAATTCAAATTTTCTTAAGTTTTTTGTAATTTGCAAGTCAGTATTAAGTTTTTGCTGTGCCCTACAGGGTCCATAATGATCTCAATTATATACTATAGTTACCACCTAAGTACACATTATGGTAAAGCAATAAAGATATCGAGTATTGAGTATCTTTATAACTAAAACAATTTCATTCTAACTATGGTAAGTACCTAATCGTTATCTACAAATACAATAATTGCACAACTTTCCCTTTACCACTCTAAAGAAAATAAATAATCATCATGCCTATTTGCACTGGATTTGAGTACTTGTCGGCAGGTCATGATTTCCATATCTTATGTGTGTGGGTGTGCTATGCTGATACACCTCTACCTACCCCTTCGCTGAAACAGGCGTGATGTTATCATCTACATAGCTACTAGATTTTATATACTGGCCTAAGTTTTTAAGAGCATATAATTTAATCAAAATAAAATACATACACATACATATAACATGGGACTTAAACATAATTGGCGAAATATGGGTGTACTATAGGTTCACCTCTGCCTAACCCTTCGGGAAACAAGGCGTGATGTTATGTTATGTGTACACACATATAACCTCACGCATATAATCCCCGAAGGGTTAGGCAGAGATGTACCTATAGTACACCCACTTTTCGCCAGTTATGTTTAAGTCTTGTGTAATAATCGCACTTATTGCCATCAACCAAACCGGGCACAAATCCAAACTCCGGGCTGCAACTGAGAAATTCCTGATAGAAAACCCAACAACACTGCCCAACCTGGGAATCGAACCCAGGACCTCGTGCTTAGCAGTAGCAGTTCAAAATAAAATAATACTAAAATAAGATATTTTAGTAAATAATATAAAGGTAAAATAATAAGATCTGTAAGTATGTAGTAGGTACTTACCATGACTGTAGGTACAGCTTTCCCTGATTTTCGCAAAAGACTGATGTTCTTGGGAAAATTTTTCACCCTTATATAGCAGATATTGATTGATAGGTAGATAAAAGGGTCCATTAGTAAGAAGAAAACGACGCGTTGTGTTATTTATAATCGAAGATGGGTGCTATCAGATTACACTTGAAGTAACAAAAGCCTTTTTCTTCGTAATGGGCTTGGTAACATGGGTTATTAGGGTCGTCGTGACATGGAGTAATGGTACCTACGCCTTAGCGAGTAAAGACATCAACAGCCGAACACCTAGTGGAATTTTGTACCTAAAACTGGTTTATCTGTTGCCGCATCACGCATGTATGTTGTGATATACCTACTATTAAATGTAGCACACAACTCAAATAGTAGCGCCTCAGGCAGCTACCCCCAATGGCGATAAGACGTTCCATTTGAGTTGTTGTGTACTTACTGATTATTCGGTGGTTTTACTCTAAACCCAAAGTCCTAACAAGTGATTCTTCAGAACACCACATTGGCGACGAGTAAAAGCGCAGTACCTAAGTCAAATTATGGCTCAAATTATGCATACTTACGGAATTGGTCAGCAACAAAATTATTTTTATTGTATAAGTACTTGAAAGTGTTTTGAGAAAAAAAAAAAAAATTGTGACAATGACTACGCGAAATATCAATATTCGTTGATGCCTACATTTTTTTAATGTGTAGGTATACCTAATTTCAATTCACATTTTGTTGTTTCGTTACTTACATACCGATACCTATGCGCGATCAGTCGGCGATCAGCTGAGGGATGTGCTGCATACATCGATGAAATGAGTCATGACGTCACTAAATACAAAAACTTGAAACCGTGTGTCGGAATGTGGTTACTCTCTGCATTTTGGCAACAATTATAAATATATCTAAATAGGTACATTGTTTAGAAAATACTCAAAACACATCGAATAAGTATTGTTGACCAAAACCGTTTGCAAATAACAAGTTCCAATCGAAAGATATTTTCGATCAAATAATACCAGCGATAATGTGTAATCGTTAATAACAGTTTTAACCAAGTATCCCTTCGATAACTTCTAGGTTAAACTCTTCACTCGTGTATAGCCATCGCCAAACAGGACTCCGCCAAGGGGTTCCACTAAAGACTGCGGATTTCCTTGCCAGAGACTGTAGGACCAAGGGCGTCGACAGGGGGGGGGGCAGCTGCCCCCCCCCTTTTTTTGTGGATGGGAAATCATCAAATGACTTCTCCCGCTCTGGGCGGAGCGGGAGGGCGTGTCAGACTTTTACTGACTAAAACCCACCCGTGTTCCTTCTGTTGCCTGTGCCGGGGCCACGGTAACTCTTTCGAACATCCCGCAACCCTAGCTGGCATCGGCCCTAGCGGACCCCGTCAATAGTGCTGACATCTCTTTGAGGCGCGCGTGGAACACGACGCGCCGTCGACTCGGGCTTGGCCCTTACCGGTCGGCGAGCTACCCATTGCTCGCCGTCCGCAAGCCCGCGCCTACGGTGGCCGGGAATCGGCTGCCAATTCCCGACGCCCAGGGCGTCTCCTGCGGCGACTAGGGGCGTGAGGGCGCGAAGCTTGCCTCTCCCTCACGCGTCCCGCCTCCTCCTTCACGAGCATTACTGCTTCGCAGAAGGAGGTAATGGCTCCCATGTACTCTCGCTCCGTACCATGGCCTGGACCAGGGCCGGACGCGAGAGATCGCCGCCGCCGATCGCTTCCGCGAGGACACGGCGGTGCTCCGCCCAAGCCGGGCAGACCTCCACCGTATGCTCCACCGTGTCCTCCGGGCGATCCACACAGTGGTGACACCCGGGCGTTTCCTCCCGCCTTATCCGGAACAGGTACCTCCCGAGGCACCCGTGTCCGGTGAGGACCTGCGTCAGGCGGAAGGTGAGGACGCCGTGGCGCCTCTCCAGCCACTCCTCAAAGAGGGGACTTATCGCCGCAATTGTGGTGTGCCCAGCGCTGGGTTGCGACAATCGCACTCTCCATGCCGCCATGAGATCCTGCCGGAGCTCTGTCCGCCGTGCCGCGATTTCTCGCGGCAACGGAGTTACGCCCCGGCGTCCTGCCTCCTCGCGCCACTCCCACATGTGCGCGAGGACTTTTGCCTCCAGATCCCATGGCGGTAATCCGGCAAGGAGGTTCGCCGCCTCCCCGGAGACCGTGCGGTATTCCCGGGCTAACCGGATGAGCTGCCCCCCCCTAGAGATCAAATGTAGCTAGCCGTTAAGCGACCAAAGTGCGAGCAATTGACTTCCTTACCTATTAATAAATTCCGCATCGCATGACAAAACGTAAATAAATTCACAAGGTTTAATGTGTATTGTAGAAAGTATTGAAATATTCAGAATAACATTAAAATTTTGACATCCGTTTTTAAAATCGCCGCCATTTTCATCACGACTAGGTATATCAGATTTGCCAAAACGCAAGGCCACTAAACAGTGTAAAAATATGTAGGTAGGTATGGTGTGTGTGTGCATTGCATTTTTTTCTACGACAGCCGTTCACCAGCATTCACGTTAGTTTTGTATAATTTGTATGCGGCATAACTAAATAAAGTAGAATTAATTATTGTTACGAACATACAATTTTAATTGGTTTTGTGGACAATGCCATCTGTAAGTGTTCATAAGAAACACCTACAGTTGAATAAATCGACTACAATCCTTGTAAAACCTAGTATTGCTACTCGACGCTAGATGGCGCTTGTTCAATGAACTCTGGAATTTGGTAGCAGTTACTAGACCAGGTAGAATGTTACCGTACATTCTAGTATGATGTTCGTTTGGGTATATAAAGACGTGAGCCGCTGCGAGCGAGTCACTTCACCCACCGGATTGAGCTCCGAGTATGCCGCTTCAGTCTACACGCGGCATACTTATGACAATAGACGCTACATATTACATGCATCTGTTGCGTAGCGCGTGCTAGGTTAATATAGGCGCGTTACGTAACAAACAACAGACATTCACCTCTATACAGGCACCCAAACTCACACGCGAAGGCGCGGTGCGGGCTGCGATTCGCGTAGACACCGGACGGTGTTACACAATACAATACCGTCCTTACACACACGATAGCCTCTTAGCCCGGACTGTGATCGGCTAGCTCTGAGATCAGAACGGGCGGGGGCTATTCACCTTATCTGTAGGAGCGTGGAGTCGGCACCTCTGTCGCTGGTCATCCTCGTCGGGCCTCCCCCAGGTAACTGGGGGTCTCACCTGGCGGGGGCTGACCGCCGAGGTGTCGTGAAGCAAGCGGCGTTGTGGGACAACGTCGTAACGCGCCTACAGAAAAACACGGCAATCACACACATGGGCGCACGTAGTTGCTGCGCCCATTCATCCTACGCCAAGATGGCACCAGGACGAGGGGCCCGTATTTACGGGTCACCGTATGGCCTCCGCGGTCAGGGGGGGTAACCCCGACACCGCTAGTCGCGCCCCCTGACAGGGACGTAGCGACATCCACGAGCGAGTCACTTTTTAATTGAAAGCGATCAACGAAACAAGATAAACAAGCGAATTGGAAAGCGAATATAAGACTACCGGCTTGCCTGTGTTAGTCAATATTGATTTATATTTATTAAATAATAAGATCTCAAGAGTTTTGAGGAGAAAGTTGATACCTAATATTTCCAGACTTTGCGAGACAAGATGGAGTGAGAAACACAAAACCATCAGAGTTTTTAAAGGAAATCTTCCAGTAATTCTGGAAGCCTTACAAACATTATCTCAGGAAGGAAATAGTGCAACTCGGAAAAGTGCCTTCCAACTGCATGCGGCTACTTCCAGAATTTCTTTCATTCTCGGGATTATGTTGGTAGCCAAATACTCGGCTTTGATGGAACCCGTTGTCAACGTACTCCAATCTGTAGCTTTGGACGTGGTCAAAGCCTCGGAACACGTTAAAAGGATTTTACTTTTAATTAAAAACCACCGTGAAAATCCGGAAAAAGTGACAGACGAAATTATAAAGGAAGCTACTGCTGTTGCGGAGAAAGTCGGACTGGAGGAGGACATTACATCAATGCCGCGTATTACGGGGAAACAACGCCATAGAAGCAATCATCCAGCAGAAAGCCCTTCAAAATACTGGAAGAGGTCTATAGTAATACCGTACTTGGATTCAATTATCACCTCCCTTGAAGTACGTTTTGCTAAAGAAAATACGCCATCATTCGCATTATCTAAGTTACACCCGGCGCAGATGCAAAAGATGACAACTGAAAATCTGAAACAAACTTGTGAATCTATTGCCCAGTTTTATGATTTACTGAACATATAGAATGAAATCGAACTTTGGCAGCAATTGTGGCACGATAAGCTTAATCTAACAAATCTAACAGTTGTTGATGTCCTAAAAGAAACAAATTTCTTCTTTCCCGAAACGGAAAAAGCATTGAAAATTTTGATCGCTTTACCATGCACGACTTGTACAGTAGAGCGATCCTTTAGCAGCCTCAGAAGACTAAAAACATGGCTAAGAAGCACCATGGCAGAAGATCGCCTTAATAGTCTGGCCATGATGAGTGTACACAGAGCTATAATAAATAAAAATCTAAATAATTTTAATGATAAAGTGGTTGAAAGTTTTGCAAAACATCCCCGCAGGTTAAGTTTTAATTAAATATTATTTTTGTTAAAATAAATAATTAAGTACTACTGTGTTTAAAAGTTTGATTTAGTTATTGTGCTATCGAGGGCTTGTGAAGTTTTATACATTGCTATTAGAACCGTTCTTATTACAATCGTCATCGAGGCAAAGACTTCCAAAGTGTAACGCTTCATGCTCTCGGCGTTCATATTTTTTATCCTCCATAATATTGCCCCATTGCCCCCCCCTTAATCATAAGCTGGCGGCGCCCTTGTGTAGGACTTAGCGGTACCGCATTTTTTGTAATAAGACCGAGTGCTTAGATACCGGTCAAAAATTTCATCATGTAGCTGCAGTGGCGCATCGGATACTTAATTAAATTATGCAATTTGGGTGCATGTGCCGAAATGCATCCAAATAATATATTGGATGAATTTCGGCACATGCATTCAACATCGATGCAGGGATTTCTGATATTATCAGAGATGCTTGCAACCCTGCATCGATGTTTAAGGCGACCTATATACCCAATATTGCATCACTTTGATTCAATAATAAACACAAATAGTGACTGTTTAAAGCCAAAAAAACATATTTTGTAGTTTATTATATGTACTTTGACTTTTTGTGGTTCAAAACATGATATCGAAAACTTCTCTCGATCAAAAAAAAATCGGAAGAGGAGTCTAATCGATAATTTTTTTGATGTTTTTCTAATTTTGCTTGAAGCTTATGAAAGCAATACTTCCAAAAAATATGTCTGTAAAAAGTTCATAACAAATAGAAGAACAATTTGTGGTTACATTTTGCAAAATAGTTAAATTCATTTAATAATAAAATATTATACAGGGTTAGATTTCAATAACCGGCCAAATTTTCACAGGATGTTCTACCTATGAATATTAACAACTTTCACTGTGGCGCCAACTCTAAAATTAGGAAAAAAAATCTGCTGTTTCATACAAAAGTTCAATACCTACTCGGCCAACATGTATGAAACAGCAGATTTTTTTTTTTGCTAGCGCACGGCTGTTCCGCTAATTTATCGAACAATTCATTCGTAGGACGTAGTGTAAATTAGTCAATATGTTTTTTTTGGGTTTCGTATGTTCGAATGAAAAACGGAACCCTTATTTAGGAACGAAGTTCTGTAACGCGGCTTGCGGTAGGAGTTAACTGGTAGAAATCGTCACGACTCGACTTTCAAAGTGTAAATTTGGTCAAAATGAAAATCCAAGATGGCGGCAGTGAAAATTTTGAAATTTTTCATCATGGGTGTCGTTTTCATGGTTTTCGAGGGTGCTAAAGCCGATAATAAAGTCAAAATGAAAATCCAAGATGGCGACTGCGAAGTTTCAAATTTTACATCAGGGGTGTCGTTTTCATGGTTTTCGAGGGTGCTGATGCCGATAGTGAAGTCAAAATGAAAATCCAAGATGGTGGCTGTAAAAATTTTCAATTTTTTCATCATGGGTGTCGTTTTAATAGTTTTAGAGGTTGCTGAAATCGATAATAAAGTCAAAATGAAAATGCAAGATGGCGGCAGCGTAAATTTTAAATTTTTTCGTCATAAGTATCGTTTTCAAGGTTTTTGAGGGTGATGACACCGATAATAAAGTCAAAATGAAAATCCAAGATAGCGGCTGTAAAACTTTTGTTTTTATTTAACATCTCCCGACGCACTCGGTTTTATAATATTTTACTATTTGAATTTTGTTTTCTTCTATAGCTTTCGCCAATCCTTGTTTTGATGCTACATATTATGGGACACTTAATTTCGACAATCGTATCATTTCCAATCAACCTATTAGGTATGGCCCCAATATTACACTAGGTTTCGTCAATAAATAATCCGTAATAAATAATAAATATCCAAAACTAATTTGTATATAGGTACCTACTTTAAAATAAAACCCCACCATCAGCATCACCTTTTTACGTATTTTTCTGTTCTGTTTATATGTCTGTACGTAAACTGGGAAACACCGTCAGTAACAAAGTTCATCTCACTAATGATTTAATGCAAAAAAAAAATTCATTTTACATTTTGACCTCTTTGTCGACTTTAGTATCCTCGAAAACTAGAAAAACTACACCCATGACGATAAATTTGAGAATTCTCGCAGCCACCATTTGGATTTTCATTTTGACTTTACTATCGGCTATAGCACCCTCGAAAATCATGGAAACGACACCCATGATGAAAAATTTGAAAATTTTCACGGCCGCCATCTTGGATTTTCATTTTGACTATACTATCGGTTTCAGTACCCTCAAAAACCTTGAAAACGATACCCATGACGAAAAATTTGAAAATTTTCGCAGCCGCCATCTTGGATTTTCATTTTGACTTTAAGATCGGCTTCAACACCCCAGAAAACCATGAAAACGATACCCATGATAAAAAAACTTGAAAATTTTCACAGCCGCTTTCTTGAATTTTCATTTTCATTTTACTATCGGTTTCAGCACCCTCGAAAACCTTGAAAACGACACCCAAGAAGGAAAATTTGAAAATTTTCACGGCCGACGTCTTGGATTTTTATTTTGACTACTGTCGGTTTCAGCACCCTTGAAAACCATGAAAACGACACCCATGATGAAAAATTTGAAAATTTTCACGGCCGCCATGTTGGATTTTCATTTTGACTTTATTATCGGTTTCAGCACCCTCGAATACCCTGAAAACGACACCCATGAAGGAAAATTTAAAAATTTTCTCTCTTGATAGAGAGAGAGTGAAAGTGTGAATTTCAAAGAAGAAAGTATGAACGTGCTTTTTCGTTAGTGACGATTTCTGCCAATCCGCGTCAAAGCACTTCGTTCCAATGAGTTGACAGACACGACATGCTTACCTATACTGTGACACATTTTGGGTTCATGTAAGTTCACGCTGGCGACGTAAGCGCACGGCTCGCTCCGTGGGTAGGTTGGTAGCGTTAAATACCTACTTCGCAGGGTCTACCTCGCCTTAAGGCTGGCGTTCAACGAGTGTGGTAAGTTGAAGCAATATGTCTGAGTACATAAATACCTACCTAGCGGAAATCATACACTCCCGGATGCCTGAATCGAGCCACCGTGCATATTTTTGTTTAAGAGGTCTCTATCTTTTTAAATAATGGTACTAAATACAAAGAGAAACAAAAATGTTTCGAAGCACTGGCTTCAAAACCACATTTTTTTTTGTGAGTGACTGCACTCACTATCATTTCAACTGGCCAAGTGCGTGTCGGACCACGCACAATGTACCTAAGGTTCCGTAGTTGGGATGAATTTATCCCAAGAACATACTTAACATTGTAAAGGGGCTTTCAACAAGGACGGGTCGATGTTAAAATTTAATAAAACAAGATGTGTGTGAGATATTAACGAAATTTATTTTTTATTTAAAAGGCCCATTTATGCCATTATGGATGGAATATGACATCATTCAAATGTCCGCCGCGGCTTCGTATGGTGGCACGAATCCGAGAGGTCCAATTTTTAATGACTCTGCTGCATAGATCCGGCTGAATCCGAGCGATGGCCTGCGTTATGTTGGCTTTCAGGGCAACGGTCGAATGTGGTTTATTGGCATAGACCTGCGACTTCAGAAAACCCCACAAGAAAAAGTCTAGCGGAGTCAAATCACACGATCTTGGTGGCCAATTCACGTCACCTCTGCGAGAGATAACTCTACCCTCAAACCGTTCATGCAGAATGTCGATTGTGTCGTTCGCTGTGTGGCAAGTAGCGCCATCTTGCTGGAACCACATGTCGTTCACGTCCATATTGTTCAATTCAAGCCAAAAGAAATTGTTTATCATTGATCTGTAGCGCGTACAGCGGCGATGTTCTCGGCCGATCTGGCGTTCCTTTGACGTAAAGGTGTTGGTTGGTTGTTTACCGAACCGGTCGTCTCAAATTTAGTCACCAATCGTTGGAGAGTGGACTTTGAAGGGCCACCGCGTCTGCCGTAAAATGGGCGCAATGCGCGCAACGTTTGCACTAACGAACACTCATTTTGATAATAAAGTTTTATCATTTGCACATGCTGCTCAACCGTGTAACTTGCCATGGTGATTTGGCATCACTGACTGCATAATATACAACAGATTTTACAGATCCTACCAAAATAGTGTGGCTGCCACGGACTGTCAACATCGACCCGTCCCTATTGGAAAACCCTTTAGTTGAAAAACATTTTCCCCCGTACATTCCAACTGCAAATGTAAGTTTGTACGCACGATATTGACTGATTTTTACCTTGTTATTTTAAGATCACAGACTGCTTATGAATGTAATCTATAATTATAGGTGGAACTATTTTCTGTATTTTTTATTTTAGGCTCAGCAGTTTCGGAGATAAGGGGAGGGGGAATGGTCAATTTCCTTTAATAACTTTAAAACTGTTTATTTTAAAATTATAAAAAAAAAAATATTTGAAATCCTCACAATAAACCCTTTCGCTGGATAAGTCACACGGTAGTTTGCATAACTTGTTTTTCAAATTTTCTAATTTTTTCCCCAAAAGTGAACCCCATATTAAAAATTAATTTATTTACATTACACGTTCATGTTTGGGTCACATAAGTTCATATGTGTAGGTACCAAATTTCAACTTAATCGGTCCAGTAGATTTGGAGCAAATCGGCTGTGACAGACGGACAGACAGACACAGGAGTGATCCTATAAGGGTTCCGTTTTTTATTCGGAAGTACAGAACCCTAAAAACAGTTTAATTGCAATAAGTCGTTTTTTCGCGTTTCTCAGGGCCAAAATTAGCGTGGAATTTTTGAAGTAAACAATGGTTTATACAGAGAAAACGTTTACTTAGTAGGTAACTTGTGTTACCTCGGAGAGCATTTACGATAGTCGTCATGCGGTTCGGCATGGATTTAATTAATGCCACTGCTTGCCATGCTTCCAAGATGGCAGTTCTGAGCTCCTGCAGTTTCTTGAGCTGGTTGGTTAGTTCGAACAAGCCTCTTCAGCTCATCCTAGAAGTGATCTGTTGGATTACTATAATTAAGTCTTATATCGGCTGTGGGTAGTTTTACTCTATGGTATGGAAGATATTCTCGTCAAATAAATAATTCTAAACCAAAAATAATCGTATGGCAATTTTTGTGAGCGCAGTTACAAACGTAGGCGCGCCATCGGAATTCTCCCGGGGCTTGAGCGTCGTTGACGTCATCGCGTATTAGGCTTACCCGGTTAAACATAAAAATGCAAGGTCAATTTAGGAGCGTTTTTTTTTTTGGGCGATGTAGAAGTCCGGGATTGTATTATACTGTATTGTATCCAAACCAATACAAATGGTATACAGACACAGTATTTTTATCTCACGAAGCGACACACGCGCTTTACTTGTGTTAACAAGTGTAGGTACAACCACGCTGAGAATGTGTGCGTGAAGACGAGTAACGACAGCACATAACACACACACTTCCGACTTCGCCATTATCTCGGACGGTACCGAGATCTCCTGCGCTTACACATACATTCAAAGCGTGTTTGTACACTTGGCAACCACAAGTAAAGCGCGCGTCGTTTCGTGAGTTTATAATACTGTACAGTACGGGTAAAATGGCATGATGATGACACCTCGAGTTTAAGAACAAGTTCAGGTTTGTACAGCTTTGTCTCTGTCACTCCTACACGTGTGATACTTAGGCGCTTTCTAAAACCTGATGTATGAATGTATAGTAAAAGAATGAAAATGTTGGTTTACATTTTACTTGCACCTTAAGGTAAAAGTTGGTTCGCGGGTTGTTCGAAAGAGAGAGATAAGGGTATAGCATTTGATGAATCTGTTCTTAAATTGGAATTGTACGATATAATAAAGAACTACAAAGCCCAACACGTAATCTACAAGATTGACAAATTTATAAAGATCAAGGGTTTTGATGTCTTACGCCTTCCCCCCTATCACCCAGAATTAAATGCGATTGAAAATTTTTGGGGGATCGTTAAAAATTACGTCACATCTAAAAATATCGAGCAAAACATGACGAATACGGAAAGACTGATCAATGAAAGTTTGGGCCAAGTTAGCAGTGAAACGTGGCAGAAAACTTGTGATCATGTTGAAAAAATTGAAAAAGACTACTTGAAATATTTTGATCTCGATTTTGAATTTATAATCAATGTACAAGATGATTCTGACGACAGCAAAACGGAATCGGAAATCGAAAATTTATCTGATAGTGATTGAAAATACTGAATAGTCCTACTTGTTTCGTTTCCATTCTGTAATACCAATGCTTAATTAAATGCCTACATCTTCTTAATATTTTTGTATTTATTGCAACCTAATCTAATTTATTTACAAAAAGTATATACTTTTAAAACCAAAATTTTATTTCGATTATTAAATCTCGACTTGAATAATATCAGATTTCTTTGCTAACGTTACCCACTTTTACACACACAAGCGCGCTTGTCGGGATACGTCACTACTACAATCAAAGCCGAACGGACTTCGTGAAATAGAATATCTGTACCACCTATTGTGTTATTATTTGATTAGTCTGAATTAACTGCTGAACATAGTATCTCTGAAAATGAAAAAAGGTTGTAGGCTACTCCAGCAAGCAAGTAGGTATTCACATGGCTTATAAAAAGATACAGGACATATGGAAAAAAGACAGATTACTATTTTTCAATCAACTTTTATTTAAAAACGGATTCTTTTACAAAATTATTTTCCATTCATTTGAGAAAGTAAAAAACATTTTAAAACGTATAATACGATTAAATAAAATAGTTTTTATTAATTAAGGTCGTCTGCCCGTGATTATTGATTTTATACTGATTACCTTAGACTACCTTTTGACAGGAGGTTAAACCTAATCAAACAAAGCACTTGTTTTTTGTATAGGTAAAATTTAAAATACTATAGGGATCTTGTTAGCTTCTATGGCTTTCATAGCTTGTTCATACGCCATCACTGCCTGAGGGCCATCAAATGGGTTTTCTATCTCGCCATCTTTTATAACGCCGTGTGCTCGAAGCGACAGGTTCCTCACAGTAGCTCTTTCTTGCTGTAAAACTTCTTCGTTCATTACGCGCACAGATCTTCGTTTCATGAACACTCCGTGCTTTTTTAAACAGTGTCGGTTAAAATCGTGTTTGTAGCTGTATGGTTGCGAACAAATCTGAAATTGAAAACTATTTTAAAATATTAGAAGACAACATAAAATCACGCTACTTTTGCCAGAAGGGTTAGGCTGAGGTGTACCTATAGTACGTCACTCGCCAGTTGTTTAAGCCCCGTGTAATAGGGCGCGAGCCTAATACCATTAACCAGGCACAAATTCAGACTCCGGGCTGCTACCTAAGGAGGGACTGGGGGGGGGGGATAGGTAGGGGTGAGGAGTCGTTGAAATAAAGTGTTACTTATTTTAATGGGTCTTCTCTGTTCAACAATTACAAGGTCCTTATTAGATAACGGACTAGCGTAGTGATTCGATTTTCGATTGCAGTATTTGAAGCTAATTGGGTATCGATAACGATAAGTCAGGAGTTGATGGAAATATTAATATAACATCCTACGAGTACAAGCTGATAAAAGTCTGCTAATAGGTACCTACTGTAAAGACGCTACCAGAAAACTAGTACCATAGAGAACGACTGAGCATTGCATTTGGATCCAACACTATTGTCTAGATTAGAACACTGCAATTCACAGCAAAATATAAAAAATATAAATCAATTGGGACCTTGGCGAGTACAGTACCATGAGGTACTGTACTCGTATATATATTAAGTACCAATCAGGCATTATTAACTTAGCAATAAGGTCGAAAAGTGGTTCACCGCGAATATCCGCGATGGTAGCTAATTGGGTCACAATTTAATGTTACTACAAAATGTATTTTACCTCGCATCTAAAAGGCCGCTCGCCAGTGTGAACGCGCATATGATGTCGCAAAGCGTACTTAGTGATAAAAGTCATAGGACATAGCTCACACTTGACGGGTTTGCTTCCGAAATTATGTATCATCCTGTGCCGTGTTAGTATCGGTTTCTGTAAAAGTAGAAAATATTATGATATAAGGCAACAATACATGGAGAGATCAATCTGAACAGACGAATCTGCGCTTATTCGGTCTGACCGCGGTCGGCAGCGTTTCGCGTTTTAACAATAATAATATCTTTATTCGGGTAACCACGACCCACTGAGTTTTAGTAATTATTTAAAAACCATATTAATAAACATGAGAGACATAAAAGCAACGACTGATAATTCTCGGGGCTTTGGTTGGAATCTCTCGACACGCACCGCTGAGCAGCGGTACTTGTACACGAATTCAGCCGACCCGCTATAATCGACATGACGCGGTGGTTAGTTCTAACGATCTTCTTCAAGTAGTAATCGCTCCGGCGCGGGTTGTAAGCGCGTAGATCCCGAGGTCGGAACAACCACACACGGGATTTTGGTGAGGTTAGACAAATCTGACGGTTGAACTCACCTGCGGGGCAATTGCGTAACACACTTACAGTAGGAATCGGTTTAATTTTGACAGTTCAACAAAATTCATTGCGTTATTTACGTTGTTGAGTGGACAAATTTTTAGAGCGCATGAAGCAATGGATTAGCAATTTGCTTCAAAATTATTCAGTTTGTGATTAATAGTGTGTTACGCAATTAGGGTGCTGATCCTAATGGCTAGGCATTGCCTACATACCATATTATAGTGGTAGTGATACTTATACATCTATAATATCGGGTCTCGAAACTTGTAGCCTAATAATTTAACCAAATTGGGCTTGGTACAACAAATATGATAGACCAACTTTAAAGCCCTAATCTTAACATAATGCGTATTATAACTCAGTTGGACATGTTAAAGGAATTTTTATTTAAAACGATTGCAAATAAAAAGTTCAAAACAAGATCACTTTTCAATCTGATGCAGTTGCTGGCAGTTAGTTCAATCTCAGGGGCGCACAATACTATTTTAAGTTTTTTTTTTCTGTTTTTGTGTGAATACTTATTGTGTGCCTTAACGTGGGTCAAATAAATTTATTTTCATTCTTTCTTTCTCAATTTGATACCACCAACTGCATGAGACTATTTGAAAAGTGATCTTGTTTTTATTTTAACTTTTTAGTTACAGTCGGGTTTTAGCCTAAGGGTGCTTACATAAAGAAACAGGTTTCCGAAACAGCAAACCCGTGCGGGTCGGTACCGATCGGTGCAAGATTAATAAGGTAGTCGACACCGACAAGTTTAAACCTGTTTCTTTATAAGTGAGCGCATAAGATAACATGGAAATATTATACCTGCATCGATCATTACCGACCCGGCACAGACTCGCCTGTACCGGAAACCTGTTTCTTTATGTAAGCACCCTAGGGTGCTTACATCAGCATTCGGTCAGTGGGGCGGTAATATATTATCTTATGTGCTCATTTATAAAGAAACTGGTTTAAACTTGTCGATTCCGACTACCTTACTAACCCTATACCAATCGACCGACCCGCACGTGTTTGTCTGTGCCGGAAACCTTTTTCTTTATTTAATACCCTTATAGTGTATTATATTTTTGTAATAACCCACAAGAGCATGTACCAAAAAAAAAAAAAAAATTACGACTCTGTTAACAGCCGCTGAAATCCTCCATGTTGATTTTTACCTGACTGCGGCGGAGCCCAGAAGGAGGGTGGTTGATATGTATGTATGTTTGTCTGTCTATGTGGTCTGTCCTGAGAGCATTACCCTCCTTTTGGGCAACGCCGCAGTCGGGTACAAAGTAACACAACTATCTGGGTATAAAATACACTTATGATATTTATGTTAAACATACCCTTTTAAATGCTTTATTGCAAATATCGCAAACATATTTTTTCTCATCACGATGGCATAACATGTGACTGAAAAATAAAAAATTAATGCGCTTAAAATAATTATTTCTGATGAACCAGAGATGCTTATAAAAATAATTTTCCCATCCTTTAGGTAAAAGGGCCTATGAACACGACGTTTTAATACGCACAGTCAACGGCGCGTGATCTAGGTTTAAGTTTAAATACTTTATCCTCAAAAATGCCAAAAGAGCCACTTGCATAAGAATTAGCTTATTATACAGGGTTACTGGTAACTCGACATATTCCTTGCAGGACGTCATAGTAGGGTTAAAATGCAACAAATTAAGCGACCAAATGTTCTACCGAAATTCAGTAGTCTTCGAGTTAGCTAGATTTTTACTTTTTTTAATGAAAAATCCCAGATTAAATCATTTGAAGCCAATTTAAAAATGATTTACGGCGCAACTCTACTGAAATTTAAGTTATTATCATAGTTGATGCCGTAACAGATCTTTGTCAATAATTAAAAGTTCAAATATGACTAAAATCTTCGTAAATAACACTAATCGAACATTTTTTTTTTTTTGTAATTTTGCTTTTACTTCATACAAAATGTTGCCTAGTGCAAAAAAATTACTACGCCTGATGTACAAATTATTAGTAAAATATCCTTGTCTTATCAGCTATCCAAAAAGGTATGAAAGTTAATACAGAGTCATGGATTACATTATGAAAATCGTTTTTGATTTAGTACAGGAAGGCGTGCTTCTCACAAAAAGGTTAGGATTATTCGGAAGGGCGTCGGGAATTGGCAGCCGATTCCCGGCCACCGTAGGCGCGGGCTTGCGGACGGTGAGCAATGGGTAGCTCGCCGTCCGGTAAGGACCAGGCCCGAGTCGATGGCGCGTTGTGTTCCACGCGCACCTCAAAGTGATGTCAGCAGCATTGAAGGGGTCCGCTAGGACCTATGCCAGCCGGGGTTGCGGGATGTTCGAAAGAGTTACCGTGGCCCCCGGCACAGGCAACAGAAGGAACACGGGTGGGTTTTAGTCAGTAAAAGTCTGACACGCCCTCCCGTTCCGCCCAGAGCGGGAGAAGTCATTTGATGATTTCCCATCCAAAAAAAAAGGATTATTCGGAAAATCAAATTAAATAATTTCGTGAACATTATTATTATTTTTAATCAATATCAATTTAAAAACTTTAATTACACACATTTCACACGTCTTGTTCGATGTGATGCCCTCGGTTTCGAATACATGTTCTTATTCGTTTCCTCACTTTGGTTTTTGTGATTTTTGATGATATTGTTGCCCTCATCTGGTTCTTCAATTGAATTTACTGGGGTCACATAAACTCGGTCTTTTATATGACCCCAGACGTAAAAGGCTATCGGCGTCAGATCAGGGCTTCGTGCAGGCCACGGAATCGGCGCAACGCGCCCTATCTATCGGTTTCGATAGTTTTCATCCAGCAATTGTCGAATTGTGATTCGGAAGTACCTAGGCTGGACATCCGTCATGTTGATAAATCATGTTTGCTCTTCTTTCTTCCTGTACATCCGTGAGCAGTGCTGTTAAATGATTTTTTAGGAAATCTTCGTAAAGTTCCAAATTTAGTGTTCGGGGTAAAAAAAATGTGGGCCAATTAACTTGTCGTCGATAATACCCATCCAAACATTAAGCCCTACGCTGGGATGCGGTCGGTTTCAGTTTCTTAGGGTTTGCTTCTGCCTTCGGTATCGAGTAATGTAAATTGTGATAATTTGTGATACCATTACGGTCAAAACATGACTCATCGGTCCACAGAATGTTTTTTAAGAAGTTTTCGCCTTCGGCGTCGGCACTTGCATAAAACGACAAAATTCGAGCCGTCTCGGCGGATCTCCCTCTTCTAATTACTGGACGGGTTGGTAGTGGTATGGATGTCGGCCTGACAAAATAATGAACTACAGACCAGACTTTCCACTGTGACGTACCTAGCTCACGCGCTACGATGTTTCTCGATATGTTGGGGTCGTCAATAAAACGTTGAAGAAACAGCTCGTCGTCCTCAGCCGTGTATCTCAGGGTACGACCAGTATCAATTTGTCTGGTTCTTTGGACGCTGCCAGTATCAGATAATCGACGATAAGTCGCTCCAAAGACAGTAACGTGTGGGAGTCGGTGGTTGGGAAAGCGAAGTTGATATTCCCTCCGCGCCTCAGCAGCGTTACCCGTCACAAAGTCGGTCACATTATGTCAGCGTATTCAGGATTAGAATATGCAGCCATAGTCAGCACTTATGAAGGCACAGCACAGCACAAGAGCAAGATACGCGACAACAGTTAGGGAAATAGCCAGATAACAAAACACGAGCTTGCGCGACGTAGAGTTGAAACTAACTAACGCTGACGACCAGATTTTGCGAAGTCGCACCCCGTGTTATGCCGAGAGAGTAATAGTGACCAATCAAACAAAGCTTGCCGAGTATTTGGAATTCAAGCGCAGGTAAAAACTACGAACACGAAACAATAGATTGACCATCTCGCAATTTTACCTGCTCCCCATGAAACTCTTCTCTTCCCTGTCACACATGCAAAAGTATTGACAATCATACCTTTTTGAATAGCTGATAAGACACTTTATATTTTCCTAGTAATTTGTACATCAGCGTAGTATTTTTTTTTACTAGACAAAATTTTTCATGAACTAATGGCAAAAAATTACAAAAAAATTAATGTTCGATTAGTGACCTTCGCCAGTTTTACTCATTTTTGAACTTTTAATTATTGACAAAGATCTGCTATGGCATCAACTATGATAATAACTTCAATTTCAGTACAGTCGCAATGTAAATCATTTTTAAATTGGCTTCAAATGATTTAATCTGGGATTTTTCATAAAAATCTAACTAACTCAAAAACTTCGGTAGAACATTTAGTGGCTTAATTTGTTGCAATTTAACCCTACTATGACGTCCTGTTACCAGTAACCCTGTATATACCATAATGTAACATAATGTAATGATCTGCCTCAATAAACTTGAAAAACACAGCTCTAGTTGCGTTTGCAGCGCGTTATAGATGCGTAATAAAACGCCGTATGCATAATTACTCGCACTTTATGACACCCATAGCAAGATTCGAACAGAAACAATACAGATATGTACTAGTAGCGCAGCTACAATTATCGTTATAGGGAAAGCCGAAGAAAAAATTGTTCAGTTCTCATAAACTCTAAATAACATCAAAATGAATTAACTCAAAAATTAAAATCATTACTTTTCTTAATTTAACGCCATCTATCGTCAAGTAACATAACCAAATAGACGCTATCACAACACAAATAGAATATTTTATAATTTTTTTACAGAAATACTTAAGCGATAAAATTACCGATTACAGTTTTATTTCTGATCAACATTACATTACAAAAATATTCTAATATTATAACGAATAGAGCAGGTGAAAATAATATACACGTGAGTTTATGCGTTAAGAAATCATCATTTTAACAAAGAACATTAATATAGAAAATGAAAAGAAAGAAAATACATTTATTTGCGGTAAACATGACGCAAAGCAAATCACAAACACAAAAAATCACACACAACATATCGTTCTCGCATACATGTTTTTCTATTTGTGTCCCTGTCATAACTCGCTGTAGTTCGGCTTCCCCAGTTACCTACGACGCCGTGCTGCGGAACACGAGTTCGTACCTACGAATTTAATACCTCATTCTGACACACGAGGGCCGGCTTATTTTGACGCTGATGTTATCGGAAATCTTTGTTTAGATAAAAAAAAAATTAGGCATTGCTTTTAGTCTTATGATGTATTAAACTGGTACTAAATATTTGTAATGTGTTGTGATACACAGTTACACACCCAGGTGTACCATTATTATTTGGCAATAGTAGACACTATATTTGTATTCCCAGAACCTTTCAAGAGGGCCCTAATTCACCCGATACACAAGGGTGGGGCCAGAGACTGTGTCAACAATTATAGACACATATCAGTACTCTCGGCTCTCTCTAAAGTCATGGAAAAGTTAATTAACGGTAGACTAGTAAATTATCTTAACAGGTACAAAATTATATACTCAACCAGTTTGGATTTAAAAAAGGTACTTCTACTGAAGATGCAGTTATCGACCTAACTCAGTTTGTGTCAAAACAATTAGACGAGCAACAAAAATATGTTAGTATTTTCCTGGATCTAAAAAAGGCGTTCGAAACAGTTTCTGTTCCCACCCTTCTCTACAAACTGTAGAGATATTCGTGGCAAACCTCTTGAACTCTTCAAGGATTACCTTTTAAACAGAAAATTGGCTGTTAAAATCAATTCATGCCTAAGTGACGAAGAAACTGTCACATACGGAGTCCCGCAAGGCAGCGTCCTTGGACCTACACTTTTCCAAATCTACATACATTTATGTAGATAGGGCATTACCTATGCACGCTGTCTTTACATAAATCACAAATCTTCACATATGCTGATGACACCGCGATTGTGGTCTATGGTAATACTTGGAGCGAGGTAAAGAATATAGCGGAGCAGTCCTTAAAAACTGTTATGAACTGGCTGCTACTCAACCTACTCACCCTAAACGTGGCCAAGACAAACTTCATTCCCTTTTTTATGAATTATAGGAACAAAGCTCCATCTGAATTTGTAATCACGGCAAATACGTGCTCTGATCTCAGTTCTTGCTCATGTGCGACGCTTTCCCGTGTTAATCACACAAAGTACCTGGGTGTAGTGATTGATGACGGACTGAAATGGTATAACCAAATAGACAACACTGCTTCAAGGGTCAGAAAACTGATCCATATTTTTAAATCTCTGAGATATTGCGCAGACATTAACATTTTCAAAATGGTATATCTAGCACTCTGTCAGTCCGTTATCACCTACTGCATCCCGGTATGGGGAGGGGCTACTAAAACTAGGTTAATTGTGGTGGAGCGAGCACAGAGAGCTGTCCTTAAGGTGATGTTTGGCAGACCATACAGATTCCCTACTACCGAATTATATGCGGACTGCAAATTACTTATTGTGAGACAGCTCTTTGTCCTTCGAGCTACTCTCAGAATACATAAAAAAAATTTCTCCATCAGATCCTACTGAGCGTAAAGCAAAAAATGTTTACCCGTCAGTACACCACAAAACTGCATTCGCTAGGCGGCAGTTTTACGTTGTGAGTACATTAATTTACAAAAATATATGTAAAGCCTTTCAGTTGGCTGGGCTAAATCATCATGAAGTTAAGATTAAAATACAAAGTTGGCTACAGGATCAAGATTATGCTCGTACAGAAGAACTACTACTCCATCAGCAGTAGGCGTATTTAAATTTATAAACCTGTGCTACTGTTGTTTGCAATTTTTCAACTTACTTGGAACATATTAGCAGCACATATACAACAGAATCACAAAGACTTCAACACACCCTCACGCAGACGCTAAACACTACTACACTCACTCCCATATACACATCCTCACATACATACAATCCTTCTAACATACACACACATATACACCTTAAAAGTCGTTCCTTCGTTGTTAAATTTAATATACATACTTTGTAATCTGCAATGTCTATGACTGTTTTTGTAATGTTAGAACACAACATAATAAGGTTTTTGGTATCACAGTGACAGCAGAACACTGACTCCTAAGACACAGGATCACCTAGTTTAGGAGTCAGGGTTTACCTTATCCGTATAACCTTAACCAAGTTATGTATCCTAGTCTTAAGCAATGTCAAAGGTTTTTGTATCAATAAAGATTTATTTATTTATATAAGAAGAGTGGTTGTTCCGAAGGAAAGCCTATAGGAATCGGGTTGTATGAATGCTGCGCCACTAATAGATACATATACGAAGACGTACAGATACGTATATTGACATAATTTTGGTTTATGTATCGAACTCACAAAGTAAATTCTGCACTGATTAACCTCTTAAGTAGTTGTTTTTTTAATGATAGACCTTACGATTTCAATGTTGCGATGTTGTGGAATGCGGCGATACATTGATCACATTTAAACTTTTTAATCTTCGAATGCAGCTTCATGTGCGATTTCAAATTACTTTCTGTGAAGAATGCTTTTGGACACTGATCACATTTAAATTTCCTTTCAGCTGAAAAATAGTTTACACATTTTATTAATAGGTAATGCTGTGAATGCTGTGATGTACTCCGGGTGTCGTTCTAACTAGGCTAAATAAAATACCGGCCAAGTGCGTGTCGGACCACGCACAATGAAGGGTTCCGTGGTAGTTGGGATGTCTTTATCCCAAGAACAAACTTAACATTGTAGTTGAAAAACATGTTCTCCCATACATTCCAACTGCAAATGTAAGTTGGTCGACAATTACTCGTTAACTTGTAAAACTTTCCTAGTTGTGATAGTTTTCCTTTTAACTTCGTTATATATTCTACTGCCGTGAATTTTTTCACATATCCAGAACAACCATTTAGCTGGCAGGGAGCGGGACACTTGACTCGAACAAAAATTAGCACTTTAAAGCTTAATATTACGCAAACGGATCACTGAATCGAAAATTGGTTTTCACAGACCAGCAATATTTTTGAACGGCTTATCCAACAATACCCACACACAATTGGATAGACGAGAAAATAATATCATCTCCACTTAACGTGCAAGGGAGGTAAAAAACCCTACAATTTTACAAGATTTTATTTTATGACTTTGTCGGCGTAATTCATATGTATGTCGTGGCCAGATCTTAGAATTGATCATTTCATGAAGTGTTCGACCATTTCATGAAATAGAACATCGACCGCTGGTCACATCATGATGTGGACTGGCCAGATCATTGAATACTCAACGTTTGACGATACGACTACTTCATGATGTGGCCAAACATTAGTGATCGTATCGTACAATAGTTATATAGATTATTATCCACCAGTAGACGCGTTGATGTCGCTTTGTTTTTGTTGTGCATCTATTCCTACTCGAATAATTCCTATTTCAGGGTCCTAAAAATACTAAATAGCCAAGTAACTGCGACCAACTTGGATGTAGCGCTCGCCGGTTGCTGCTGCAGCACCGCTCGCTTCGCACGCGCGTCTTGCACGCAATTGGTCACAGTTCTAACCTAACCTAACCCATTTGGTCGGGGAGCCACTAGCGGCGTAAGATGCAACTACTTTGCGATATGCCCAGTGACCAGCTGGTGAAATGGCCAGGCTTTAGCTGGCCATTTCATGAAGTGACCAAACACTTTATGAAATGATCAATACTAAGATCTGGCTACGACATGTTACCCATGCCAAATTACAACTTTTTAGTACTAAGAGTCTCTGAGCTAAGCTGACATGGTGAAACTATAAGGTTCCTTGTTGACTACGAAACCCTAAAAAAGTTAATTACTGTTAGTTACGATTCTTACCTGTGTGAAGCAAAATATGAGTATTCAAATTTTGAAATAGTTTTCCACAATAAGGGCAAACATTAATCTTCTTAGGAGGGTCTTTACATTGTTTTCTGGCCCTGGGTTTATTTTTCACTGCAACTTCAGTCCGAGCTAACCTCAAGTCTGCTATATATTTAGGCTTAATAGGTTTGGACAGGAGAGGTTTAAACCAATCTTTCTGTTTGTCAGTTTGGTTTTTTATTGGTTCTGAAAGAATATTTTGGTTGCATAGTTTTTATTATCTTCTTAAAGGCTAGCGCAGACTGGGGCGAGCCGCGCAGCAACGCAATGTATTGAGAAAAGGAGGATGGGCACCAATGTATGGAAACTGGTACCGGCACCAATTGGTATGAATGATACACCGTTGGAACGGTATTTTTGTGTAGATTAAGAATAACCATGGCGCTTGTCCCTATTCTCTGTCCGATCGGAGTAATCCTACTTGAAAGTTATTTATTTTTGTTACGTCCTATTAAGTACACATACTTTTATTAACTGTTTTCTCCAGTTGGCATGGTATTTTCATAATTATTATTAATATTTTTCATTGTCTAGGTAAATAAAACAAGTTCGAAGTAAGTTTTATCATTTATTGTATATAAGTATATAAATGTGTGTCTATAGATCGACAATAACATAAAAAGATAATGAATAATATGATGTTTAATATATACTATACATCATTCATTATCTATAACGATGCTATTTAAAAATAATGCTGGCTCATTAAAGCCCTCGTGTCTAGCATATCCTAAATACCAGACAATGGATACTATATGCGCACAGGAACCTACCGTGCGGCGTCCCGTCAAACATGTACAATAATGATGTAATATTATGTTTTCATTTCTATTTAGCAATATGTAACAAAAGTATTGTTTTGCTCTCACATGTCGGGACTGTATACGTGCACGCAAAAGCCACGCATTTTCGTCAATTCCGTATTCAATAATGTCTTCCAAAGCGGCTTCTCTATATGTTTAGATGATATATAAGCCGTTGTTTAGGTGTTCGCTGCAGTAAGATTTTACGAGTTTTAATTGGTATGTCCCCAATGACAGCAATATCACGTCCTGTTCACTCAATCGTGGGAAATCGGGCACATCATTGGCTTCCAATCTCTGGAAATCGGCTCTTCTGTTATTTAATCGTTTTTCTTCTACATAATTGTACAACACGTTTGGGGTTTGCATTTTTTCAGATATTTTTTGTAGAAAAGCTTCTGCGTATTAGCTATCTGCAATTGGCGTGTGGAAGTGATTTGTTATTGCTGCTGCAATTTTAACATCCACAAACATATTAGGCATTGTATTATTAAAATATCTTTGCCGCAACAGCTTAAAATCTCTTTTAATCCGCCCGTTAACCACTTCCACTGCCCATCGGCATATTGTAACTAGTCGGGAATCATTCGCTTGGGAAGTAGTGAGCTGTGACTGGTCTGGGTTCTTCGTCGGAGGAACGTGGTATTCGTAGCCACGTGCTTCAATATTGCCCAAACTGTATCTAAACCCACGGTCTAAAATAAATACATCATTGGGATGAAACAATATGTGCAAGGGGTTTTCCTCGTCATTCATTAAATCGCTCATTATCTGGGCATCAGTTTTAGTTGCAGCGTATGGTCCTTTTACGTCTATAATGTATCCGTCAGTGGTTACAATTAAAAATGGCTTTAACAAGTTTTGGAACTTGTGCAAGTTGTAGGATTGCCTCTGAAACAAAAAGTTTGTGCTTTTGTGAATATAAATATACGTGCCATCGCAAACAATAATGGCTTTAGAGTTTTCTTCATTTCCATACAGTGCTTTTGGAATCCTCAGGTTTCTCTCCAGTATATTGTCTCTACTTATGTGATCCAGTCCCAAGTGAAGCACAACATAGTCAGTACTAAGACACTCTCGTGCAATGGCCAACTGGCGTTCGAGTTTTCTTCTTGATATATTAAACAACGTCGCAAGTCTTACGTTGGATTCTCCTGTGCGTAGTTTTGTCAGTAAAATACCCAAAGTGGTTCTGGGATCTGCACTTGCATCTCTTAATGAAGTGGTTTGCTCTAAGATAGCGTTACATTGTTCTATAGTACGTCCAGTCCAAAAGTGCATTTCTTCTTCAGTTAATCCTCTTAGCTCTCTAAAACGCAATCTGGGTCCGTTTAAGGCATTTCTCAGTAGGTCACAAAGGTCACTGAAGTGGGCGGCCGTAAAGTTATGGGAAATGTTGCATGCCTGAGGTAGTTCATCCCAGTCATTTCCATTTAGGTGATCGCGGCATACTCTGGCAGCATCAGGAATGTAGATTTTGTGTTGAGTATGTGGCGGCATCACCACAATGGAACGCGTCACACTGACGTCACGCAAAATCCTGCATCGCGCAAACAGAGTTTACCGCGCGACTAGCATATATACAACATCCCGACATCAACCGTCGGGCAGTAGCCCACCAGACACAATACCCGTCTGGTCGGAGGATCCTCCCTTTTCATAGAGGATGAGTGAACTTTACACCCTGTTCCTCATGCCTCTATACTGGTGACCCCGACGTGATCGTCAGCGCAGCCTTCGTGCAACTATAACAGCGTGACGTCATCAGCATCACTTCCTCGAGCTCTCGAGCGGCAAGTCACACAGCCAGCCAGCACCCACGGCTTCAACGGGTATCCTGACCACCAGCATGCAGCGACCGCGCATACCTGGTCATCACCCTCAGCCTCATCAGCAACCTTGGCACAGCACACTGCACTCTCGGCCGGTCAACAAGCAGAGCCCTTCAAACCTCTCCTGGTCGACGCCAGCAGTCAGCCTCAACCCGGCGCTGTACCACATCCGACGCATTGGAGCAAAACGCAGCGCCACCCCGACTCAATGGGGGCATCTCCGCAGACAGTTCCGACTCACCGCGAACTATGCGGCACCCGGTTCCGACTCAGCGGAACCTCAACTGGCCCTGGCAAGCATCGCAAGATACACGACTCTGCCCACTATCGACCTCCGGTCTCCGGAGGGGAGTGATGTGGCGGCATCGCCACAATGGAACGCGTCACACTGACGTCACGCAAAATCCTGCATCGCGCAAACAGAGTTTACCGCGCGACTAGCATATATACAACATCCCGACATCAACCGTCGGGCAGTAGCCCACCAGACACAACACCCGTCTGGTCGGAGGATCCTCCCTTTTCTATGGAGGGTGAGTGAACTTTACACCCTGTTCCTCATGCCTCTATAAGTAAATACATGGATTTTAACAACGTTTGGGATTCGATGGCAGGTTGTATTAGGGCAGCCACGAAAAAGACAATGCCTCGGGGTATTTGGTGCTCTCAAATATTCGGGCACGTGTATCACTTCTAGTTGAGGTTCTGCTTCTTCTTGCGGTTCTACTTGTTCTTGCGGCTCTGGCTCGGGTTGAGGTTGTGGTTGAGGTTGAGTTCTAGTCGCAGTTTCTGCTCTTTGCCAGCATCGGTAACATACTCTCCGAGTACCATCAAACACGACCTGAAAATCGGTAATAATAATGTAAGGAAAATAAATAAATACAACATACCTAGAAAGCGTACCTGGGGATAAACAATACGCTTAACCGCTAAAATGCGCATGGGATCTAGAGTACCAAAAGAGAGAAAACGTTTTTGCCTCTAAGTGCACATTGGATGACGTTCTATTATGCCGGATTATCAATTAACTAGTTTGTATTTCTCTATGGTAATAGTACCGTAAAATTTCTAACCAAATAAACTACATTTTAACATATGACAACCCTACGATCTGTCATTTCAGAAATAAAAATATTTCTTTCTCGTCCGTGAATCTTTGTTTTGGTTCTCCGTTACTTGTAAATAATGTAAATTGTACTGTGAAAAGTGATTTTATTCATGTTTTACGTTAAAAATAAACACAACATGGATTTCGAACCTTAAAACATGCAGGTTACCATTTGAATGTTTGTTTAAAAAATGTTTTTTTTTGTTTATGTTCTCAAAACAATGTTATAAATGAAGATAATCATACATTCAAACGAAACCAACACATTTCATTTCGTCATTTCGTTGACAATAGAACAAACATTAACCGAAAGCAAAATACCCAGAAACAGAGTCATAAATAGGGTTTTTGTGAAACATCTGCGTACCAACCGGTGCGCGCGGTCTGTGACTCATCGGTCGTGTGCATTTAAGCGGTAAAATAGATAAAAATTATGTGCGCTTTAGCGGCCGAAAAATAACAAACAAGGCATCCCTACAAACAAAGAGACCAAAGGCTAACCTAAAGTCTAACGCACATGCGGGCACAACGAGGTAAAATGATCGATTTTTATTTCTATGTGGTTTTGTGGATTTTTATTCTATGCTGTTGTCTGTACTGAGTCAACGAGACACGTAATACAATAAATGCTCATAAAGATAACAACATAACAATAAATAGATTAACATCTAAGACCCAGGATTTTTTCGTTGCTCTGACTGGGGATCAAACCCGGAACCAATGGATTCAAAGGCAAGAACATTAGCACTATACTATACAGGTTATTAACAATAAAATAAATGCAATAAAACTGTCAAATGGAAAGTTAAAAAGTTCACTAAATACTAACCTCCAATGCAGCATTTTCTCGAATAAAAGCTGCTAGGTATGCGCGTATTCTTGGTAAGTTTTCCGATAGAAAGCGCACTTGATATCTGCCTCGGTATAGACCTCTTCGGCACATTACACAGGTACGAAAACGTTCCATTGCAATCAAAATAACTCAAGCACTCAAGTCCAGTAGAAAGCCGCAGTCAAAAATAAAACAGGTAACAGAGTCCAAGTTAATGCCAGGGTCTAAAGTCGACGTGAACAATGAGGAACGAGACAATGTAGTAACTTACACAACAATTATCAGCAAACGACTACCAAGGGAACATGCACAAGCGCCGCAGCATGCCCACCCTCGCCCCCGCCCCCTCGCTGAACGCGCTAACTACCGCGCTGCGTAAGATAAGAGAGCGAGAGAGAACAATACCAGTTCCAACTTACTAGTCATCTACTTACGTATACTTAGGGTTAATAGTAATAAAAATATTGCTCCAATGTCATGCATCAATATCAATTAATGTATTTGTATGTTTAGTGTTTAATAAATAGATCACCCCTAACTGAAAAAATACCAAACCGATTTAGTTATGATTTTCATCCGTTAACTGAATTTTACTTAGCTCAAAATCTGTGCAAATATCATCAAAATCTGTCAAGATAAACCGGCGATATGATTTTTTAAAATTCTATTTCGAACTAAATATCCAGTATCTTCTAAAGACTATATTTCAAAACGGACAATTTATACGGGATTGGTGCCATAGTAGTTTTTTGTGCTCTTGAAGAGAGCTATCCAACGATGGTAAATTCATTTTGATTGGACATGGGTACCAAAATGCCCATCCTCCTTTGTCGCTGTCATTTCAAAAAGTCGTACTTATGTTAAATTTTTGTTTCTATGAATTTTGGTCAAAATGCAAAAAGACTTTAAAACAACCGCATTTCTAATGAAATGAAATGAAATCATTTATTGTATTTCCAGTTATAGTAGATCCCACTTAGAGGGGGAGGCTTTTGCCCTGGAAATTAACTACTTACGCTTATAATACTAAAAACAAAAGATACGACTTTTTGAAATGACAGCGACGAATTACCTTTCGCACATTTTCTATGAACCAACGCACAGTACAGGCGGGCCGCATCGCACTTTTTTATATGAAAACGCGTTGCACTCCGTTGCGACTGCGCTTGGCTTTACATTGAAATGAATTTATTATAAGAGTTGGCACTATAGCAATATCTTTTTTGATTGATCCTTAACACGTTCGTGGACAGTACTATCTCACAGGTTGCAGCTACTGAGACACTACTTTTTTTTCATACATTGCCCACGGGCGTAGTGTCACAACGCATGGTTAAAAAACCATATGATATGACAGAACAGATATAGGCGTAAACGTCGTAATTATACATGTGGTGACAGTACAACATGCCGTTCTTTATGATAGTATGAAAAATCGGTCGTCGTGTGGCGTACTGATTTTATGCAAGTAAAAACTGATACGTCGACTGGCGTACTGTCGTATCACTTTTAGCTATCTAGACGCCTGTGGTCGTTACTGTCCACGAACGTGTTAAGAAATTCGCACATGATTATTTTCAAACATTCTTTAAAACGTTTTCCCTATTTTCTCCTATTTTCAAGCTATTTCACAGAACCTGGATTTTTAGATAAGTTTATCTCAGCAAACATCATGCATCTGTTGTTCGGAAGTAATAGTGATTCTTATTTTGTTTAGCATAATCAGCCTATAATGTTCCCACTGCTGGGACACAGGCCTCCCCTCGGTGGGAGGACGTTGTTTTGTTTAATTTGTTTTGATTCAATACTTACCCTTCGACTTTTTCTTTTTTGTATATTTTTTCTTCTTATTATAACTGTAGTCACTTCCTGAGTCAGAGTTATAGTCATCAGCTCCTATTTCATAATCCTGCTGCAATAGAACATACCAGATAAGTTTCTCATCCCTGATTTATTCTTAAATATTATACCGTATATAAATACCTGTTCTTTAATATAATATACAAGATTTATTATAATACAGGGAGATTTTTAATTGGGACCTTAAGGCCACCCGGCTCAATTTAAAAACTATTAACCTATTGACGGCCCCATTCGAATCACTACAACAAATATTTTCGTGCCCGTGCCACCTCAGTCGTCTTTATATGACTGAGAACCTATGTTGGTTTTTTGTTTTTTAATTAATTGCATGATCCTATTCGTCGTAGATATTTATTTGTTGAGTTATGAGCTGGGCACTGGGGCTGGGGCCACAGCAATTGATATCAAAGAAGCGGTTAATAGACCTTGTAGTATTTTCCAAAATAGAGAATAGTAATCAAATGAGAGCTTAAGTATGTAAAAAAACCCTTCCAAGGACACTAAATGGCCATTGACATCTTATGATGTCACATAATGAATGAGTCATTCAGTGTCCTTGAAACTGTTAAAAAGCCTCTGCTGCAATTAGTTTAAATTCAATACTTAGGTAAAAATTAAATTTGATCTAATTAAAAGGTTTTATGGTCTTTTTGCAGTCTGGTTGCTTGGTTGCATGCAGTTATGCATGCTTGAAATGCTACAAAATTAAAATGATTCAAATTAAAAGAATTATCAAAACCTATACTTACATAATCATAGTCATTGTCTGATTCTGTTTTAATTGAATTCAGAAATTCACCTACAGACAATGCTTTTTTTTTTTTACTTTCCTTATTTTCACTTGAATGTTCAACTTTTTTAATAACAGTGTTATTGTATGATAGGCAATCAAGACCTACTTTAAATAAGTTCTCAGAAAAGATTTCCATTGAAGGTACAAGAGGCTTGCAGTCAGCTTCAATTTCAATTTTTATTTTAATATCATGTAAATTACTAAAGTTAATTCTCTTCAAGTTGGAAGTTTCTTGTAGTACCATTTCAGCCCTGTAAATATGAGAAAATGTTATACTTAATGCTAGGAAAGCCAAGAATTGCATGCCATAATTTCATGTAAAACGTGTTTTGATTAACATAACAATTAGTTTTTCTGTTAGTGTTAGATTATGGACACACCTTTCAATTTCGATTTTAAAATTGTAAGCGTTTGTGAGTTTCCCACGACAGGAACGGCAAATTTTATCACTTAAACCATCATCATTTCGAATCTAAAAAACAACAAATACAAATTAATTAATTACTTGGTCTACAAGTACCCTAAAACGACACATGGTCATGTTCGAGTTAATGGGGTATTGCACCTGAAATAAACCCTTATTATAAGCCCTAGATCTAGCTTAACAAATTTATAAATACCTTAATGTTAGCAATAGAAGACATCATATCGGCAAATGAAATTCCGTCTGCTTTCGTATATATTGAGAGTACATTTTTGGGACATCGTAAACAAACACGACATTTTTCCATAACTGTTATAAATTCTTGAAATTGTGTACTATAATCTAAAGTTAATTAATTAATAGGATACCTAAACAAAACACAACGAGAAATCGCAGGACTCAGGTTCTGTGACTGACACTGACAGTGACAACTACAAGTAATGACAAGACAAGCGTCATTTAGTGTTGCAACATGTGTAAAAAACTTTGTGTTTTGTCAACACATAGGTCATTGAGCCACACCACGAAATGGGGTTAAAAACTGAAAGCTCGACATAGGTGGCAGCACTTTTGTCCGTCTTCAATCCGCCATTGTTGTCTATATGTTCACTGCTGTGCCAATTACAAAATATACGAAAACGGGAAAAAATGTCTACGAATCTGTCTTCAGCTGACGGGTTGACTGGTTTGACTTTCGTAAATGAAAAAATAGAGGGTACAGCAGTCTTCCTCAGCCTTTTATAGATATTTTCATCACATAGAACAGACAAAAAGGATCTATCTATGTACGAAACATTCTAAATAACTGTAAGATTCAGTGCAGGATATGTGTTAGGTTACCTATGAAACTGGAGATTTGTATGAAAATTTTAAAATATAAAAATTTTGGTAATTTTTTTATTTCAGCTAATCAAAATACTGGCCTAAATTATCTATACAATTTTGCCATTTTGATGGCAGTTTGTTTATCCCTTTACTGTAGAAGTCTACCGGATGGGAGGCGAAAGTCAGCGAAAGCGTTTTGTACTGCCTCTTGGGTGTTGAATTTTTTTCCACTTAAAAAATTGTCTAAATTTTGAAAAAAGTAGAAATCTGTTGGGGCAAGGTCCGGTGAGTACGGTAGGTGACGGAGAGCTTCCAGCTGTAACTCTTGTAGCTTTGCGATGGTCTGTCGTGAAGTGTGAGCTAGCGCGTTGTCGTGGAGAAGCAATGGGGAAGAGCGATTGACCAGTATTAATTGTTGAATTGCGAGCTTCTCCATCATTGTTTGCAATTCTTGGCAATAGACATCTGCTGTCACTGTTGTGCCATTCGGTAAGAAGCTCTGATGTACAAGTCTGGAGTACTGGTCCACCAGACAGTCACTATCATCTTCCTATGAGTAATCTTTTCTTTAGCGCACTGATTAGGTGCTGTACCCGGGTCCACCCACTGAGACGAACGTTTACAGGATTCACTTTTCATTGCAGGTAACAATTCGATTTAGAATTCCCTCGTTTCTATGCCGATTCAGCAGTGCTATGCATGCTTCGAAGCGTAAGTCTCGCTGTTGGTCACTTAGTTCGTGTGGCACCCACCTATCTAGCGTTTTAATCTTTCCGATTTGACGCAAGTGCTTCAATGTTGTTTTGACACTAACTCCAAGGCCCGCAGCAAGCTCAGCCGTAGATTGATTTGGATCCGCTTCCACTATCGCCTTCAATTCATCGTTGTCGACAATAGTTACCAGCTGACCGCAAGGCTTGTTCTGCAACTCAAAATTTCCAGATTTAAAACGATTGAACCAATAATGGACCGTGTTTATGCAAGCAGTGTTAAGCCCGTACACGTCGTTAATGTTTCGTTTTGTTTGCGCAGCGGTACTTCCACGTAGGAACTCATATTCGAAAATTGTACGAATTTTCTGTTTATCCATGGCGCCAAAAACTACCACAATTTCACAAAAACAAATAGCTATCTAAAAACAAATGACTGAATTTGAAATTAAATTAACACGGCTTTCGAATATCGAATTGCGCACCAATCCATAGATAATTAAATCTGAAAATGCTGGTTATAGAATCTCCAATTACATAGATACCTATTACTAGGCAGTAGGTAGTTTGATATGAGAGTGTTAAATACAATGCAATATATGAATGCTGCTTAGATGCAACTTATATATTATTATATTTTGGTCGATTCAAAGACAATCTTATCAAATACACCCTTCAATAATGTATTTATGTAAATACCCACAAGTACCTGTAACGAAAACATACTTGGTTCTCTGTTTTATGACAAAAAGCATCACCTGTGTACGAATTTCTCTGATAAAAGTCTTCAGGTTTAAAATGGATAGCACATAACTTCGACGTATTATTGAGATTCTATTTTTTTCTTCGCAGAGCTCTCTCACACAGTTTTCTTCTTTTAACATCTTTGGGAAATACATGGGTCCCCGAATTTATGCAGTCAACACCTGCGCAACGGGGCGTATTAACTATTTATGAGTAAAAGAAGTTGATTGCTTACAAAAAAAATAATGAATATTGACAGCTAGCTGTCAAATTTTAAGACGGACAATAGTGGAGACATCTGAAGTGAGCAAGTGGCAGTTTTTATCCTCATTAAAATCTGGCTGCGATTTAGTACCGGCCAGTAGACTACATCTGCTGCCACCACACCATTAGTTGCACATGATGCGGCTTGAAAACTATGGATGCATGTGGAGTTTATGGCTCATTAAAGACATTTTTTAAATTTACTACACATATAACGACAATCGACTTCCACTAATTGTCGGTGTCTTGTGTAGTCAAGAAGGCATGGGAAGGGATTTGTGATGTGGAGGAGGACTGGAGGAAAATGATGAAAATGTTGTTACGAAAGTTTTGAGTCTGAATGTGGATGGCTATTATAAGAGTAGCGGGAAGACCAAAGAAACGATGGATAGACTGTATGGTAGATGATATGGCTAGATAGGGGGTGACTATGACTACCAAGATGTCGACTAATACAGAGGTATGGAAGAAAAAGTTTGTTGCGCCGACCTCAAAAAATTAGGATATGGGCAAGTGATTGATGGTGAGCTAAAGTCATCTAAAAATGCCTTTGAAGTTGGTAGCATAATTATTGGCAAACCTGTCGGAGTCGGTGTTGCAACTTGCTGGTATCGGCGGCGCGGCGCGGCGGGCGGTAATCATATTAAGCGCAAACTTGACAGGATCACCGACTAAGAATAAAGGAGATTGGGCGATTCTGCCCTGAAGCCCAATAGCGTTAAGATTGATTACACCAATGGAAAGATCTCATCAAGGAGAATATTTCTTATTATGAAGACTTCTCTTGATTGTTAGTACGAAAGGAGCTACAGAGCTCTAAATGTGAGTAATTAAGTGTTATTGAAATTCTTGTATTTCGTCAATTGAGCAACTTTCATAAATTCTATACCTGTTTTTTTTTTTGGATGGGAAATCATCAAATGACTTCTCCCGCTCTGGGCGGAGCGGGAGGGCATGTCAGACTTTTATTGACTAAAACCCACCCGTGTTCCTTCTGTTGCCTGTGCCAGGGCCACGGTAACTCTTTCGAACATCCCGCAACCCCGGCTGTAATTCTATGCCTTGCAAACATTATCTTTTAAGCCTTTATAGAGACATTTTAAAACATTGGCCTCCTAGATGCTGTTTCAGGAACAATATTTTTAAGAGTCGGTTGGCCGGACAGAACGTTAAGCCTGCCGCATCCCCCAATAGCGTTAAGACAAAAGATCTCTTCAAGGGAAATATTTCTTATTAAGAAGACTTCTCTTGATTGTTAGTCCGTAAGAAGCTACAGAGCTCCAAATGTGAGTAATTAAGAATGATTGAAATTCTGGTATTTCGTCAATTGATTAACTTTCATTATTTTTCTTTTAGGCCTATCACCGTCCACTTTAAAACATGGCCTCCTACACTTGTATGCCATTTTAGTAACAATGTTTCTAAGTCCCGTATTACAGAACATCACTCAAGAATCAAGCATTACTTAAAACTAGTTTCAACCAATCATATGGCTTGAATCTTAATGCTTGAGTATGGCTTGAATCTAAATGCTTGAGTATTGAGTGACATTCTGTAATACGGGCCTAAGACTCGATCGGACATAATGTTAACATCTACCCGTAACTCGTAAGTGAGTGCTTGCTATTGGGTCGCTCATTAGAAACTTGGTTTGTGTCAACATACTCGTAGTTATATACACAGATTCTTTTGTAAATTGTTTCTGTTAAAGTATGATATTACACTTGGAAATCTTTAATTATTAATTAATTAATCATTACTAACACTAGTGTGTAAGCTTGCAATTCTACTAACAAATATGGATGTAATCTTAGGATGGATTTGAAATAAATGATTTATTATTATATATTATTATTAATGTAGGTAGGTACGATGTCGACATGTTGGTTTGAATATTTAGGCCATTAACTCCGAACTGACTAATAAATAACACAGGCCTGCGAAAAACTTTTTTTTCCTCTTCAAATAATTAAGTTATTTTTTTAAATATCTAGGTATGTTAAATTAAAATACAGCTTTGTTTTTTTTTCTAGCACTTAGATACTTATTTTTATTGATAACATGCATATTTTACAATTTTAATGAGAAAACAAAAATCATTGAATTTAAAATTAAAAGTTAAATATAATGCTAAAGAGATATGTAAATCAAAAATACTTATGATATCTTTTTCAACTTCTTTCAAAACTCCTGTTCAATCTTTTTCTCTAATGCTCTTATGTTTTTTTTTCTCTTATCCGGTTCATCTCTCCAGCAGTAGTCTGCCATCATGTTTGCGTCCCACCTTCCTTGGTATCTGCTCTCTATAACTTTAATATCTTGGTGGTAGCGCTCACCTTGTTCTTCACTTACGGCACCATCAAACATTACCACACAAAAATATCGTACCACAGTCCACAGTAGTGTAAACACTTTAAATCGTAATATGATTTTAACCTCGACAAACAATGTCTAATGAGGGTAGACGAATATTCAAATGTCAGCAGTATTATTAGCATACACTGTTATTAAAGAAATTGGAAGTTAACGCTAGTAATACGCGGTAATATTAAAAAAAATGAAAAAAGTACTTTTCCCAGAAAATTTACGTGATGGAATTTTTTTATGATTTTTATCGAGGCTTAGTACCTAATACCTACCAAAAATGCTAATTAGTTTTTTAAGGGAAAACCATTGCAGGTCTGTGTACTTGGCAAAAGTCGTGTTAGTAGCAAAGGTTCTCCTCGAAAAGTTATTTCCATTGGCGTAGGTACTATCATATGGCTAGTAGCCCAAAAAAATCCTAACTTTGGTGCTCAAGTAGTCACACCTATTTAGGTAATTAACTCAAAACTGACTAACAATTGGCAAAAGTTATGTTAGTAGGAAAGGTTCCCCTTGAAAAACTCTTTCCATTGGTATATATCTTATGGCTGTTGGGCTTCAGGGCATAAACCATAGTTCGGTGCCCATTAGGCAAAACAAAACAAGAATGAAAATCTATAGCATGCTGTTCATCGTAGCACTCGCAGAATACTATCTTTTTGTTTTACACTTATTTTTTGCCTAGAGGCTGTCGATGACTATTTTTAGTTTTAACTTTTTTGTTAATTGACTTCAAGACATAAATCATAAATTCATACAAAATTCACGATACTAAAAAGCTACTTCACCAAATAACGAGATGGCGCTACTAGTATGAAACTCTCAAACTGTTTACAATACCTGTATGTAGTCGACCTCGTGATTGCTTTTTCACTTTTGGTAACAATTTCCACTAAATTGAAGCTTTATTAAGGTTGAAACTATCTCCAATCAATCAATCTGCCTAGCCTTTTCGCAACTATTTTGGGGTCAGGTTGCAGTCTAACCGGATGCAGCTGAATGCTAATATTTTACATGGAGCAACTGTCTATCTGACCTCCACAACTCAGTTACTGGGTAACACGATACCCCTTGGTAAGACTGGTTGTCAGACTTTTGGGCTTCTGACTACCCGTAACGACTGTCAAAGATCTACGAATGATAGCTGGGACCTACGGCTTAACGTGTTTCCGAGACACGGAGTGCTCTCGATATGTAATCATCATCACGAACCAACCGCGGCAAGCGTAGCTTAACCTTCGATCGACCCGTGTGGCTGTTTATTATTTAGCCACGAGCCCCTGAAAGATTGAAGTTTGAAACTATCTAACTGTCACAAATAGACCTTGCCGTTGTATGATGTGCAAGTGTCATAACGGTTACGAGATCCTCGTTAAATGTTACAGCTACAACCCGAAGTGCGGCTACCAATGACGTATTGGCGGCTACACCTAATTTTAACCAGCTACAACTCGGTGTGGCCGGTTAAACTTAGGTGTACCTGTTAATTCACGGCTAGAACTAGGTGTAACCGATTGCATTTGGCTAAAACTAGGTGTAGCCTTCATCATCCCTTCCCAAAATATTACATTCTCTTGTGCTTAAACGGACACTGGCAGACCCTGGACGCTGCCGCGGCATCGGCACCGCTCGCTTCGCTCGCTCGGCTCGTGCGTTGTGTGGTCACAGTTCTAATGTAACCTAATCTACCCATAGCCTACACCAGAGATTCCCAGACTTTTTTTTAAGATAAGATAAGATATTTTATTTGCGTAAACCATGATATACAAGGTGTTATTAAAAAAAAAAATTGATCGAACATGTTTTGCTTAATACTAAAGCATGCAAACTTACTAAAGATACGTTATAACATTGAGATATATTACATTGAATTCATATTAAAAAAATCATTAGTGCTATAAAAATTATTATTATTATCGGCGTGCTGTGCTGGCGCTGCTGCTGCGGCTGCGGAATACCTCAAGCGGCGAAAGTATAATACCTATAAGTATAGTACCTTATCGGTAATTATATTTTCGAGCCGTTTGGGGTTGAAACCCTCGGGCCGTGGGGTCCGAGCGCTCATGGTTTGTTTAACGAAATCTCCAAACGGCTAGTTGACACTTCCCGTGACCCAAGGGCCGGCTTTTACCTTGGCCAGAGGCTAAGCATTGCCATACAACGAGGCAATGCCGCCAGTCTCTTGGGTACATTACCAGTCGACAGCGATGCGGAGGAATTTTTCGACGCCATATTTTAGTTTGTGAATAGTTTTAGTTAGGATATAATTTTGTTATTTTATTAATTAATTAGGTATTAATTAGTAATTAATTAGTTGTTATGTAAAATATTAATGTATTGAAAAATAAATGAATGAAATGAAATTTATCTTATAGAAAAAAAAAATATTATTGAGCCATTTATATAATTGGATTTTAAATAATGTACAATTTAATGTTTTAAACATTTTTGGTAATTTATTATAGAGACGTAGACACATAGCGAGAGAGTTTTTATTATATTTCGCTGATCGAGGCAGCACATCCAACACAAGTCTGTGTTGGTCACGCCGACTTCGGGAGGTTACTTCTTCTGCTGTTTTGAATAGTTCTCTGTGTTTTTGAACGAACATGCATGCTTCATATACATATAACGAAGGTAACGGTAGCAAACCAAGCTCTTTATATATAGGTTGACATGATTCGTCAGATGGAATCACTTTCCAAATTTAGCTGGTTCCGGTGGACCCCCTCCCTGCAGCTACATTTCTACCATATTCACAAAACTCAACAAAAAATGTGAAGATTAGATCTAACTATGGAAATTTTCGTTGGCTGCGTTGACATCTGGGGGTCCACCTGGACTACTTTGGGAACTAAGGGCCTGCACCTAAGTTTAACCCACTGCTACCAGCCACACCTAGTTGTAGCCGGCTAAAACTAGGTGAAACCGCAGTTCGAGTTTTAGCCGTAACATGAATAACGAAACGATACCTATCCTATTCATTCACCTATATGTTTAGTTTTCGCTATATTGCATTCCCTGGCATTAATATTAAATATTCTCCGAGTCAAGTCCAGGAAACCCCATTTTTATTGCTGTAATGCCAATAAACGCATTTTCTTTCTTTCTTTCTAATATGAAGTCTTGGATTCACAACGTGTTTGTACACTTGCTAACCACATATAAAGCGCGAGTCGCTTCGTGAGATCAAATTACTAAACCATTTTAGCAGAATTTTGTATCGAACATAGGGAGTAAAGTCTACAAGTTGAATAAATATTGATAATTTCATTTTCATTTCCTTTACTATATTTGGTACATTGGTGCAGTGGCTACAGGGACTACAGCACTCCAATCCAATTCTGTAACTATACAAGGTGTAACATAAATAACGCACAACCTCTTAAGGGGTCATTGTACTCATCACTATAAACAACCTTTACTATGGGACCAAACGTGAAATCATGAAAAAATATCAGATTTTCCTTACATTTTGGCCAGTCATGCGAACATAAATGTAGGAAACAGCAGATTTTTTTTTCGCGATTTCAGATTTGGTTCCATAGTAAAAGTTGTTCATAATGATGAGTACAATGACCCCTTAAGAGGTTGTGCGTTATTTATGTTACACCTTGTATATGTGTACCTACTTTCTATCACAATCCGAAGGATTTTGAAAGAAATACCTAATCCATTGCTTTATAATGTTTGAAGAATTCGTCTGCTTGACAACGAAAATAACGAAATGTAACATACATTGCGTTATTTTGCGTTTAATTATCAAAATGAATGACATTGCCATTGGTGCCGATCCTCTTGTACACAGAACTAAAAACTAACTAAACTATCACTTTACTTTTGGCTATGAGAACCTTAAAGCTATTCCGCAAAAAAAAAATTGCTAAATTTAATAATAATTTTGACACAACTAAAATCGAATTTGACAAACGCGACTCCACGTGGTACTTGTTCGCCCTATCCCGTAATTTTTTTTTAGAGCCGGTGGCGCGTAGCCTCGACGTGTTTTATAAAGAATCTTTCACTTTTTGTATGGAAAATATGAAAAATTATTACATACATGTTGAGTTTTAGGGGCTTATGGGTTTTATAGGGGTCGAAATTTTCATAATTTTTGCAATAGGCCACACCATTTTCGAGATATAAGCAAAAGAAAAATAAATAAAAGATACAGTACTGTTTTTGCACCTGAATTCGAGGTGTTGGTTTGAATTTTAGTTCATGACAACTAATTTCATTCCACACCTTTTTAATCGTGATTAAAAATAGTCAGATTTATTAAGACAATCAAAATTTTAGACGAAAAACGTCAAATTCAGAATAGCAAAATTGCCATTTTCCATAGATTAATAACTCAGTGCCATCTTAGTACTGTCAAACTAAAATATAGTTAAGTTGTGGCACTTTAGTCAATTTCAGAATGGGAATCGTCGTTGTGACGGGAATAAACTAAATTTTAGTGATTTTTAGTCTAGTTTAGGGGCATTTATGACGAGAAAATCGGCACCATTGTCAGAGTAAGTACTCAGTGCAATTTAATTAGGCATTTTGGTATTTTAGAATATTTGTTACTTATAATTTACATACTACGTAGTGGAGCAACTATATCTATAGACAAGTAAAAAAATTGAGGATTGCTACTGAGAATTTCCGACCCGGGATCGAACCCAGGACACTCGCTCAATAGCCGCGCTAGTGAACCAGACCTACGAAACGAAACGAAATAAACCTACTTAATTAGTTATAATACTTACTGCAGGGGCAGTTCGAGACTGTTCGTTTAATGGTTTAATTGCCGCAGACTGCCGAGCGTGAAATCGAGAGTTCGAATCTCGCCCGTTGTGCTATTAAGGTTTCCTCCTCATTACTTACATAAATATCTTAAACAAAAACTTACGATGTGCCAAACCAATGCTGTTCCAGTAAGTACCTACCTAAATTGGGTATATTTAGGTTAATTGGCTAATAGCCTTATTGTCATATTTTAGAACATAACTTGACAATGAAGATGATTAACTGCGTACGTAAAGATGAACCGTTTAACTTTAAGAGAGAGTTAATTCTGAATGGAGTAAAAAAATAACGGAGACAGTATGCTACCCTGGGGTACTCCAACAAAATTAACATTATAGCACTAGGAAACGAAAAATCATTTTCATTGAGGTTGCCTACCAAGCGGCAAATATGTATGACGTGTGGAATTGGAATAACTTATTTGTTGACACTTAATAAGACAATTAGTTATAATAATAGCAGTATTGACGGTATTAAACGCATTTCTACAGTCTAGTGTAAGAGAACTCAGAAAAACGGCAGTTTCAGGATAATATACTTTTATTAATCACTTTATCAACATAAAACAAACTCAGAATCAAATAACATAAACACAAATAATTCTCATTCCGTAAATTATAACATTTCCAGTAATAAACTTATTTTACAATATTTTAGACTTTCAACGACCAACGGTCAATCAGGCCGAGGTTTCACGATTAGTAAAGCTCGGGTCGGCCATCGGCGATCGAATGGTCGAGTCTTAGCCGTCGCAAATACTAAAATACACTACGGTTAGTAGGAGGGGTATAGTGTTGCCAGTTAATTTGAACACAATACTACTATATTTTGTAACAGCTCGGCCATCCGCTCGCCAACGAGTGCCTTCGTTGTTTTAGCACACTACCGATCACGATAAAAAAAAAAATTTAAAAATCTCCGGCACATGATTGTGCCTGGAAAAACAGTCTAGAAAGCAAGTACTCATCCTTTATTCAGTTTTAATAAAATCAACTAATTAGGTAAATTCAATATTTCACTATGAGACGTATCGAATCATTTTGTAACCATATTCATTTAGTCAAGATTTCACTACTGTTTACATCATAAAACATTGTTTATTGGTTACTTTGGGCGGCACATCATTGTGCACGTCATGCCCCTAATAATCGTTTCAAAAAGACATAGGATCGCTTATTGCTTCTCCTTGGGCGGCACATCATTGTGCACGTCATGCCCGCAATAAGCAACCTAAGCTAATTCAAACTTAAACTCAAAGTATTTATTTCAATTAAACCAATTACAGGCACTTTTGAATTGTTAAAGAGTCAGTCAGTTAGTCAGAAAATTGAAGCTAGTCGCCCATTCCAAAACGTAGATCTCTATGGAGAAGAATAGGCAAGAAACTCCATGGACACTCTTTTAAATCAAAATTGTTACAAAACCCTGGGTACATTGTTCATTGTGCACGTCATGCCCACAATAAGCGGTCCAAACCAAGATCACTAGAACCACTTATTGCTTCTCCTTGGGCGGCACATCATGTGCACGTCATGCCCACAATAAGTAGTCCCTATCATCACTTCAGGTTGTCTAATATCACTAGAACCACTTATTGCTTCTCCTTGGGCGGTACATCATGTGCACGTCATGCCCACAATAAGTAGTCCCTATCATCACTTCAGGTTATCTAATATCACTAGAACCACTTATTGCTTCTCCTTGGGCGGTACATCATGTGCACGTCATGCCCACAATAAGTAGTCCCTATCATCACTTCAGGTTATCTAATATCACTAGAACCACTTATTGCTTCTCCTTGGGCGGCACATCATGTGCACGTCATGCCCACAATAAGTAGTCCCTATCATCACTTCAGGTTGTCTAATATCACTAGAACCACTTATTGCTTCTCCTTGGGCGGCACATCATGTGCACGTCATGCCCACAATAAGTAGTCCCTATCATCACTTCAGGTTGTCTAATATCACTAGAACCACTTATTGCTTCTCCTTGGGCGGCACATCATGTGCACGTCATGCCCACAATAAGTAGTCCCTATCATCACTTCAGGTTGTCTAATATCACTAGAACCACTTATTGCTTCTCCTTGGGCGGCACATCATGTGCACGTCATGCCCACAATACGTAGTCCCTATCATCACTTCAGGTTATCTAATATCACTAGAACCACTTATTGCTTCTCCTTGGGCGGCACATCATGTGCACGTTATGCCCACAGTAAGTAGTCCCTATCATCACTTCAGGTTATCTAATATCACTAGAACCACTTATTGCTTCTCCTTGGGCGGCACATCATGTGCACGTCATGCCCACAATAAGTAGTCCCTATCATCACTTCAGGTTGTCTAATATCACTAGAACCACTTATTGCTTCTCCTTGGGCGGCACATCATGTGCACGTCATGCCCACAATAAGTAGTCCCTATCATCACTTCAGGTTATCTAATATCACTAGAACCACTTATTGCTTCTCCTTGGGCGGCACATCATGTGCACGTCATGCCCACAATAAGTAGTCCCTATCATCATCTTCAGGTTATCTAATATCACTAGAACCACTTATTGCTTCTCCTTGGGCGGCACATCATGTGCACGTCATGCCCACAATAAATAGTCCCTATCATCACTACAGGTTGTCCATTGATTTATCCTTAGGCGGCACATCATTGCACCAATCATGCCCACAATAGACAGCCTGTCAATCATGCCATGCAATACCTTGGACATGAATCATTTCCTGTTCACGGTATACGCATGGACTTTTCACTTATATTTTAATAACATAGTCTAAGCGTTGGTGTCGAGTGAGAAGGTTTCGCCTGGATTCTTATCATGGTCAGTAAAATCGCCATTACCACACTCGCTGCTTGAACTAGGGCTATCATCAATATCGCTTTCTGGGATGGATTTAATGATAACCAGGGGTGTATCTTATCTACAGCAATAATGGCTTCATAGCGTCGCCCTTTTCGTGATAGTGGGGTATCTTCAACGACATAGCGGTCGTTTGGCAATACCTTTATCACTCTGTATGGTCCTTGTAATTTTGGCTCTAAATTCTTGGGCTGACTGCTGCCTGATGCAATTGCCCGTACGATTCGAACTAAGTCTCCTTCTTTATATTGCTTAGCCGCTTTCTTACGACTATTATATCGTTCTTTACTGACTTCATTTTGCTTTTGCATCAAGCAACTGGCATCTGCTCTAACGTCTTCTATACTACCTTGTACCAATCCATCACCGGTATCAGAAATTACTTCATTCAAAATACCCTGTGATGGATTGGTTACCCTACGCCCAAATAATAGTTCACTAGGTGATTTCTTAGTGATATCATGTATTGTAGTATTGATACCTAACTGTACATCGGGAAGGTATTGATCCCATGTTCGAGGATCCTTGTCGTGGGTCATCGCACCTAAAGAAGCCAGGATAGTCCTGTTCGACCGTTCAACCTGTCCATTAGCTCGAGGTGTTGATACGGCGTTAAGTATGTGCTTAATGCCAAGAGATTGAGTAAATGCTTTGAACTTTTTACTCGTGAAGCAAGTCCCTCTATCCGTGATAAGCCGAGTAGGGGTTCCAAAATATCCGATTAAACTCTTAATTACTTTTATAGTTTCTGTAGATTTTGTACTCCTGACTGGCGCCAACGTGATAAATTTTGTAAATGCATCGATAATGACTAAAATGTAAGAGTTTTTCTTTTTGCTTTTATTGAAGGGGCCTAAATGGTCAGCGTGTATGGTGTGAAAGGGAACTTCTACCTTTTGTATAGGATGTAGATATCCCTGTTGCGCACCACTCGGTAGTTTGTGGTGCGCACACTCCAAACACGCAGACACATATTTCCTGATAAATGATCTCATTTTGGGAAACCAGTACAAAGCACGAACCCGGTCTAATGTCTTATCGAATCCGAAATGTCCTACATCGTCATGGTTAGCTTTAACTATCTGCCACCGAGAGCCCTTTGGCACTACCCATCTTAACACGCCTTCCGCTATGATTCTATAGACGCGACCGTTTTTTAATTTATAATTTAGTTGGATATCAACAATGGTTGCGGTCTCGGGATCGGACAAAATTCGTTTGGCGCCCAGAATATATAATAAGTTACCCGACTCCTTAAAGCAACTCAAGATTACGAGCTTTAAGAAAAAATTATCACAGTTTCTAATGAGTAAATGTTATTACACTGTAGATGAATTTCTTAATGATAATAATATTAATATATATTGCCCAGGACGTAATGAATGTGTGTGTTTTTTGTTGTAATTTGTTTACTGAATTTAATATTAATTAATCTAAACTACCTGACTGAATTTGTAAATACCTAATTTAATCATTTAATATAAATTTATTATTATTTCATATTATTATTGTACCTACCTACTGTAAAATTTGTACGCCGCTGGCAAAACATAGAGAATCAACTTAATTATTACTGAAGACCTGTATTCATGAAGTATGTACCTGTGTTTACAAACAAATATTCATTCATTCATTCATTGATCCGTTGTATCTCGTCATCAGAGGATTGAACTTTTGCTGAGTTTTTGCTCATCCAACGATGTTTGGCGGCTAAAGTAAGCTACTGCTCTCCATAACCCCTCTCTATCCCTTTGAAGAAGAACTCCTGCTAAACCGAGCTTACTTGCATCGGTATGCAGCTGGGTTTCTAGGGTTTTGTCATATAGAGCGAGGATAGGTCTATTAATTAATTGTTCCTTAATTCCTATGAATGCCTCGCTTTCTACTTTACTCCATCTCCAAGGCGTATCCTTCCTCAAAAGGGATGTTAAGGGTCTAGCTATTAGAGCAAATCCTTTGATGAATCGTCTGGAGAAACCAGCCAATCCTATAAATCGCCTAACATCGTGAACATTGGCAGGAGTGGGAAACTTAGGGATCGCTTCTTTGGGGTACATCCGCTTTTGGGCACGCATTTGCCAAATGTCCTAAAAATTTACAGTGAGTACATCTTATCGTGGGCTTGTTACATTTATAACTGGGGTGACCAGGCTGATTACAATTATAGCAAACCATGACTCTATCCTCCGATTTGTTCGTTTTGTTAAGTCCCTTTGTATTCGCGTGAATAGTAGAACGTTTTTCTTTATCTTTACCCGACCTATCTGGCTCCCTAGGGGTTCCCGGTTTTACATTTAAGAAATTTCAGTAACTGTTCTGGCTCTGAAAACTGCGCCGCTTGGGCCCCTAACCTTATACCTCGGTCCTCGATTCCATAGATTATACAATCTACAGCATCTTTACCATGAATATTGCAGCGATTGAGTAGGTTAATTTTGGCGTAATAGTATAACTCAGAGGATTCGCCAAAACGTAGTTTCTTGTTTAACATCTCTGTAAGTAATTCTCCATAGTTTTGACTAGACGGAAATGTCTCTATTAATTTAGCTTTCCACTCTTCCCAAGAATGCAAGAGAGTAGGTAGACTTTGATACCACGTCTTGGCGATGCCCGTGAGTTTAGGCAGAGCGTAATGTATGACCTGTTTTTCCGACCACTCGTAATTTGTCTACATTCTTCGACTTTAGAAATCCATGCATTAATAGTTTGCTTTTTGATCATTGGGTCAAATTCAGGTATAACCTGGTTTAAGGACGAAAACTTCTCACTTGAACCGAATTTCGAAGACCTCATAATATCTAAGAATGACTCGATCAATAAAGTAGTATTTTGGTTGCTTACATCACATCTGCTTCGTTTCGCTTCAGGCTATCGCTGTCACGATCAGAACTACGCATCGTTCTGCCACGTTTCTGATGCCGGTCGTCCCGACACTTGCTGTCAAGTCGGCTGTCGCGCCGGTCTCGTGGTCGGCTCGGGCTGCAACTGCGTGACTCACCCGTCCATACGCTGCGGCGCTCCCTGTTGCGCCTGCTTTGATGCTCGCCAGGGTCCTCGTCACTGCAGTCGCTATGGTCACGTCGCTTGGCGCGACGTTTCGAAGTAATTCTGCGCCGGTGCTTACGCCGGCTGCGCCTACTGCACTGGTCATCAGCCTCGTAGCTGTCATCCCGGCAACGCGGCGGTGTTCGCACATGCTCAGGTTCCATTGATATACCGATGAAAAAAAAAAAAAAAAGAAACGCATCATTCCCTTTTAATTGGTTGACGTTGAAGCCAAAGCTTAGTATTTGCGTGTGAATTTACCCAGCGCGAGGGATCACTAACATTGTCAGGGAGTGCCCTAACCAAATGCTACCAATCCAACGAGTGGATAGTCACTTAACCTCATCACCGAAAATTATTTTGGCTAATGTTGTTATAGAGACTATTAACAGCACTGTCAATATGCAAACCTTGCTTTTCTATTAGCGGAAATAAGAAAGAAAATGTCACTATGAATAGTTCCTTCACGTAACTGCATTACGAGGGGTACCCTGGCAAAATGTCGCTAGGATCATGAGCTACTGCACAAGTCAATATCATGCTATTGTTGGCATTGTCATGTTGGTAAAGGTTTATTAACTATGTGAATATAATTCAGGAAGTAAATTCTAACCACACAACCTCAATACCGGGGAGTACCCCGGCCAATGTTGTTGTGATCGTAGAAAACACAAGTTCTTTATCAACATTGTCAGGGAGTGCCCTAACCAAATGTTAACAAATCTCAACCTTGCACCTTTACTCTACAATGACCTTTACAATTTTTAAATGTCTGTGGGTAAGTGGACGACAACAAGTAACGGACAATGAGAAAAAGAGAAAAAAAAAACTTATTTTCTTACCTTGTTATCGTAATCCCACTTTACACGGCAGTTTCAGGATAATATACTTTTATTAATCACTTTATCAACATAAAACAAACTCAGAATCAAATAACATAAACACAAATAATTCTCATTCCGTAAATTATAACATTTCCGGTAATAAACTTATTTTACAATATTTTAGACTTTCAACGACCAACGGTCAATCAGGCCGAGGTTTCACGATTAGTAAAGCTCGGGTCGGCCATCGGCGATCGAATGGTCGAGTCTTAGCCGTCGCAAATACTAAAATACACTACGGTTAGTAGGAGGGGTATAGTGTTGCCAGTTAATTTGAACACAATACTACTATATTTTGTAACACTAGGTACAGATATGGTGTTGAAATAGTATATATTCAGAAATTGGTGTACATAATGTAGATACTTATAACATAGAGTACCTATCCTACTATCCCATAAGTTATCCTGAATCGTTTTGTTCACTTACCACGTATCTGGGGTTCGTGTCACAATGAAACTCTTTTAATCAACATTTCGTATAAGACTACAATTATCATTATTGTGAGAATGAGCTTCACTCAATTTTACGCACGCAAATTGATACTACCCACTTTATTTGACCGAGTACCTACCTACATTATAATGAGTCAGGTATCTATCTGATGCATGAGACATTCTACGGGAATTTCTACTACTCGTGAAACAATTTACAGTGTCCGTATACGGAAGTTTTCAGATCCTTCTGTGTATCGGTTGACCCGACCGAAAATAGACCTTCCGAAATGGTAATTGCGTTCATCTGCAACATATACTTACGTGTTCATCATACTATGACTACAAAATGTGCCGAAACGTTTTCTAACCCACATACCTATTACCTGCAAACATACATAGGTACTTCTTACGTCTTATCCCATTTCTCAACAAGATATATAATCCAGACTTCTTTAGTCTCAACTCTTACATGCTATCCTATTCCATTTTTTCGTGAGAGCTGTCAAAATATTTATTTTACTTTAACGGATTAGTCCATATGTTACTTGTTAAAATAAACTGTTTAAAATTATCTACTAGATATGTACATAAATATTTCTAAAAGTATTTATTTTATCCTGAATTTTTTGCATGTAGCTCTGCTTAGTAACTGATTTGTTCCTACCTGTGTTTTAAATTAATTAGATCAGCAGCATCCCGTAAGTTTTCATTCTACGTCCAATTTACAATAGCTAGTTTCTGTGGATTATCGAAAGATAACCTACTTATTTATATTCCATTTCTACCTATATGGAAAACCATGAAAAATATGTAGTTCATCTCATCTATTCTATAGTGAAAGCAGTAGTATACATAAAAAGTATTTTTGTTTACTTAAGAGCAGAAATGTTTCCTGCTACGTGAAGTTTTCATCAATAACTTTCAGGTTGTTTAAGTCTCTTCAGGGCGGGCGCTGCGTGGCGCGCTTGCGGTGCAACTTCATCATCGGGCGCATTTTCCGGGTGCCCAGCGCAGCCCTGGCGCCGCCAGCGAGTGAGTCAGCAGACGGCAGGCCAGCCCGCGGGCTGCGGGGGCGCGGCGGGCGGCTGCAGCGCCCCGGGCAACGCCGCGTGGCGTGGCGTGCGACTGTAGTGTCGAATGTGAGTCGTGTGCAGTGTAGCACGCGCCGCCCGCGGCCTCACATCGCTCATCGCGCTACGCCGCCGCCTCCCCGCTCTGCCGCACCACGCGTCCGCTGGGCGCGTCGCGCAGGCTCGCGGGCCTGGCCCGCGGCCTGCTGCTTCTGGCCGCGTGGCTGGCGGCCGTCGCTGCCGAGCTCGCCTGTCCGCAGGACCCTCCGGCGGCTCAAATCGCGTGCGCCTCCTGCCGCTCCTACGAGAACGCGCGAGAACACAGCTTACGAGTGATCCGCGAGAGCCTGCTGGCGAAACTAGGCTTCACCCAAGCCCCGAACACAACAGGCCGGCAGCTGCCGACCGTGCCGGCAGACATGATGGAACGCTTCGAGCGCCGGAAGCCGCCCGCCGGCGTGCAGGCCGATGCACCACCTCCGACCAGGACCTTCGTCACTCACACGGAACAGGACGACTTCCTCGCGCGGACCGACAATGTCCTCATTTTTGCACGTTAGTACCTTACGAGAAATTAAGTTCGTAACAAGTTATTTAGTAATCATTTAAATAATTGTACTGTTTAATATCGATATAGAGCTAAGTTCGATGCCCCTAGTCTAGTTAGAAACACTAGCCCATGTGTAGGTTCATATAAGACAATACTTTAAGTTTAAATCACAAAAATCTTTGTCATTGGCTAATGGTTAGGTACATATCTATGTAATTTTGCCTACACACTGTAAGAAACTGCAAAAATTCCTGTGGATATCAATTATTGCATATTGTTCTAGTTTTTGGTTGACGACGAGTGTGTACCTAGAAATTTGGTGGCTTAACGCGTGCTAGGCTTGGTATGGTTTGCGAAGTTCATTGACAGGCACGTGTGCAGCCTATAAGTGAGTAAGGCACTTCGTGGTCGCGTCACGCACAGCTAATTTTAATTAGCCAATGATTGCTTCAACTTCATCGCGTATAATTATTATGTGCCATTGTCTATAGGACACGACCACTTGAGATTGCTATCGCGATCGTCTCCGACAACTTTTGAATAATAAAATCTGCAACGGTCAATGTAAACGTCCATTGAGCATTTAGGTACCTACTTAGTATTCTAATTCCAGCAAAGTCAAAGTTATGTTCTTCTTGTCATGTAGAGTGAATCTTTGATTGGAATTAAGTCCATCCAAATGGTTTTCCAACTAGAGAGGAATTTGAATAATGAATAATGCGTATATTTTAACTTGTGTTGAACGGTTTGTTTTTATATCGTTATTAGTAAATATAGAAATGACACAGAAGTTGGAGGGTGAAATTGTTGTAATGCGAAAACAGGGCTATCAAAGTTCAGGCTAGTATGTAATCTGGTAACGTGAGTGAGGGCCTTCGACCGCTGACGATAACGTTAACTCCACTGCCACAGCGTATAGCTTACGATTAATTGTACAATTTTAGCGCAAAAATTAATTGATAGCACACTGTTAGGTGTCATTCTCGTCGCCACCTTGTAGATTAGTTTTCGTGCGAGATGTTATTAAAAGAAAACTTACGTTGCCTGTGAGTCATATTGTAATATATTGATTTCATTAAAGTACTATAATTATTATAGAGTGTTAGTATAGACAAGACATTTGGCATAGTAAATTACCCAGAAGCTAATCAAACATGGTGTAAATTAACATTTTGTAGCTGTATGTTTATGTTGTTAATTTTAGTTTCCAGCTCTTGACTCCAATAATAACGCTCGTAGGTATGTTAGTGCACGCATAAATTGTCGGTCTCTCTTGGATAAAATGTATTTATAAATCCTCTTGTCATTTAATTTTACGCCTTACATATTTATTAACACTATTTGATGTTCTATTCGCTAAGCTGTAGCTGTTGTTAATTTGCCTTGAAAACTTGGTTTTTCTGGATTTCTGGACAGCTGTTATTCCCACGATTATGGACCGACCCAGAGTACTAGTTAGGTATCTACGTTATTTATAGCATATTCAAGCTGATAAAGCCAGCACTAGCGTTCTTGGAAGCGCATTGAGAAGGTGCAAGATATCAATGCAAAATGTACTTAGTATTTTTATATAGAAGAATAACAATTTTGTATGAACTTGAAAATATTTGTGAAATTTACAGAAGTATAGGGATCGAATGTGAGATTTGGTAAAGCACGGTGTTTCCATTTGTTACTTTTACCTATTGGGGAAGATTGCGTGGCCGCCACCACAAAACTTTTCACCTGGTTTGTAACCATAACAGATAGAAACTTGACTAAATGTGAAAATTGCTGAGCCTAACTCTGAACGGTTCGTAGTCGTTCGCGTGACTTTGTCAGTGAACAGGGAACGAAGTAAGTAACTAGCATCTTGTGTTTTCTTCTATAACAACGCACAAACATGCGTGTAGGTTCCTATAATAAAGATAAGTAGGCATACCTTGCAGTTCTACCTAAGTTTTCCTGGGAAAATCAAAAATCAAAAAAAAAAAACAAAACAAAATACCTCCTGCGAATCGATTTATGACTTGTAATGTTTTGGATGTTTTTGTGGTCTTTAATATTTGAAAATTAAAACAAATCCAACTTCTTTGCAAATCCGTAGCCGTTAAAACTTGCTTGTTTGCTTTGTACAAAGTATAATTGTAACATTTGTATCTACGTTTTGACCGGTCTGTTATTAAAAAACCATTTTCGCATTGTCCAGATTTATAAATCAGCGACATCCAAACTGCCCTTAAAGCTGATCGCAATTGCCAATCGCGGATTTAACGTAGAGTAGGCGGTCGACGTCTCTGTGTCTGCCATTCGCGATGGCCGAGGAACACTGCCCTCGACTCATATAAACGACGTGCAAACGCACCGCCTCCGTTTAACTGAATGACACAATTCCTGGCACATTACTTAATCTCGACAACGTACGCTACTTCAGTTTTGGGACCTCGAAGATCCCAATCTGTTAGACGAAATTGCACTACAAATTATTTCCGGTGGGCTAAGGCCACCGGTGACTCCCCTATGGACGATATTTCAAAGAGGAATAGGCCTACTGGGGAGACCTCTATAAAAAAAACGCACCTACGGTTCTTACCTCTTAGGTGGTGTGGAAAAAGGACCCAATTTTGAATTAAACCGACAAAAACGTAATATTCGGTATATTTGAATGATTTCTGGAACAGTACCATAACTTTCGCTCCTATTAATTGATTTCCCCTTGACCCACAGGCAACATCCTGCCAAAACGATGACTACGATCGATAAATCAGTTATCGCATCACTGCATCTCCGAACATTATTAAGACATATTGTCGGAAAATTGGTATATTTATTATATCGTTCATGAAATGTAACATTGTCAAATATCCATTAATTTAATGTACATGTATGTGCTTGTTACTTTTATAAATTCCTTATCATGAGAAGCAAGGACGTGACACTGTTACGAGTTTAAATTTAATACGTACGGTCAGCAACAAAAGTCGGTTAACACTTCAGTTTTTTTTAACACAATTTATGTTAAAAAAAAAATGAACAGTTGATAAAAACTCTTAGCTATTACATGAAATACTGAAAAGTAGTGAACTACTAATTCAGGGTCTATTGATTTCACATGTAAAAGTAAGAGTTAATCTACTTATGTTGCTTACCGTACCTATTATAAACACATACACCTACAGTTTCTGCATTTATGAAGAGTTTATCGTTAAAGTTTAGATAAGCACTTGACTGAGCATATTAATTGTGATAATTATTTAAGCCTTCAACGTAACACATAATGTTAAATCTAATTTAATTAATAATTTGGTTTGATCAAAGATTTCAGGATAAGAGAGCAGGGTTGGCAACAAGACCGATTTTAATAAAGTTGTACTTTAGTGTGTCACGTGTGGGATCACTCAATTTAATCCTAACGTGACCTAAAAGTTACTTATCTTTTATCGTAGCACATTAGTAGCGGAAATAATAATCTTATTTCTCCAATATAAGGCATAATATTCGCAGACCGATAGACGGAGAGACTCGAGACTGTCGCGCGCGTCTGACAAGAGCGTGTCAACGAGATGGCCATTTGCAGCGATCGATTGTTTTGGCTGCTGGCAGTCACCTTAATTGCTCGTGAATCAAGATGACACGAGTGCTTTTGTATGGAATGATCAGGAGTAGCCTCGATTTATATACATATGGTTTTATAAGTTACATTTCGAATAATTTGATTTCTTTGTATGCCAGTGCGCACGTCAGTTTAATCCCGATTATGACTATGTAATATATCTATTTTTGCTAGCTACATATTTGTAACATCTTTGGTACCTAACTGTCATCTTTATTCTTCACAGCTGACTACTTTATGTACCTACTTACTTCATCTTATTGAGCAATTGTACCTATTTAAAAACTTACAGAAAAAATTAAACATTACAAACAATTACAAAATTAAACAAAATTACAAAATTAAACATTACAGAAAAATTTATCTATTAATTATCTAACTAGAGAATGGTTCCGTCGCCATTCGGTATCTAACACTTTCGCCGTACGCGAGGTAGATATACGAGTTAAATATTCGTGGTATACAATATGGGATAGTACACAATATGACACTTTGCTAAAGTGCTCGTTGAGAACTAGAAATAAATTACAATCGACAAAAGTTAGGTCATGAGAAGTAAATAATGGGAGAGTCGAACACCATGCTTAGTTATTAGACTTAGATACCTATGTACTCCAAACCAAGAGGTCACTCTACTTGTGTGAAAAGAAAATCTATTGGCCAGACAAGATCCAAATTTTCATTTAAACTTAACCCTTAAATGCATAGTGATGTAAATCTACATCGTATGTATAAAAACCTCATATCTCTTTATGTAACCACCTTTGGAGTGTTTTTTTTTTCCCCCATTTCCCGAATGATTTCAATTTTTGTTTATTAAAAATAAAAATTCATGCATTTAAGGGTTAAGCACATGTATCTATTCGCCTAGCATGTGAGTAAAAAACCGTTTAGCTACATCTGGAAATTCCATACAATAAAAATCTTTGAGTATTTCCAGTCGCCTATCTTTCATGCTATTTATATAATGTGCTTTGAAGAAAGTTTTATGTTTTCCTGAACGCCCTGAAGGCTGAACCCACATAAGTCCTTTAATTTGTAATCACCTGTGGGCTTACATTGATGTAGCTAAATGCGGATTAGCACTGGATATTGTTAGCTTTTAAACAGAGCTGTTATTTTGCTCTCTTACGCGGATTATACGCGGATTATTTTTGTAGAGACAAACGGTTGCAGCATGCTTTGCATTAGGTACCTACCAACAATTAGGAACTAGATCGGGGGTGATTTAAAAAAAAAAACACAGTTTCTTATTCCACTCTTTAAAATGTAACTCCTACTAAAGGTTTTCATTGGAAACATGAAACTGAAGCCACGTTGCTAGAACGAGAGTTCATTCATTCAAACTCAATACACAAAGATAGCGGATATCTCAAGTATGGAAAGCACATCCGCAGACTTAAATAGAGGTACAAACAGCATACCTAAGCTATACAGTATGATGTGTAAAATTATGTGTAAAGTTATACGCAGCTGAGCCCGCATGGGTCGACCACCCTCGCGCTTTTGCAACAAATCGGTAATTGGTAGGGTTGACAGCAATAGGGATGCGTTCAGAACACTGGGCAGGATAAGGCTGAACTTTTTATATATGTAGGTATCATGCCCACAGTGCATTACTACGCACGTGATTGCTTATTTCGCACAATGGATGATCCTACGAATTCTCACACCGCCCGCGCGGATTTTGGTTGGACGCATCTCACGCTAGTCTTGTACTGTCTTTCAGTGGCGAAGCCTTCATATAACCCGATTCCTATCGGCTTCCCTTCGGAACCACCACTCTTCTTAATGTCTACTATTGCCAAATAATGTACACCTGTGTGTGTAACTGTGTATCACATCAGATTATATATATTTAATACCAGTATAATACAGTCATCATAAGATTAAAATTATTACAAAAATAACTAATTTTTTTTGGTCCGAGTTTATGTGAAATGAATAATTTTTTCTTCGGCTTCCCACTAATGATAAATGTAGCTGCGCCACTGCTGTCTTTAATACAATGTAGATGGTTGAACTACCTATTTATGAAAGAAATGTTTTTTTTTGTCTTTGGGTTCAATTACCGATGCTGCGTGGAAAACTCTTGTCATTGGATATAGTCATGGTAAGCATATGATGCAGAGGAATGAGTGTCATGAGGAAAGTTTTGAGTATGTATGTGGATGGTTAATATTTTATCGTTACAAGAGTAGAGGAACCGATGGATGAATAGTGAGAAAGATGAAATGGCTAGAAAAGGGGCTACTAAGATGGCTCATAGACATCCCAAATAAATTGGAATAAGGGCAGGAGGATCATGATTTAGAAAACAATAATTAAATTTAGCTATAAATTGATAGACAAAAATAGTAGATGTGCCTAAGTTCATGCGAAATATTAACTCTCCATTTATAATATTCTGTAGATGTCTGATTTAAAGAAAATTGGGTAGATCGGTGAACAACATTTCGTTTTGTGCGTAAGTAGGTACCTAGGTGTTTGCACTGGTCTGCAGCTTGCGAAACACATGTGATATTCATAAATTATATTTAAACGTGAAAGTTTGTGAGGATGGACGGATATTTGTTACTCTTTCACGGGAAAACTACTGAACGGTTTAGGATGAAATTTGGCACACAAATAGTTTATAACCTGGATTAACAAATAGAAAACTTTTATCCCGATATCCCCACGGGATCGAGATCTATGCGAGTGAAACCGTGGGGCGCTGCTAGTTTTCCATGGTTGTAGAAATTGGGAAAACTGGCAGCATGCAAAACTACTGTAGATGTAGAGACTGTTGAGTGTACAGGAGAGGAGAGACAGCTCCAGTCTCAGAGAAATTAAGATAGATATTAGGTAGTAATAAAAAAACTCAAATCAACATTAATATGTAATACTTACGTATTTATTAAATTAAAAAAAAACACAATATTATGCTTATGCTGCATAAATGTGTGTAATGTAATTGATTTGTGCGAGCAAATATTAAAAATCCGGACGTAATTACGAGTCCGGACCAAAAACCGGACATGATTGCCAAATCCGGACAATCCGGACGTATGGCAAGCCTACATTTAATGATGTTTCTCGTGTTACTAAAATCAAAAAATATGTTTGGTGATAATTTTCATTATAGCCTAAAATCACTAAAATACTTAGTATTGCAGCTACCAAGCCAATTACTTATGGTGTCTAATTATTAATTTGGTGTCGGTGCATTCCCTAAAAAAATGCAGGAACTTATCATATAATTGTAACTGTATTCAATGAACTAGACCAGTACCTAGACCCATCTCTTCACTGCTACCTACGTATATGAATGAAAGACTGTGATCAGTTTGTGGACTGGCTTATCGCTCGTAAATGTGATAGTTTTGAGACTTCCTTTCAGTATGCTAACAACACCAGGCACCTTGACACTAGAGGTTGTTAACCGGTGCCGGTGCATTAGATGGGGCACAACCGCACAATTGAGGCCAGTGTGTGAGCGAGTTCAAGAGCAATTTAGGTTCCGTAGGTCAGTTCGCCGAAGGTAACCTTGACATTGACTACAATAGTTACACCTTACACCTGAAATGTTAGTTTTTGTTGAACTATTTCGAAAATCGATAATTTTTGTCTCAGCTGTAGATTATACAAACGTACCATCGAAACATAATTTTGATGGTATTATATTTGGTTTTATGGTGGCAATTATTTAAATGCCTAATTATTAAGTATATACTATATAAGTATATACTAATTATTAAGCTAAGCTAAAGATTTGGGGGGCCCAAAATTGACGAAAAACCACATTGGCGTGACGTAAGATGCTCATCACGTTTTAAGCAAATAACGTTGCACTTTGGTGCTTATCTTATCAGTTATTCTTATCACTCACAGTACAGTAAGACATTCTCGTACAGTCCAAGAAATAATAACTGCATGATTAACCGCCAAATACTGTTCGTACAGGTGGCCTACATAATTTTGCCTAATTTTTTTATGCATGTCTCCACAGGTTTTAAGCAGAGTAGGTACCTACCTACATACGAGTACAATGTAGATAACTTCAAACTACAAATATAAGTGTTCGTCATTTGAACAGCTGAAGTACGTAATGTTTGAAAATAACTTGTAGCTTGGTCGCGACGGATTTCCAGGAGACAGGAGACACAGACAGAAAAAAAGGAACACCACGTAAATTAAGCGGGCGGAGACGTTGCGCGTGCGCTGCCGTTTCATTCAGGGCTGTTTTAGGTTTCATTTAGTACCTTTGTTGTCGTCTGCAGTTATTTATAACTGTACTCAAGTACAGTAAAATAAGTAGCCTTTGATACTTCAAAGGATCCTATACAGTCTGGCCCGTAGGGTGCAGACACATTATAGTGAATTTGTCTGAGAGAAGGATTTATTTAACTACTTATGTCTGTCTGTCTACTATAATTTTACTGAAACTGAAATCGGAACATTTACTTTTGCTAAGATAAGAAAACCGATTGATTCAACAAAAGCTTTACAAGTTCCAAACTTCTGACAGGAGAGCTGTTTTTGAAGTTTATTGATTTTTCTCAGCCGACTGCGGCAAGTAGTGTGATTAGTGTATATGTGTATATATGTTAATATTTTGGTAAACATTCCATAAACTATCAGAAACTGATTTACCTACTTTCTTAATCACTCTTTAAGGCGTGTAAAAGTCTCTCACATTACCTATCTGGGTATAACTTAATACTATGACTCATAATATTATTATGGCTCATGCAGAAAGAAAGGAACGCTGGCTTATTCAAGGCGAAACAACAGGCTAATTTTCTTTTTAAAAAACAGATTACCATTCATCATACTAAAGTGGCACCCCTGTTTCATACAGTTCAAGAAAAAGAGGATGTCACGATAATGCGTGACTGTTGATTGCAATAAGCACTTACTTTGCATCAATTCAGTCAGGACGTCGATTTCAATTTGACCACATCCTGCTTTCTCAATATATTCTTGTTATTTATTGTTATGAGAGAGTTTTTTAAATCGGCGCTCTGACCCTCACTTGTGTTTCAACCGTTTGTTTTTTGCACGATTGCACGTGTCCAAAAATCATTGGGAGCCTTTGTGCTTGTAAGTCGTTTGTCCTCCAGGCTTAACTTTCAAGTCCTTGTTTTTCGAAATGAATGAATCGACTTTAATGAAACTTCATACGCATAAGCAGGATACATACCTAGGTCTAAAAAGTTAGTTAAGAACATTTTCGAAATGTCCTATTTAAAAAAAGTTAATTGGAAATCTCTGTTTCTATGGAAAATTTAAAATCGGTCGAATTTAGCTGTACTTAACACTATTTTTAGAAAATGTTCTTAACTAACTTTTTAACCCTAGGTATGTATCCTGCTTATGTGTATGAAGTTTCATTAAAATCGGTTCATTCATTTCGAATAACAAGGACTGGAAAGTTTGTATGAAATGCCGTACGTCGTAAACGCTCTTGTAATTAATAAAATAAGTGCAATGTTTACAACATTGTAATAGGGTTACTAGGACGTTAATTATTATTAATTATGATATCCTATCCGGTCTGAGTGCACAAATGCAACAAACTGGCGAAATGTGAGTATACTATAGGCATCTCTGCCTAACCCTTCGAGGAACGCAGGCGTTATAAATTATAATGTTATGTGTTGAGATACGATTTTTATATAGTAAACTTCCAGGGACACTAAACGCCATTATGTCCTCACATATGATTTTCAGGCGCGGATCTAGGTTTTCGCTCGGGGGGGGGGGATGTTTCTCTCTGATGGGTGGGGGGGGGGTCTCAAAGATTTTCCATACAAAAACTGTCAAACGTCAATTTTATTCCGCGGAAGAACGATATCTGACTTTGGTTAAATACATAGATTATTACGCTGAAATAATCTGTCTTTGTTGCGTTAGTTCTAAGGAGCGGCACCATTGCGACCGGAACACATGGAACACATTGGTATTATATGGTATAACTAGCTAATATACCAGTGGCGAGGCTTGACATTTCGTAGGAGGGAAGCCGAAGAAGAAATTGTTCAGTTACAAATAGTCATACAAATACGATTACCACGTTATGGTGCCGGCTTATTTACAACAATTTGTGTTTACTGTTGGAATATATATTATTTGGCAATCATAGACATTACTGAATGTGCTATTTTTCTATGGTGGTAGGTGAAGTTACACTTCCGATCCTCCAAAGGAATGCCGGTAGGAATGGGGTTGTTAGCGCGCTTTGCCTCCGCAATATACTATAATAACAGCCACATTTTATTAAAACTCCCTCGTCCACTGACCCGCCACGTTGCAACGCCCTCCCGCACCATTACTTATTTTTCTTTTTGCTCGACTCCTAAGGGTCGTTGCGTGATGTTAAATAGCATATAACTATCCTCGAGAATTGGGCTACCAAATACAAAAAGAATTTTTCAAATCCAACTGGTAGTCCCAGAGATTAGCGCAAAATAGCTTAAATTTCATGGGTTTTAATTTTTTTTAATGCGGAACCCTCATTATTTTTCGAAAATAAAACTACGCTAAGTTACTCCCTCTAACATCAGCTATATACCAGTGAAAGTCCCGTCAAAATCGGTCCAGCCGTTTCTGATATTAGCCGAAACAAAACAAACAAACCGACAGACAGACTGAAAAAAATTTTAAAACTGTTTTTTTGTTATAATACCGTATATATCACATGCATTTAGTAAAAAGCTGTTATTTTGATATTACAAACAGACACTTCAATTTTATACAGGGTTACAGGGAAAGTCGTACTGAATATTAAAGGAGGTTCTTATTCAGGTCATTTCTGATGATTTTGATTCTGAAATAAAATGTCCGAAACTTAACCGTTATGGAGATATTAAATTTTAAAGATTATTTTAAAAAATCCTTTATTTTTTGGCTTTTAGTCGTTTTCTTTGGGATTAGAGCTCCTAGAGTCGGTTTTTTTGATGTATCTAGTTAGAAGACATGTCCATTAATAAAATGATCAATAGAAACTGAACCTACTACTAACAGCTTAAAAAACTGCTCGACAACGGTTAGCATTATGAATTTTCTAATAGAGTGTTCTTAACTTTGATGGGCTTTAAAAAAAAAATGTATGGAACTTATTCTGCGAATAACTTTACAAAGTTCTACGTCTCTTTAGCTATTCAAAAAGGTATATCATCTACTAGGTTTGTTCATAAAATCTTAAAATAATGTTATTAGAATAGGCCCATCTGGTAGTACAACATAACAGAATTTCGATACAAAAGAATCCGGCTTACTACCTGGCACTTTTAAACAATGAAAAAAGGTTTGGGTAGACATTGTTTGTGCCCGGGAGACGTGCGGTGACAGGTATTTATGTCATTTTAAATGTCTGAATTGTCAAATCGTGGATCGTGGTGTTTGTTTAGTCTGCTCATGCGATTCTTCCATGGTAGATGTGTTATCCGTGCCCTCCGATTTTTTTTTGTAAAAACGCGACTTGGCTTGGATTTTTGGACTGTTTCATCTTCTAACTGTGTGACGTGGCTTGTAACTGGACTTTGATTTGTGTTGTGAACATGGCAACATTTACCAACGAGGAATATGCTGACATCCTAATGTGTTATGGATTTTGCGAAGGAGTGTCGTTGCGTGCATGCAATGAATACATGCTAAGGTATCCTACTCGCCGAGTACCTGATATTGGCGTATTTGACAGAGTTTATCGAAGACTACGAGAAACTGGTTCTGTGCTAGTACGTCGGACTGACAAGGGACGACCTCGTGTTCTTGATGACGACGACGAAGATAATTAAATACGACGTCTCTTTGAAGCCGACCCAACCACGTCAACAAACGTTGTCGCTCGACGGCTTGGTATTTCCCAGTGGAAAGTCTGATTCGTAATGCACAGTTCTGGGCAATACCCTTACCATTACACGCCAGTGCAAGTAATTGAAGAAGGGGATCCATTGAGACGACTAGACTTCTGCAGATTTATGCTCAATGCCGATAATGAAGATCCGGATTTTTTAAAGAAAATCATGTGGACAGATGAGTCGAAAATTGACAAAGACGGCATCACAAACTATCATAACACCCATTATTGGGCTCCCAAAGCGCAAGGTAACCCCAAGAAAAAAAGACCAAAAGGGTCACAAAGGAGATTCAGTCTTAATGTGTGGATGGGTATAATATCAAATAACTTGATAGTGCCATACTTCCTGCCCGATAACTTGAATGGCGAGACATATGAAAACTTTTTGAGGGAGGAGTTACCCTCTTTAATGCAAGACTTGCCTATTGCATTGAGACGAGACATGTTCTTTCAACATGATGGCTGCCCAGCGCACTACAGAAGAAGTGTTCGAGCATGGTTGGACGAGAATTACCCAAACCAATGGATTGGAAGAGGTGGACCCATAGCATGGCCGGCGAGGAGCCCCGATTTAACGCCGATGGATTATTATGTGTGGGGTCATATGAAAAGCCTAGTATACGACCAAATGACACCGATCGCAAATGTCGATATTCTAAGACAAAAAATTATTGACGCGGCTGAGGAAATGAGGCGGAACCTACGAACTTCTGTCGTGAAAAGTAATTTAAGAAAAAGAATGAGACTTTGTGTAAGAAATAGCGGCGGCCATGTAGAACATGAATTATAAAAATATTGCTAAAATTTTTGTCTTTTTTTTTACGTATTTTAGCTACTTTTACCTCAAACTAAAAATGTACCCTCTTCTAACTTAACTGTTATTTGGGCAATGTTTTGCCTATTTAATAGCAAGTGTTATACCTTTTTGAATAGCTAAAGAGACGTAGAACTTTATAAAATTATTTGCAGAATAAGTTCCATACAATATTTTTTATTAAAAGCCTGTTAAAGTTAAGAACACTCTATTAGAAAATTCATAATGCTAACCGTTGTCGAGCAGTTTTTTAAGCTGTTAGTAGTAGGTTCAGTTTCTGTTGATCATTTTTATTAATGGACATGTCCTCTAACTAGATACATCAAAAAAACCGACTCTAGGAGCTCTAATCCCAAAGAAAACGACTAAAAGCCAAAAAATAAAGGATTTTTAAAAATAATCTTTAAAATTTAATATCTCCATAACGGTTAAGTTTCGGACATTTTATTTCAGAATGAAATTCATCGAAAATGACCTGAATAATAACATCCTTTAATATTCAGTACGACTTTCCCTGTAACCCTGTATATTTGTTTAAAATATGTATACCAACCAAGCAATCGAACAAGTAAAACAGTACGCCTTTTACAGCGTACAGTTTAATACCGGGACCAGAATATACTTTTTACCAGTTTTTAGGTAAAGTTTGTTGGTACCATCCTTTTTTTTATTAACTTTCGTTTTAAAACTTTCTATGATTAGACTGCTTACATAGGTTTTTTATTTGTATAAGTTTCTGAACGAATATTGTGATAGTGACATTGACACTGACGCGATGATTTGAAAGGTGACAGTAGAACCAGGAACTCAACGGGTATGTTCCGAAATGCACTGTAATCGATTTGAGCGTGCTTACAGCCGTTCCGAATTAGCGTGAGCGCGATAACGATGTCCCGTGAATCGTCATAGATGACGTCATGACATGCGCCATCTTGCGATAACGCTGACCAATCACTGGCTGCATTCCAAATTACACCATAATCGCTCACAGCGCTCACATCAATAATTTGCGTTCCGATTTAGATATCACGATTATGACAGCTTAGAACTGTCAGCAATTCGGAACGCTTGTGAACACGCTCACAGTGCACTTGAATACTCATAGTTGGATTACATATTTCTTTGTGTACAAAACACAAATTTCTTCTTCTTCTTTGGTTAGGTGGCGACTGTAGCCAGAAGCACAATTTCGAAAATGCCACTTTAATTTTAAAGATATGTTCCGACTAAAACAAAACAGCGCAACTGTCATTTTTGACAGCGCTCACGGTGATAACAATTTTGGGCATGGTCAGCGTGAACGCAAGATGGTGCATGTCATGACATCATCTATGATGATTCACGGGACATCGGTATCGTGCTCACGCTAATTCGAAACGGCTGTAAGCACGCTCAAATCGATTACAGCTCAATTCGGAACGTGGGGTAATTCAGAATGGCTCTAAGCACACTCAAATCGATTACAGCTCAATTCGGAACGTGGCGTAAATCGGAACGTAAATTATTGCTGTGAGCGATTGTGTAATAATTCGGAATGCGGCTAAGGAAAGAACTGTCGAAGTCAGTCGAAGTTGAACGAAATGTCAGAAAAGAGAATTTTGGGCTACTTGTTGCAGGCTGCTGCGTTCCATATCTCAGTAATTTATTAGAATAATTTATTTTCCCATTTACCAATTTACAATCAATCAGCACACAAAGGTAGTGTAGCAAATATCGAATGTAGTGTCAAAACTGCTCAGCCAGTAACATCGAAATATATGTTCATAATGATGTATGTAGTGTGATTCACGTTATAATGGAACACCTGTAAAACTGTTTACAGTATCCAAGGTTATGAGGTTTGAAAGTTATATAATGAAAATATTTTCCGCATTCGAGTCAGTTAGTTGACAATGATCAAGATGTTTGCACCAAATTCATGTTTCCATGTTTCTTCACTTGTCAAGTACCACTGGAAGAGATGTAATCAATGTATGAAGCTGTTATCTTCGCAAGCGCAAGGAATCCCTTCATCTAGCGATGGACCTTGGTCATTGTACTCTCAGAGAGTGGCAAGTGGAGTTCTAAGTAAAGATTCACATCAGGACACTGTTGTGCAGAACTTACAGAAGGTGTATGAGGAAGTAGTTGCCTTTGAAAGACCTGCCCTACCCAGTCAGAGTGCAAGCTCCCTGTTTAGTTTCTTTAAAAAACGACAGCCCCAGAAGATAATCGCTCCAAATGGGCTTTATATATTTGGCAGTGTTGGAGGAGGGAAAACTATGTTGATGGATTTATTTTATGAAACAGTACCGGTAATTTATAGTTTTTTTTTTCATATGATTTTATTCAGTTTTGATATCCCAGTTTAATATAAAAAATCATATCATATTAATTTTTTTTTCTGTTCCTAAATTTTCATTTTTTCATCAAGTGAATTACATACACAGTACACAGTTGTTGTAAAGATTTTATGCATTCAAATATGGATACACTATTTAGAAGAATTCTGCATACCTATTTTCAGATAAAAGAAAAGTTGAGAGTCCACTTTAACTCGTTTATGTTGAACATCCATGCCAGGATTCATGAGCTGAAGATTAAATCCGGAAAAGGAGCAAGTTCCTTCCGTGATGAGGGCTCGAAACCATTTGATCCAATACCCCCAGTTGCTGCTGACATCACTCAGGAATCTTGGCTCATTTGTTTTGATGAATTCCAAGTAAGTGTTTCATTGTGGTATGTGATATGCATATTATGGCAGATAAATTAACTATGCAAGGTGGGTATTATTGTGTTGTAGATACAATAAAAATAATGTAACACTCAATCTACTCTCCTGTCTTAGAATTCATTGTTTCGGTTTGTGCTGTAATCCCTTTGATAATCATTGCAAAGGATTGAGTAGCAATAATTTAGCTATAAGATTATTTCATACCCTTATTGCAAAAACCGATTATCTGCATTTTTTTAAATCAAAATTAAGTTACATAACAATCAACTCTCCCAGTCACGGCGAAGCTACAGGTAAAACCTGTTAAAAAAGGCAGATACTCGGTTTCTGCAATAAGGTATGATTTGTTGTTCCAAATAAAAATGGAGACAAAGTAGAATATTTAAGGTTGCCAAGGTTGCCTGGAAGAGATCGCAGTATGCGATAAGGCCGCCAATTGTATATTTTGTAGTTTAAGATGTATCTTTATGTAATGTGTAATCTGGTGTACAATAAAGTATATATAAATAAATAAATATTTAAGAATATTAATGTGTAGATTTTGTTATCATTTTCCTGTTTCCTTTATTTTCTGGATAGAACTTTAAACTTAGGTTTTCCCATTAGGTAATGTAATGGCTTAACTATTCTAAGTTTGTGTTTGTTTTATTTGTAGGTAACAGATATTGGTGATGCTATGATATTAAAACGACTATTCACACAACTATTTGACAATGGCTGTGTTGTAATAGCAACTAGTAATAGAAAACCTGATGATTTGTACAAAAATGGACTTCAAAGGTCAAACTTTTTGCCATTTATACCTGTGCTGAAATCTCATTGTAACATGGTTCAGTTAGATTCAGGTGTTGACTATAGATTACGGGGAACTGGCACAAAATATAGTAAATATTTTCTGTAAGTACAAAATTATCATTGCATGTTTTGACCTGAATATCTGTGAACAAAAACATTTATATATTTTGAATGGGGCTAATATTTATTTCAGCCTTCGCTGCCAACTCCGCATAAAACAATAGATTTTCCATTGTTTTAATGCAGAGTGGCAGCGAAGCTAAATGAATGTTCGGCTACTGTAATTGATGGGAATATTTTAACCATGTTCAATGTGTATAAGCACGCCATTTGTTTTTTCTTACGAATCATACTATTACTTATAGCAGTTTCAATTAATACTCTGCCATAAAATTGAATTCTACCCATAACAATTAAATTGATTACAGAAACAGTGAGCTCACTCCTGAGAGCAATGCAGTGGACAATTTGTTCAAATTTTTAATATCCAAGGAGAATGACACAGTGAGGCCTCGCGTGATCAACATTATGGGTAGAAATGTTAAGTTTGCGAAATCTTGTGGAAGAATTCTGGATTCCACTTTTGAAGAGTTGTGCGATAGAGTAAGTAATTAATGAGGGTAAAAATGATAAATGGTTTTGGTTATAAAATAAAATCATATTTTAACTCTCCTTTGGCTTTGCCATAGTCAGTAATTAAAAAGTGTTTTCACTCTTCAAACATATTGAATGATTTTTTGTTTTAATTGCACCTTGCCTAGCAGTGGGAAAAAATACTTAAGTTAACAAAAAAAAAAAAATGTACTGTCAATATTTCCTTCTGTTTCTAATTTTAACAAAATGTTATATTATTTTGCAGCCACTAGGAGCTAGTGATTATCTTGTGATATCTAAGACGTTCCATACTGTGTTCATTAGAAACTTGCCTCAATTATCAATAACAATGCTGAGATCTCAGCTAAGAAGGTTTATTACGCTTATTGATACACTCTATGACAACAGAGTTAGGGTAAGTAATAATTAACTTAACAATAGAGCCCTAATTCAAAATGTCAGACTATTAATTGAGAGGGCTGTCGCATTTTATCACCTCTCTCGCTCACACGGGACGATTCTTAAGAATATTTTATGAAAAGATTATTTTTAGAAATATGTAATCAATTGGCGAAATAGTAAATAATATTAATTTAATAGATAAAAACATTTCTATTGTGTTATCTAATAAACTCGGCTCAATAAGTATTATAATCTGTTTTTGAGGTGAGTTAATTAGATGCCACAATAAAAATGTGTTTTTTAATAATTACCTATTAAATTAATATTATTTGTTAGTTCGCCAATTGATTACATTTTTCAAAAAAGCATCTTTTCATTTAACATTCTTAAAAAAATGGTCCCATGAGACCGAGAGAGGTGACAAAATCCGACAGCCCTTTTGAATGATTATATCACATTACAGGTGGTCATCTCAGCAGATTGTGAGCCAAAAGATTTGTTTAAATCAGATGTAAAAACGGATTTCGTTGATGCCGATAGAGCGCTGATGGATGACTTGAAGATTACAAAAGATTCTGTAAGTTAACAAAGTTACGTCATTTCATTTTTGGGTATTTGAAATTATGTAAGGTGCACTGGGGTAATTCCAAAAAAGGGTATATTCCGAAAATCCATAAAATTCTCTTCTTGGGGTAATTCCGAAATACAAAACTATAAGAAATGATATTGGCGATACTATTACTAAAATGATATTTTGTGTAAGGGGTAAATACGATTGAAAAAGAAATGTAAACCTTTGGTCAAAGTACAATAAAGTCGACGTTTAAATAATTTCGGAATAACCCCAAGATAGTTCGTAATTTCCCGTAAACCAAAAAATTATAATTCAAAAATTCAAAATGCTCTATCTAGTGAATCCAACTACATATTTATGAATCTAATATATCCATTGGTTAAATCTTTTCATTAAGTTAACCGAAGTCGCTTATTAATGGCAGTAAATATGAAACTACTTTACATAACTAACCGAAATGTAGACCTCTAGACATCTCGTAAAAATTCCCGTCGGAATTACCCCAGTACAAATTCCGAGTTTAAAACTCATGATATTTTGTGTACCTACACATTTAGCAAAAGACTATAGGAAATTGAGCTAATCCCATTCGTAGTTGGTGGTTAAAAATAATAATAAAAATGACTACCCTTCCATAGTTCTAGGTAACCAGTCCACTTTAGCCACTCAAACAAAACCATAGTCTATTATCTTTGTTTTCATATCCTGCAATAGTCCTACACCAACTGGGGGTTGCCCTTGGATGCACCTGGATAGTGCATACAGGGATAGTCGTCGGTTGATGCTTCATATTATTAAAAAACATATAACAGGCCTCTTCGAGTTGGCTTCGGCCCCTCGTACGCCTTCCAAAGGTCCTGGACCCCAGGGTCCCGAGATAAGTCAAAACAAAAAAATCAAAATGACTACGAAAAATTCTGCCCATTTAGCTCAGTGGTCCAACTACGGAATGAAATACAATAATAGTCCAATCACCGAGGATATTGTTGTATAGAGATTTCCGAAAAAATCCCCCGCCTATGAAACTTGGCATGTGTTGAAGTTATGTGGTATAGATTAGAGATGTACCTACAATAATCCAACAAATGTTACGAGAAGTTAGGATTTTTACCTATATATGAAAATCGCTTATAACTCTCTGTGAATATTTCCTCAGACTGAAGTACTTTCTGTATACATAGGTATGTCCTAGTTAGAATAAGTATGTAAAGGAATCCAACATTTTTTCGATTTCAGAGATACCCTAAATTTAACTTTTAACATTTTGCACTGTAACTTCTACTGAAAAATTGGACTGCTAATTTTTATAATATGTTTTTTAATCCTTAAATACATAGCTTTGTAAAGTTATCCAAAAGATTTTCCTTATTAAACATATTTTTTTGATTTTTGCTTAACTGCGTAATGTGAAAAATAACTCCGTACATGTTTAGGTATACCTTTATTAGTCACTAGCTTTTGCCCGCGGCTTCGCCCGCGTGGAGATTGGAAATTTTCCCCAGAGACTGTCTCAAATCGCCATCTAGCAGTACCACCATATAATCCGTGATACTTTGGTTGCTCTTGATATCTTCGATAGTTCGATTTAGTGCTTCGATTATACATATTTTTGTAGGACAGCGTACATTAATTCCAAACCAACAGTTTACATTGCTACAATCGTCCCCGCTCGCTGTTTTTACTAATGTTACACACTGAGCTAAGTTTACTGTTCAAGTACCAAAGGTGCCGTTCGGCCACTATTTAGCAAAGTGGCCGCTATTCCAGAGGAGGCTACTGCAACAGCAATTCCTTTATCTTTCCGGATTTGAATTAACCCTTTATAAGGCGAAGGGAATAAATATTCTTACTACCATATTTTACAGCTCAAAAATCAAAATTCGCGTTCCAGTTAGGTATTCTATGGTTTTACAAAGGCTATTTGAAGACTTTCAATCACTGACTAAATAAATCAAAAAACATTTTTTTCTTAAAGCGGTTTCTACCAATAATAATTATAACCTATGACTATTTGGCATTGCTGTCCGATTGCTAAATCAAATCGTTAATGACTGTAATGCTACGGCTACAACAATGTAGCCGTAGCATTACACTTCGCGCGCTCTCTGTTGTACAGCGATACGTCGAGCAGTGTTAGTTAGCGGTTAGTTCGCGTTATTGCGATAATGTAGCCGTAGCATTTGGTAAAATCAGATTTAAAAGAAAAGTTTATCAGTACCTCCCAGGGCATACAAAAAAAACCACCTTCACCGTTTACGATTTTTTGCACAATATTATGAGATTTAAAAAAAAGTATAAAGTTTTTATGATTTCACTTTAAAAATACTTACCTAATATAAATTATTTTAATATTATCAACATCAATTTGAAATACCTACTCTAGCGCCGCCTTTGACCACGCAAGTGTATGTGGACGATGTAAATCAAGTTATTTTGTGACTTCAAATTGTAATTACTGACCGAGTAGCCCGATTTTAATGAAACAAAGACTAACTGTTACCACAAGACACGGACTAGTATTTCCAATGACAATATTTCCAATCCCTTAAATCCCAGAAAAAAGAGGTAGGTAGTTACACAAAAATTTAAATGTTACCTATGTGTAAATTTTAAAATCATCCTCTACAGTGTGAGTCTTTATAATCTGCACATATCGAAATGAGGGAATCTATGCTTAATTTTATCGACGGAAAAAATGTTAAAAAAAATCTAAATATTTATTAATATTTTTTATGGATTTTTAAAAAAAATTGTTTGCTTTTGTGACCCCAGTGTATACAAAACTGTGTAACTTTTAAACTAAACGATTTATCACGATGAAACAAACTCCATAATGTTTGGAAGTAATTAGGTGTAGTCATAAAATAAAAATTATGGAAAAAAAATAGCCATAATCAAATATAAACATTTTTTTTTGGCAAAAATCTGATTTTTTTTCATTAATTTTTACAAAAATTGTAAAATTTCTCAATAACATGCCCCCATCACCTTCTTTTTTATAACTTTAAGTTATTCTTCATTGTATTAGGAACCTAACGGTAAAAATTGCATGTTTTTAACTCAACCCCAACATTTTTTATCAAATGTCAAAGACAGGCCCAACGCATAGCTACGCACATTGTTTAGCAGGTAGATAAACTTTTTTTTGTTAACTTTGTTGTGAATGCGCGCGGGTCGTTTCAAAGATGGCACTCCGAACGCGGAATCGTATTGTTCTCATAAGGGTGGTTTGTTTGGGATGATAATTAATGCAAAAGAGTTCAATTGAAACCCATTTATTATTAAATACAAAATTTAATGCATCAGGTTCTCAAAATGTCCACCTCGTTGTTGTAAACACAAAGCCGCGCGAATTAGAATTTGGTGTGTCGCTCTCCTTATCGTTTCGGGATCATTGCGAATATCATTCGCACAGTTTATTATGCGGTCACGCAAATCGGCCTCACTGTTGATGGGGGTACTGTAGACGCGTTGCTTCATGGTCCCCCATAGGAAATAATCAAGGGGCGTCAAATCGGGTGAACGCGCAGGCCACCCTACAGGTCCTTGCCGGCCGATCCATTTGTCATGATAATTTTCGTTTAAAAATCTTCTTACATTTGTAGCGTAATGGGCAGGACATCCGTCCATCTGAAGAAACATCCTTTGACGCACAGCCAGTGGGACATCTTCCAATAACTGAGGCATATCATCTCTCAATAGACTTAAAAATCTTTCACCAGTCAACGTTCTCGGCAATATGACTGGTCCAATCAACATGTTATCGATAAGACCAGCCCAAACATTTATCGAAAATCTTACTTGGAAAGTAGATGACCGTTTCAGTTTCGGGTTTTCACCTGCGCGGCACCATCTGTGTAAATTTCGACAGTTAGTAATACCGTCTCTAGTGAATGTCGCTTCGTCCATCCATAGTATTTTTCTTGGAAAGTTTGGGTTTGCTCTGGTTTTTCTTTGAATCCATGTGGACATCACACACCTTGGACGCCAGTCTACGTCTTCATGTAGATGTTGCACCCTTTGATAGTGATAAGGATGCAATCCTTCTTTCTTTAAAATACGCCACACTGATTTTTGGGATATTCCGTGACGAAGAGCCAGTCGTCTAGTACTTATGGATGGATCAGCAAACAAATCACTTAATATTGCTTGTTCAGTAGCCGCATCAATAATTACTTGAGGTGGCTCGCGACGATCTCTACTTGATCCAAGTCCAGTGATCGACAACCTTCTGTGAACTTCCTGGAAGTTTCGGGCAGATGGCACTGGTTGCCTGTTAGGATACGCAGCTATGTAAGCCGCGCGCGCAGCTCTGGCACTTCCTTGTCCCACTCCATAATAAAAATGTATGTCGGCGATGTGTGCCGGGGAAAATTCACTTAAACGCGGCATCATGTAGCAGCGAACGAAAGTTATGAAAGTCCAGCGAACGAAAGTACCGAAACACATGTAGCAGCGGCGAATAATTCGGAGCGACTGCCAGTCTGACATCTGTCATAATTCAAGTTCCTTTGGCTGGCCCTACCTCCCCGACCTGCGCACATTCAAAAGAAAGTTTATCTACCTGCTAAACAATAGCTATGCGTTGGGCCTTTCTTTGACAGTTGATAAAAAATGTTGGGGTTGAGTTAAAAACATGCAATTTTTACCGTTAGGTTCCTAATACAATGAAGAATAACTTAAAGTTATAAAAAAGAAGGTGATGGGGGCATGTTATTGAGAAATTTTACAATTTTTGTAAAAATTAATGAAAAAAAATCAGATTTTTGCCAAACAAAAATGTTTATTTTTAAATGTGGCTATTTTTTTTCCATAATTTTTATTTTATGACGACACCTAATTACTTCCAAACATTATAGAGTTTGTTTCATCGTGACAAATCGTTTAGTTTAAAAGTTACACAGTTTTGTATACACTGGGGTCACAAAAGCAAACAATTTTTTTTAAAAATCCATAAAAAATATAAATAAATATTTAGATTTTTTTTAACATTTTTTCCGTCGATAAAATTAAGCATAGATTCCCTCATTTCGATATGTGCACATTATAAAGACTCACACTGTATTTTACCCCTTAAGGGGTGATTTTTCAAAGACGCTGAAATACGTGACTCTTCGTGATTTCTTACCAAAAGCTTAAATTTGAATGTTCATATCCCTAACTTCAGTAATCATGGGTTTCCCATACAAACTCTCATCCCCTATATCACCCCCTGTAGCATTATTTTTAAGAAAAAAAAAATTGCCTATGTCCGTCCCCGGGATGCCATATATCTCCTTGCCAAATTTTATCGAAATCCGTTCAGCGGTTTAGGCGTGAAAGGTATCATACAGACAGACAGAGTTTCGAATTTATAATATAGGTCTTTAAGACCTATGTAATTGGAGATTATATAACCAGCATTTTCAGATTTAATTATCTGTGGATTGGCGCGCAATTCTAAATTCAAATATATTTTATTCGAAAGCCGTGTTAATTTTCAAATTCAGTCATTTGTTTTTAGATAGTTTTTGGTATTTGTGAAATTGTGAAAATTCGTACAATTTTCGAATATGAGTTCCTACGTGGAAATACCGCTGCGCAACCAACACGAAACATTAACGACGTGTACGGGTCTAACACTGCTTGCATAAACACGGTCCATTATTGGTTCAATGGTTTTAAATCTGGAAAGTTTGAGTTGACGAACGAGCCTCGCGGTCGGCCGGTAACTATTGTCGACGACGATGAATTGAAGGCGATAGTGGAAGCGGATCCAACTCAATCTACGGCTGAGCTTGCTGCGGGCCTTGGAGTTAGTTTCACCGAAACGACATTAGTGTATAGTGTCACGGAAATGACATTGAAGCACTTGCGTCAATTCGGAAAGATTAAAAAGCTAGATAAGTGGGTGCCACACGAACTAAGCGACCAACAGCGAGACTTACGCGTCAAAGCATGCATAGTACTTCTGAATTGGCATAGACACGAGGGAATTCTATATCGAATTGTTACCTGCGATGAAAAGTGGATCCTGTACGACACCCGTAAGCGTTCGTCTCAGTGGGTGGACCCTGGTACAGCACCTATCAGTGCGCTAAAAAAAGATTACTCATAGGAAGATGACGGTGACTATCTGGTGGACCAGTACCAGGCTTGTACATCATAGCTTCTTACCGAATGGCACAACAGTGACGGCAGATGTCTATTGCCAAGAATTGCAAACAATGGTGGAGAAGCTCGCAATTCAACAATTAATACTGGTCAATCGCTCTTCCCCATTGCTTCTCCACGACAACGCGCAAGCTCACACTTCACGACAGGCCATCGAAAAGCTACAAGAGCTACAGCTGGAAGCTCTCCGTCACTCCCCGTACTCACCGGACCTTGCCCCAACTGATTTCTACTTTTTTCAAAATTTAGACAATTTTTTAAGTGAAAAAAATTCAACACTCGAGAGGCAGTACAAAGCGCTTTCGCTGACTTGATCGCTACTCTACAGTAAAGGATAAACAAACTGCCATCAAAATGGCAAAATTGTATAGATAATTTGGCCCAGTAATTTGGTTAACTGAAATAAAAAAAAATACCAAAATTTTTATATTTTAAAATTTTCATACAAATCTCCAATTTCATAGGTAAAAGATCTAATATTAGTATGGGTATAATTTTATATTAAGACAGATTTATCAATTATCCAACAAATTTTCGAACGTTCATATATTTTTTAGGATATATTCGCTGATTTATGCTAGACCGTAAGGGTTGACCTTCACTTGACCGCAAGGAGCTGCCACGCACTTTTGGAGTAGTGTAGGCGAGTTTGCTGGCCACCGTTATTACAAATAATTTTTTATCTTGTCGTTTCGAAATTCGCTTTATATTTAAAAGGAATATTTATTTTACAGGGATTTTAATTCTTATTTATTGTAATGTACACTGATCTTAAATATATTATACAATCTAAACACTAAAATATATACAGGACAGGATGGCCAGAACATTGACGTCAAAAAAAAAAATTTTTTTTTGGTCCCTCGTATTGTGGGGTATCCGAATCACCCCCATGTACAGCCTTGGCCAAAAGTATTGAGCACCTTACAAATTTCGCTCGTTCACGGAAAGTATGGGAGTAAACCAAATCTATTGTTGAAGAATTCTTTTGTCGGCCATCTACAAAGGTTTAAACAATGACCCACGCCGCACAGCTAGCAATAAAACACCTGGGTGCAATAAAATGTGTTTTTTACAATTTTTGTATTTATTTATCAGTTCGCTACCATCGCTCGTTGTGAACACATCCAGTGATCTAGTGCGCCTTTTGTATTTTATTTCAGAAGTTTTAAGTGTTATCGTTGCAATATGCCAAAGCGAAACGAACTTTCATTAGAAAAACGTGTGCAGACACAGCTTCTGTATGAGCAAGGGAAACCTCAGGTAGAGATTTCCAAAACTTTGAAATGTTCGCGCCGATCCGTGCAATATGCTATTGAGCGATTCTCTGCTACCGGGTTACATGAAAATAGACCGAGAACCGGGCGCAAACGCATCACCACAGACCGTCAAGATCGTCAGTTACTGAGAGAGTCGTTAAGAAATAGGAAAAAAACATCTTCAGAGCTCGCTGCTGAGTTGTCGGAACAAATTAAGAAGCCAATTTCTGCTCGAACTACTCGCAGAAGACTTCAAGAAGCTGGTCTGAAAGGCTGTAAAGCTAGGAAGAAGCCATGGCTCTCCGATAACAACAAAAAAGCTCGATTGTAATGGGCTTTAAAACACCGAACTTTCACCGCTGAAGATTGGTCAAATGTTGTTTGGTCAGACGAATCAAACTTTGAGGTGAGTAAGTCAATTTAATGCCCTGATACAATTTTATAAAATGTTTTAAAAACCAAACGCATAATTGAATTTATTTTAGTTTTACGGAACTCAATATTTTTCTCTTTATTGCAGATTTTTGGTACACCTGGTGTGACCTTTGTGCGTCGCCGTGTGGGCGAAGAATTTAAGCCAGAGTGTGTGATCCCAACCGTTAAACACGGTGGAGGCAGCATAATGGTCTGGGGTTGCATGACCGATTCTGGAGTTGGCGAATTGTTCGTGTGTGAGGGTCGCATGGACTCTACTAAGTACATAAATGTACTAGAAACTGTATTACTGCCTTCATTCACGAAACTTTTTGGCGACACGAATATGGATGGTGTCAAATTCCAGCAGGATAACGCGCCATGCCACAAATCTGCACGCACTATGAGATGGTTTCGGGAAAATAACACGGAACTGCTTGACTGGCCAGCTCAGTCTCCAGATCTGAACCCCATAGAACATTTATGGGGTTTATTAAAGCGCAGGGTTAGGCGCCACACAATTAACAACAAAGAAGATTTAAAACGCTGCCTGCGCCTAGAATGGAACTCGATTACTGTTGACGACTGTAAAAAACTTGTTAACTCTTTACCAAAAAGAATTTCTGCCGTAATTAAGGCAAAGGGTGGACCCACAAAATATTAATTTTCTATTAATAAATAGTAAAATAAACCCATATAAAACGTTTTGTTTTATTTCTATTTGATACTCCGCATAAAACTGAAAGATATCATGGGTGCTCAATACTTTTGGCCAAGGCTGTATGTTCCGCGACTTTTCATAGTTTTCGAGTTACTAATTTTTTTTTGAAATTTTGAGAATCTGCAACCTGACAAACTTAAAAAATTTCTAAAAAAAAAAAGTAAAAGACTGTCGTGATTTTCTTTCGCAACTGAATCTTCATAAGTAGTACTTATAAGCATATAATATTCAGCTTCGTAACTGTGATGAAAGTTATGAAAATATTGGTCTAAAGCAGAGGTTCCCAGACCTTTTTTTCTCATAGACCACTTTCAAAATTTAGCTGGTTCCGGTGGACCCCCTGCAGCTACATTTCTACCATATTCCCAAAACTTGATAAAAAATGTGAAGATTAGATCTAACTATGGAAAGCGTTGCGTCTGAGTTCCAACCACGAATTAATAGTTTTCGAAAAAAAGTGAGAATTGATTAGTTAATTAATCAATTGATTGTGCTGTGAGTGGATGTCAAAAAAGTAAAGTTGGCCAATCAACGTTTATCCTTGGCATTCGTATTTATATTGGTGAAGAATCAAACAAGTTCATGCAAGATTGCAAGCACACACACCACAAGTCGTATTTCGTCCTTTTGCACGTCTGAACAAGCGTTGCGGATGGCGGTGCTTTGCAACTCTCGACACGTTGTACTGAATATGGAATATGCAAGTCTTTACAAGTAACAGTCGCTGAGGTTCTTAAAATATTATCTGCTTACATTGATAGGTGAAGTCAAGCCAACATTTTAGTTCTTCACTATTGTAAGCAGATAAATTTTCGTGGACCCCCGCTTACGAATTGTGAACCCCCATTTTTTTGTCACGCTAACGTAGACCCCGTCGAGTCCCCTGGGGGTTCACCTGGACCACTTTGGGAACCACTGGTCTAAAGTGACTTTACGTTCGGTGAAGTATGACATAAATTTTCTAATTAAAAATCTAAAAAGGTGATTTCATGGCCTACTTACCAGACTCTCAGCTTTCATAATCATTAAAAAAGTAGTACTTAATGGGCTACTTTGCCTAAAATCGGCCTTCAAAGACAGCGAGGTGGAAAATTCTTAAAATTAGACATCTGATTTAAAATAGTTATTTGTGCAACAAGAGAGCAAAGTCGTTTTTTGCTGCGAGTGCTGATTTTGAATCCTGAGTGTGGCGAGGGATTCAAAAGCACGAGATGCAAAAAACTTTGCTCTCGTGTAACACACATAACTTTTCACTTCAGCAGCGAGAACCCTTTAGGAGATAAAATAATAAACAGGAATAGATTGAAATAACTATTTATTGTGAAGTTAGCTAGGTCTTTGGCGTGGGATGTAACCTGTGTCGACACCCTCGCGCCGTCCCATCTTCCTAGAACGGCGGACTGTGCTGGGGCGGCTGCTGCAAGTGCAGAAAACCTTAAACGGCGCAAATATGTTGTGTGCAAGTAGAAACTCGGCTTTTTTGGTCAAATTCAACTTTATTGAAAAGATACTTGTTACAAAGATTAATAATCGAAAAATTCGCCATTACTGTCTATGGCCTTTTTTCATCTATCGGGTAGCTGATGGATGCCTTCGAGATAGAAACTTGGTGGTTTCGAAGCAAAATAGTCATCAAGCCATTTTCGCACATCTTCAACTTTCGTGAACCGTTGGTCTTTTAAATATGACGACATCGATCTGAATAAGTACCTAGTAATCAGAAGGAGCCAAGTTTGGGAAATACGCCGTATAAATGGTCTTTTTTCCTCCAGAGTATCACTTAATTTGATCAATTGAGCCCGGTGACGTTCAGCTGTAAAAGCTTAACACGATGTTAGATGCGTTCAAGATGTTTTTTTAATGTAACCAACTTCAGAGCCGAGTTTCTACTTGCACACCTAATATAACAACCTTATTGGGAGCTATACAGGATGTGGCGTAAATGGTGGTCCAACGCTAAGGGGTCTATATACCGTATATTCAGCTATCACATATCACAATTTGAACCATTTTTTTCTATAGGTCTCGGATTAACTCATTTTTTATTCTTTTTAAAAAAATGACAACTTGCTTTACTAATTTGACTGTAATTTCTATAAATGATATTCTTTTTATTTTGTTTTTTGTTTATAATTGTGGAATACATTTGTGCTATCACGTGAAAATAACTTTCCAAATTTAATTTTAAGGATACTTTTTTTTTTTTTTTTTTTGTGGATGGGAAATCATCAAATGACTTCTCCCGCTCTGGGCGGAGCGGGAGGGCGTGTCAGACTTTTACTGACTAAAACCCACCCGTGTTCCTTCTGTTGCCTGTGCCGGGGCCACGGTAACTCTTTCGAACATCCCGCAACCCTAGCTGGCATCGGCCCTAGCGGACCCCGTCAATAGTGCTGACATCTCTTTGAGGCGCGCGTGGAACACGACGCGCCGTCGACTCGGGCCTGGTCCTTACCGGACGGCGAGCTACCCATTGCTCGCCGTCCGCAAGCCCGCGCCTACGGTGGCCGGGAATCGGCTGCCGATTCCCGACGCCCAGGGCGTCTCCTGCGGCGACTAGGGGCGTGAGGGTGCAAAGCTTGCCTCTCCCTCACGCGTCCCGCCTCCTCCTTCACGAGCATTACTGCTTCGCAGAAGGAGGTAATGGCTTCATTTTAAGGATACTAAGGAGAAAGTGTGTTTATTTCAAAATTCAACTCGAATCTCCAGAATATTATGTGACTTGGGGTGCGGATGGTGTAAAAAAAATGTACTACATTGTCGGTGCCCATTATTTTAAAACCTTTTCAAGTTAATGCAGATTCAAAAATAGTATAATAATCGTGCCGATTCTCTTGTACACCGAACTAAACTATCATTAAAAGGAGATGTTTCAAAATGGGCCCAGAATATGTAAAATCGCAAAATCGAGGAAAATCCGTGGAATTCGGGAAAAATACTGATAAATTGCATAAATGCATATTTTTCTTGTAATAATTTGATTTTTATCAATTTATCAATTACACATAATACATCACTCATTTTTCCACTTTATTACTTCTATTGTTTTATTGCTTTTATTCTGTTGAGTTTATAATTGATTTTTATATTATACCCTATCCCTTCACATTTACTAAATAAATGATAATGTTTTCATACCGTGTGCTGGGACCCTGGTGATCTGCTATACAGGTATTCCTAGTGCAGACACCAGTCTCTCACTAACTTGTGTTACTCAGTTTTTAAACTCGTCTAATCCCATAAGATGCCATTGTTTGTGATAAAAAAATAAATTATTTGAATTTGAATTATTTTATCGACTCAATATGGCGTCTCAACAATTTAGGTACGCTGTGGTTAAAAACCAATGACAGTAAACCATAGACATTACATTGATCGCTTTCGTTGTCGGTCGTGTTCTGATGTTCTGTTCTCTCGAGTTATTTTTAACAACCTGGTATTCGTTTATCGCTACATTGTTTTTGTCTGAGTTGATATTTCGACTATTGAATGTTTGTATTCTGTACGTTTATGATATAAGTAAAAATCTTGGCATATCGCAGGTCAACCTATGAGGTTGTCGTCTACTTAACTGGACTATACTTTATGTACAGACGCCAGTACATCAAGCTACTACAATCTGTCAGATATCTTTAATAGATTTTTGACTTTACAATTAGATCTAAAATAATATTGCAAAAAACTAAAAGTACGACAATGTTATGATTCTCTTTGACAATGTAATATGACAGAAGTAAACATGTCAAACGTCAATAATCAATCAACATGACAACTTACCGCCATGATGGGTTTTTGATGTGTGTTGCAATTTTAATTGTACATTCTTGTACTTTACTACCAAACAAAGCCAATTAAAAGTAATTGGATGATTGGAAACTGTTTTAATTGTGTTTCCCCATTTTTTAGTAGGGTGAACCAATACCTGGCCGGGGCTCCATACATTTTGAAACATCTCCTTTCTTACTTTTGGCTATGAGAATCTTAAAGCTATTCTGCAAAAAAAAAAATGTCACTAAATTTAAAAATAATTTTGACACAACTAAAGCGAATTTGACAATCGCAACTCCACGTGGTAAGTACTTGTTTGCCCTACCACGTGACTTTTTTTGAGCCGGAGGAGCGTAGGCGGGCAGCCTCGACGTGTTTTATATGGAATTTATGACTTTTTGTATGGAAAATATAAAAAATGATATAGTTACATATAGTTTATGGGTTTTATTACAAAGGGTCGAAATTTTCATTATTTTTGCGATAGGACACACCGTCGTTGTCGTTCGAGGTATAAGCAAAAGAAAAGAAAAAAAGATACAGTACTGTTATTGCACCTGAAGTCGAGGTGTTGGTGTGAATTTTAGTTCATGCCAACTAATTTTATTCCACACCTTTTTAGTCGCGATTAAAATAGTCAGATTTAGTTAGAAAATCTAAATTTTAGGTGAAAAACGTCAAATTCAGAACAGCAAAATTACCATATTCACTAAACTTAGTGCTGTCAAACTAAAATATAGTTAAGTCGTGTCACTTTAGTCAATTTCAGAATGGAAAATCGTCGTTTGACAGGATTAAACTAAATTTTGGCGATTTTTAGTCTAGTTTAGACGCATTTGTGACAAGAGAATCGGCACCAACTGATTCCCCTAAACAAAAAAAAGTAATAGCCATTTCTATTGAAAAAAAGCTGAATTAAAAAAGAGTATACAATTTCATTTAAATTCGCACACGCACTCGCACAGGTATTGCAAAATGTTTTGGACCAAATAAGAATATTTTTAGAAACTTTTTAAGTTACTTGAGGGGGCCATGAGAACAGAAAAAAACATTGAATTGTTTGAATGTTTGTATTGAATTTACATGAAATTGTGTATTTTTTTTAATTCAGCTCTTTTTTATTACAAATGGATATAACTTTGGTTTATAGAATGGAAACAGATGTTATTATACTCGATACACCGTATCGTACCGTACCGTAGCACGGTAGCTATCACATACCACAATTTGAACCAATTTTTTCCATAGATCTCGGGATAAAACATTTTTTATTTTTTTAGAAAAATTGACAACTGGTTTTACTAATTTCGATACCGGAAGTATCAATTAACGTAAGGGACATTTTGGCGAAAATGAGTTATATACATATATCATTGGATTCAGAATTACCTGCTCTATCGATTGGTATTATTAAAATTTCTCTATCATTAAAAAAATGTCCCTTACAGTACAAATCTTTGGACTACTTAAAACGTTTTATGACAAAAAAAAATATTTAACAATCATTAGCATTTTTTCATCTCAGAAAAATAAAGTAAGTCATCTTATTAAATAATGTACACCCTTACCTTAAACCTCAAATCATTCAATTTAAAAATCTGTGATAGCTAAGCTGTAAAACCAAAACTAACGTATAGATTTGACAGACTTATTTCCATGGTGTTAAAATACCATCAGTTTTAGTAGATAATCTGTAGTAACATCAAATTGCAACACTGTAAAAGCCCTTTATAATAGAATTACGTATAATTTTCCATTTGTCTTGCTGCTTACATGCTCGACGGTTTACACATAAAATATTAGTAACGTAAGGCACAACTAAACAACTTTTTTAATGTAAGGGACATGCTATATTTTAAACCACTGGGCATTCCTAAATCTTTCGTTTATAGTATGAAAGAAGAGGAAATTCTAAGAAACGTTGCTCTAGACACAATTAAAATTGGAGCAGACAGTAAAATGTTATAGACAGATTTAAAAAAATAAAATCGTATTTTGGCTCCTAAAAAAACCGTAGTTTGTCGTTTACATTAATTGATACTTCTGGTATCAATTTGGCTGTAATTTTTATAAATTACATTATTTTTAAAATTTTGGTATTTGTTTCTATCTGTGGAATACATGTGTACAAATACGTACGTATACAGAAAGTATTTTAGTCTGAGGAAATATTCACAGAGAGTTATAAGCGATTTTCATATTTAGGTAAAAAATCCTAACTTCTCGTATCATTTGTTGGATAATTGGTAATCTGTATCACCTAACTTCATCACATGCCATTTCATAGGCGGGGGAATTTTTCGGGTTACATAAGCCTTGTTGATCGGACTATAAGCTGAATTTTTGCACACGCCTTTCTTTTGGCCTTCAAAACACTATCTTTAAAGTCACATAATCTATACTAATATTATAAAGAGGTTAAATTTGTGAGTATTGTAGCGAAAAAAAGAAAAAAAGAAATGCACTTTTTTCGCCGAAACACGTTTAATTTTGATATACTTACTAAAGAAAATAGAAAAAAACATTAAAAAGTAAAAAAAGTTATTTGAGGTATAAAAAGAGTTGCAGGTTGATTTATGTAGAGAAAAAATAATTAGCAGAGAACTTTGGTCCGATAGGGTGAAGTACACGAATAACGAAAGAAAAATAAAACGTACTAACTAGTCGATTGCAATCGCTATTAGATAACGCTCCCAAAATAAACCGTAACGGAAAAAAAAGATCAGAGAACCCAGGTATCTTGCATTTTACAGATTTGAAAATTTAAAATTAAATAGTCAATGAATTAAAAATCCGCAGAGAGTTACTAACTACATTATTAAACTAGTACGTAAAAATATCGTATAAAACCATTGACATAACGTAATTACGTCCGGCGAAGTGTCGTAGACTGTAGGAAGCGGTTCTTTGCTCAGGAGCTGGCGTTGGTTGCGTGAACTTTCGCAGTCAAGATGCGGTCCAACACTCGGCGTTGACCAAGGACGTCCAGCATTATTTTGGGCCAAAAACTGGAGGCCGAAAGGCGGCCTGTTCGAAGCTGTTCAATCCTAAGACAAAATGAATTAGGGTTAGACCAGCGTGATCAGACTGAACTTCCGATTGAGGAAAACTGTTAAAAGATACGTACCAGGAAAAATTAAATTAAATTAAATTAATTTATTCGATAACTTAGGACTAGATTACATTGTGGACGCGGTTACAAGGTATAACGTTTTTTTTAAATCTAGTTAGTGGGTGCAGTACTGTTCTTCTAGATAGGTTACGACGTAACCTGTGTTTAGATAAAACAGTTCCGATCCCCTGTGGTAATATAGTGGTTTACTTATACCTAGTACGTGAGCAGCAGAGTGTATTAAGTTACATTAAAAAATAAGGTTATAAACAGGAAAAAAAACGAAAAAACAAAGGTCCCATTTGAATCAATAAAGATTACAGTTTTACAGAAAAATAAAAGTAAAATAAAAACAAGGTAAAAAAAAAAAAATTAAATTAAAAAAAAATTAAATTTAAAAAAATTGTTCAGTGTTATTATGTTTGGAATAATGGAATAAATAGTGTAGTGTGTGTTAGGTTTTTATTATTGATATGTTGTGTGTAATGCATGAATGTGTTTAAGTCACTTCCTTATGAATTCCTCCGTTTCATTGTAGTTTAAGTTAAGTAATAAAGTGCGAGCAGTCTTTTTACAAATAAGATATTTTAAACCAAAAATTTGGGTTCTTGCACTAATTTTATTATAAAGTGAAGGGCCAAGATATAGAGCGAATTTTTTAATAAAAGCTGTGCGTGCCGGTGGAACCGTGCAGATAAGGTCTTTACGGCGTTTAGAAATTTGCTTAAAAGGTGTACTTTTGTGTTGTCGTAACACTATTTGTAGGATAAATTGTTGTCGCACATTAAGTAAATTGCAAGATCTATATAGTTCGGTAGTTGGAAAAAGAATCGGTCTGAATGTTGCCACTTTTAAAATAGCTCTGTGAGCGATCTCAAGGGGCATAAGTATGGTTTTTGCAGCCCCACCCCAGCAAGAGATACAGTAAATGAGGATTGACTGGCAGAGAGCAAAATATACCTTCCGGATAATTAAAGGATTGGCTACATGTCGCAGAGTTTTAAAAATATAAATAAGCTTACGTAAACGACCAGTAAGTGAGTTGATGTGTGATCCAAAATTAAGGTTTTTATCTAGAACTATCCCAAGATATTTAATTTGTTCCACTGAGGTTAGAGAAGGACATTGACAATTAAGTGATTGTGTGGGACAAGAATGGGCTTTGAGACAAATTGAGGTTTTTGGTTGGGAAGAGTTGGAAATTGAAAAAGTGATGAAGTTAGTTTTATTGGCATTGAGAGTGAGAGTGTGAGATGAAAGCCACTTCAAGACAGAATTAAAGCCGTCCTGTGCCGTTGCTTGGAGTTGCGACTATGAGTTTGCGGAAAAAGTGATGGCAGTATCGTCTGCAAAAGAAACTATTGTAGTATTTGGAATTCGGAGACTGCAAAGATCGTTAATAAAGACTAGAAATAGTGTGGGTCCCAAAATGCTTCCTTGAGGCACGCCATACTGAATGGGTAGCTCATCACTTTTATGTTTCTCTATAGCCACTAGCTGGGAGCGATTGGTAAGATAACTCTTGAATAGATCAAGAGGAGCCCCCCTCACACCTACACCTTCAAGCTTGAGTAAAACAGTAGAGACGGGAACGGTGTCGAATGCCTTCGCAAGATCCAGAAATATAGTTAGGACTTTATCGTTGTTATTCAAATTATCCACTATATTGTTGACTAACATATGGACAGCGTCACAAGTGGATTTGTTCCTGCGAAAGCCAAACTGTTGGGGTGATAACAGCTTGAAGTGTTCGAGGTAGCGCACAAGCCGTTTGTTTATAAGGCGTTCAAGCACCTTAGACAAGGCACTAAGAACTGCTATTGGGCGATAGTTATTTGGCAAATTCCCGTCGCCACCCTTAAAGATAGGATGAATGATTGCCTTTTTAAAAGAAGTAGGAAAGGTAGCCGATTCAAAGCAAAGGTTGAAAATGTGGCATAGTATAGGTGCAAGGGTTCGAGCATATCTTCTAAGAAAGGTTTGAGATATGCCATCCCATCCAGTGGCCACATTAACCCTCAGCTGGTTAATGGTAGCTATGACTTCATCAGGATCTGTTTGTTCTAAGACAAAAGATTTGTTGGATTTTGAACTATGAGTGAGGGGCTGGTGATTTTCAATATTTTCTGCAAGTTTTTTCCCAATGTTGACAAAGTATTCGTTTACCTTATTGCAAGCCTGTTCGGGAGAGTAGGAGTGGGTTAAGAGTTGGTTGGAGGGATTCTTCGTTTTTTGAGAATTTGTGATAAGCTTTTATGGTGTCCCATAGTTTTTTAGGATTTTCAGATGCCTTTTTTAGTTCTTCCGAGTCGTATATTTTCTTTTTCTTTTTTTCAACAGGTTTACACAAAAATTTCTGTATCGCTTATATGTAAGTAATATTGTAGGATTTTCTGGAGACAGTTTCACTTTTTTATGAAGAGAATCTCGGTGCCGGATACATCGCAGCAAGCCTGGCGTAATCCATGGTTTCAGTGTTATTTTACTTGCTGGGACTTTGTCAGCTGTCGTGAATTTATCTATTGCATTTTTTTGAAATAAAGGTGAAATCTCCTGACTGGTACTCAATACTCAATATCTTTATTGCTTTACCATAATGTGTACTAATAGATAGGAAGGCACGGATAGCAACTTGATATAATTAAAATACCTCAATTTCACAAATTACACGTTAATTTTCCACAAACTGGGTCAGTATCAATTGATCAACCTTTGCAACTGAAGAAAAAATGAGAACCCCATCTGTCAGAAAAAAATAATTCGACTCACGAAATAAAAAGGTAAAAAATCGACCAGACTCAATGACAAACAAAAAAAAAGGTTGACAATAAAGAATCAAAAAGTTTTGACATGCAGAGTTATGCTGCAGTATGTATGTAGGGAGCAATCTTCTAAACTATTGATCCATATTGCCGAGTGTCATAGGACTTATTTTACTTTAAATCCAGAAATTTCACGCGGACGAAGTCGTGGGCAGAAGCTAGTCTTATATTGTTATATAATGTGGGTGTCCAAGCAAAAAGGGTCCAGTAGTGGGGTATTGAGTTAAGACCAGATTCGGTATCTTGAGTAGTCAATTGATAATAAGGATTAAAAAATATTTCAAAACTGGCACATTTGTTTTTTATTAGACATTTCAAGTTGAAACTCTGAAAAAACTTGATTTGAGAAAAAGCATTTTCAAAGTTTGATTTTTGCTACTTAGTACCTACATTTTCTGATGTTTCTAAGTACATTTTCTGGTACTTAGAAACATCATATAAAATCATTTACTATATGAACTTGTAGATAATTGAGCATTAATTAATAATCAATTATAATCGAGAAATGCAATTTTTTCACCCAACTTGAACCCAACAAAACTGTATATCTCACAAACTAAATGCCGAGAACTCGACCGTTTTTGGACGCTCACATATATGCACGTGTACGCGTTTAGCCCAGTAATTAGACTGCGGTGGCATAACTGCAGTTGATCTATCTATACAACATTATTTTTAGTATATGCGAAACCTGAATTATAGTTTGTTCAGAATAAGCAACTGAATCGATTCCAATAATTTTTACATCATGTTATATTTTGTCCCAAAAATATTTTAACCTCTCGTCTGTCGGGGCGCGCAGCGTAAAAAAGGCGCCGTCTGTCGGACAAATACCGCGCGTGCGCTCATTTTCAACTGGCGATGATCTAGCGCAGATCTAAGTTCCGACAGACAACGGGTACACAATTTGGTGCGTAGATCTACGTTCCGACAGACGAGAGGTTAAAAAGGTTACAAGTTGGACACCGAGCGACACTAAGTACTCTATCCGCAATCATACGCGCACAACATAGGTCACGGCCACGGCAAATCATAGCAGCGGCACTAGGCGCGGGCGCACAGGCAGCGGGGCGGGGGTAAAACAATCCCTTCAGTTGCCCGGATGCTACAGGTTGATGCGCACGTGTCACGCTCCGCGCGGGCGTGCGGTCGCCGTGGGCCTTTGTGTTTCGATTAATCGTGTACCAACCGTATGTAAAAAGTATCGTGCAACCATGTCTTTCTCATACACAAACGTCCAGTACACAAAAAATGGCACGACATTGTAACTAGTGATCAAGTCAGTTATTGTAAAATAATGATGACTAAAATTTTTAAACACGCCAAGATGGTTAATTGTAGAAAGTTATTATTTGTACCTACAGCCTGCTATGGTTTAGTAATGCGATGTTTAACACTTTTCATCCACTTTGAACTTGGCTTAATTAAGGTGCAACAAATCGCAATGACTACATTTTATCACTTACGGCTGCATTTACGATTAAAGTACATAATAATATCTACCTACACTTGACCATTACGACAGTCCAAAGCCTGCAAGTGTGATGGGAAATGTTATCACCAGTTAATTACAATACAATCGCCGTACGGTTAGGTACCTACTGCCAAATTATTATCAATGAGCGCAAGACGACGCTGCTGGAGGCGCGGGCGGCGCGAGTACGCCGCGTGGTGTGCATGTTTTTGTTCGGACAACCAGATAACAAAACAAGCTTATAACTTTGTGATTTTCCATGATACAGTTTTGAAATTTGTACATAGATTCTTTACATAAAAATACCAGACACGTGATTCGGATTTCGCATAAACTAAAACTAATCTTGTATAAATATAAGCTGAGGAGTATAATTTTAGACCTATAAACTCTTACTGAAGACACCCTTTTTTTTTGACAGGACGATGCCAATGCAGCCATATTCACGGGCGAAGAAGAAATGTTCGCGTGTGACAGGAGTCTTTCCAGAATAATGGAAATGCAAACAGAAGAGTATTGGGAGAAGTGGGGCAAACATCTTAATTAATGTTACGAATTACAATTCGTTTAATAGTATGTGTTTATTAAAAATGTATTGTTTACAAGTGAGATGTTGCAAATGTTAGCAGTAATGCCTAACGAAGTGCCTATACATCTTAATTAATGTTACGAATTACAATTCGTTTAATAGTATGGGTTTATTAAAAATGTATTGTTTACAAGTGAGATGTTGCAAATTTTAGCAGTAATGCCTAACGAAGTGCCTATATTAGATTATGTGTTACGTAATGATTATCCTACCTATGGTACTTTACAATAAACATCAGTATTATAACATTCTCATGTTAGGTATTCAGAATTATATTCGACAGTTCCATGATGTTTCCAATTTGTGTTATATTTTGTAAAATATATTGTACAGTTACGTTAAAAACATATTTTTATTTTGTTAGTAATTTATTATTTGAAAAATAAAGTTGAATTGACATTTTAATTCATGCTTTTATTTTTGGTTCCACGTTTGGTTATACCTACCTACAATTGACAGTAAGACGCAATGCTTATTACTACGAAATTAAATCTTGTAGACAACCCGCGCCATTAAAAAACGATTTGTTATGTGCGAGTGAAAATTAAAGATCAGATCCTTTGTTTAGTCGCCATTTTTAATTCGTTTATTTAATGGAGCTGGTTATAACAACATACCATTTAGTCATTTGCATGTCGATGGTAACATTTTGACAGTAGCAGTGAGGGCAGTTTTTCGTAACTCAAGTGATACTACTGACGAACGGTAACGTACATTCATAATTATATTCGAGCTGGCAAAACCTGCGTAGTAATTGCGAAACACAAAATGGCAATGCCTTCCATTTAAGAAAATCAACATTAATTGCTTTATTTAAGTTATCGAACATAATGAAGCCAACGGATTAGGAATTTTCTTCAAAATCCTTCGGATTGCGATAGGAAGTGTGTTAAGGAATTCGGGTGCTGAACGTCGTTGCTACGAATTCGTAAACACATTTACTTAAGGCACGTTAACATCGTGTGCTAACAGCTTAGGCCAATATCCTATAATAACACCATTCTAACATGTCATAGACTGACACTCCCACACATCTCGTCTCCATTCGGCTTCAGTGGATACCACTGAGCGGAGATGTATCATATGATTATATGATACAATTGTATGGTGCGATCGAAGCGGAGATGTGAACTGTGCCTCGCCGAGATTGAGCTGGGTGGCGGTAGAAAGCGGAGATGTGAGCGGTGTGCAGTGAGCGGCGCCGCTAGTTCTCTCCACGTCGCACACCTCCGCTCTAGCCACCACACATCTCCACTCCAGTCTAGCCAGTACACATCTCCGCTCGTCTAGCCAGCACACATCTCCGCTCCAGACTAGCCAGTACACATCTCCGCACAGCATCGGTGGATATATCGTAGCTGAATAACATCTCTTCTCGTCTCCGCTTCGGACATCTCCGCACATCTCCGCTTTGGTGGCCACAACAAGAGCATTTAGTAAACTTATCAGGGATATACGGACTTATTTAAAAACATAAGATATAAAAGACAAGACATTTATTTACGTCTGATTAGTTGATTTGTTTTCAATTAAGGCTTATCTAATCATACATATGGCTGTAATACTCTTGATATACTTGGATGTAGGTTTCTTTTTCGGAGGGCGTCATTTGTGCTATGACGTCATCGTCCACGCTTGTTAGTGGCACCGTTTTGCCGTTGACCAACACAGAGGGTGCGTTGTCATCGGTATCAGAGTCCTCACTCTCCATTTCAGCTAAAATATGACAAGATAAAATGTGAAAAAGTTCTCTAAAAAAAATCTATAAGAAAAAGTAAATTTCATGGTATTCAACCTCACGTCCATGCGCGCTAGCGATAGCGCCTTTATTTCGTAGTACTAAGGGCGCTTTTCACAGTTCAAGCGTTACTGACATGCATTCGACCGTAAGAAATATATTATTTTTATATGTATATTGTGTGTCCTTACCAACTGCAGCCAATTCGTCCTTGAGTTTGTACGGGTCTTTAGATTCATTGTCGCTGGAATCTGAACTATCCGGCTCTATTCCCTTCAGAGCGTTCGTTGCTGCGTTGTTTCCTGTAATAAAAAAGACTGAATTAGAATTCAAAAATTTCCTTGCTCGACGAAAATGCCCCTCTCTAGCTATACAAGGTGTTTTTTTTTTTATATGTTGTTAATCTAATCCAATATTGGACATAGGCCTCTCAATTTGCGCCACAACATCTTGTATCCAACCTTCCGTTCAAGTCTGTAGACACAATAACGGTCGGAATCCCTTACTTACCAGTGTTTTGCTTTTCATGAGCGAGCAGGACTGACATAATGTCGTCGTTCTTCTCTTTTCCGGCTGTTTTCGCGTTACTTGCGTTGCTGGCTGCTTTCTCCAGTGCGGCATCCGTCGAATGAACGCTGTCACTCTGTAAATGTATAAAGAATACAATTTAGTCTCTGGTTTTGTATGAGGCAGAATCATGATCATCTAAAAATGGCACTGATCCGTCGGATTTGGTATTTCTCTAAGACGCTATGATAGTTTCGAATAGGAATTCTCTTTTCTCCTGATTCTTATTAGCTACACTGCGGTGACAGCTAACAAAAAGGGTAGCAATTACCATAATTCCAAGACATAGAATTATGTATGGAATGAAGAAAACCACCCAATCTTTACAACCTATCCGGCCTTCGGAGGGTTCCTAATACTGACTCGCATTTATATACTCGAATTATGTTTATTTGTCAAAAATAATATGACAATAAACATCTTTCTTAGCATTCTCATCTCGGCTGCATGATCTTCCCCTGAAGTTTAAGGGGAATCCAGGAGTCGCAGATTGTTCTCGTGACCTGCCGCCTTTTCATCCATCCAGTGTTAATTCTGTTCTTAACCGTCCGATCTACTTCGCCATCGTTTTGCACGAGTAAACCGAGATACCGAAAGTCGGAGCAGACTGAGAGAAGCGCGCCATCAAGCTCTATGGCTCCAGAACTGGAGAGACCGCCGAAATCGCAGAACATATATTCAGTTTTAGTTCTGCTGATTTTCAAGCCAACATTCTCCAGCTTCTGTTGCCATTTCTTCAATCTGCTCTGGATCTCAGGATCATTTTCACCGACAAGAACAATATCATCGGCAAACAGCATGTACCAGGGTGCCTCTTCCTGTATGTCTGACGTCAGAGCGTCCATAATCAACAGGTAGAGGTAAGGACTTAAAGCTGGCCCCTGGTGCAAGCCTACAGCCACACTGAACTCGTCGGTATTGCCAGCAGCCGGTCGGACGTAGGTACGAGATTGACTGTACATAGCTCGAGTTACATACTTCTCGGGCAAACCTTTCTCTTTCAAAGCCCACCACAACACATCCCGAGGTACCCTATCATACGCTTACTCCAGATCAATTAACACCATGTGCAAATTCTTATATGTACGTCTGTACTTCTCGCACAATTAGCGGAGTGTAAAAGTGGGTCCATTGTTCCTCGACCTTGCATAAACTCAAACTGGTTCGGGGTAATCTCACTCTCCTCCCGCAGTCTTTTCTTTATTATTTTCTCCCATACCTTCATACTATGTGATATTAACTTTTCCCTCGACAGTTGTGCAGTCCTGTACATCACGTGTATTTTTGAAGATGGGCACTAGCAAGTAGGTATCGCATCGTTCTTGTGGGATCTCTCCTTCATGCAACAACTTATTAAAGAATAAACAACATGACATAACATCACGCCTTGTTTCCTCGAAGGGTCAGATGTGTACCTATAGTAACACCCACATTTCGCCAGGTGGGCGAGCCTATTGACATCAACCGGGCACAAATCCAGACTCCGGGCTGCGACTGAGAAATTCCAGATAGTAAAACCCAATAACACTGCCCGACCTGGGAATCGAACCCAGGACCTCATGCTCAGCAGTAGCGCTTGCGACCACTAGACCAACGAGGCAGTCAATTAAATAATAAAGTCAGCCACATACATCCATCTTCTGTTAAACACTTCCATGCTTCTTCTAGTTTATAATTAGGGTCCATGGCCTTTTCAATTTTAGTAGTTTGAACTGCCTTTCTTACTTCAACCACACTGATTTCCCTCGCCAAACCCATATTTACAAGTACCTACTTTAGGCAAACGCCAGGACGTCCCATTTTGAAACAATTTTGCTTGCAAGCTGCAAAAAACAAAGAACCACAGGGGCAGGGTTTCTTCAATGAATCAGTGTATACCTAAAGCAACTTTAAGATGTAAAGGCGTTCGTTTTGTCGATAGTATCTCTTTGAGCACACCATTCCATTTATTCTCTTCGTTCACGAGCTTTCCAAAATAAATCTTTCATCGTCCTTTTATTTCGTCATCTTTTGACAGAACCTTACCGGCGCCGGCGTCGTCTTTCATACATTAAATGTGAATTACATCTTCGTGCTCTTTTCTCTTGCTTTTGTAATCCAGTAGAACTCCTTCTGGCCTCTAGGACTGTCCAGTGAGTCGTACAACTTTTCCTGCACCTTGGCCCTCGAAGCGGCTACCGCCTTTTTGCATTTCTCTTCCATTCTTTATACATCTTCTTCTTATCATCTTTCAAACTATCATTCCCGTTTACTACACCCTACCATTCTTTAAGCGCAATTTTATTTTCTTTAAGCATCTTTTGCACGTCTTCATTCCACCACCATGTATACTTTTCTATCACACCTTTCCGTTTCGATTCTCCAAACACATCTTTTGCTACTCTCCTTATACAATCCGCCATCTCGTTCCCACATTTATTCACAGATTTTCCGTCCATATCCTAAATTTCTTCGATTTACTAAACAAAACTATACAACACAAAAATATGCAGCATGTTTAAAATATAATAAAAAGTGAGTACTTGGTCATTAGTAACGATGGTACTCTCCACCATCCATACAGGCCGCTCCTTGCGCAGCGCACCGATGTCGTTAGCGTTGTCCGCTTCGCCGATCGTGACGTCAACGCGAGTTTCCTCAACCAGCATGCCTTGGTTGCGCGTCGCCTCGCCTGACCATTCCTGGCCAGGAGGGCGTTGAGCCATCATTTTCGAGTTCAATCTGAAACAAGGTTTTACTTTTAGTAGCTGCACAGTACGGTATAGCATGACCACAAACCCAGTTACAGGGTAATACTATCGTGATATCCAGTAACTGGGTTTGTGATGGTCAGATAGAGATTCGCTCCATGTTAAATACTGGCATTTATTTGCATTCGGCTAGACAGGAACGCTTAGGCCGACCGACGCCCACATAGTCGGGAAAAGGCTAGGCAGATGTTCATGTAGATACCGTCGTAAACTCGCAGTCGATGCATGAGATAGATATGTGAATACTGCTCGTTTTAACCTACGGTGCCTAAAGCTGGTCACTCACTGAACAATTAAAGTCCCAACTCAAACTTTGCCAATGAGCATTGGAGCGCAGCGTACTCGGCGTCAAGCTATCAGATAGTGTGTTACACATTTATGATAGTGTGTGCAGATCTACTATATTTTGCGGCGATCAAAATCGACTGGTCGTAGTCGTGGTTGTACCTTTAGGAACATTACCCGGCACTCCATAACTCCATAGTATCACAGCACTCCATAACAGCCAGGCTGCGGTAGAAGTGAGATGGCCACTAGGGTGGGTCAAACCATTTTTTTTAAAATTATGGATTCTAATAGGGATAATATGTTGTCAATTGGGATTGATATGACGCATATAAAATATTATTGTAATCGGTATTGCATAACTGCCTCCGGGTCCGGTTTAAAGTTTCAGGGTTTATTTGCTTGTTAATGGTTCGACATGTCCAAGAGCATTTACAGGAAAAATCGGAAAATTCTTGGAAAATTGTGAAGAGAAAGCTATTACCAGATTTCGAAATATTCCAGGTCAAATGCCACTGATTGACACGAAAGATCTGTTCTGATCAACTGTATCTGTGCACAATAGTATCGGTCGTTATATCTGGTTAATGCCCTGAAGTTCACAAATCACCAGGGAAAATGTCTCCTGCCTGATGGCTCACTCGTGCTTACAGAATTCTCCGTCTCTAGATTGCAACATCAGGTCCATCTGATAAACTTGTTACTTTAGCAACTTATGTTGTACTGACCCTTTTTCTTAAAAAAAAATTTTGTAACTCTAAGGGCTGATTTTTCAGTCGTCAGATAATTTTTACCTGAGGAATAAATATAGCGGTTTGACACATTTTCTATACAAAAGCTGTCAAAACGTCAAACATATTCCCCAGATAAAAGTTATCTGACGATTGAAAAATCAGCCCTAAGACTGTTTTTATGCCGTGTTTTTTATTTGCTAAGCATCATGTGATCTTAGCCATTATCACTGTTTTTATTTCAATGAAATACTCGCAATGTTTCAAAAGATATATTTTTTTTTAAGAAAAAGGGTCTGTCATAGGTGATAAAAAATTAAACTATCAATATTAATAATACAAATATTAAAAAAAAAAAATACAATTTTTTGTCGATAAATTACGGTCTAGTTTCACCCATTTTCGTTTGTGCACTTTATCCAGGGACACAGTGTATATCCCCGTCGAGTTTGACCGGAGCGAATGTGGTGTGACGATCTGGATACGTTTGCAGGGCACACGGGCAGAAATTGCAAACGGGAAAGAGGTGTGGGAATTGAAAGGGTAGGCCGTTGCCAAGAAGGGACACAATACAGGCTAACAAAAAGTATATTTCGGTACTTTTAGCGGAAGTTCTTTGTATTGATGCCAATAGGATGGTTTTTATTTGCAAACTGTGATCGTTTAATGCCATGTTTAATTACTGATACAGTGCAAGAGAGAGTTACAGCTATACAAGCCGAATAGCGCCATCCCTTTTTCGTAACGGAACAATGATGGCTTTATCATTTTAAAATATGGTCTCTTTTCATTGACTTATATATTACTGCGTAAGGACTGGGCGGACTGCATGTTACAATGATGCCTCGAACTTGGTCCCAGAACAGTATTTCCTAAACCGAAGTGAACTAGTCCGCGATCGGCTGTCTTCGGGAGCGTTCGTAAATTTTCTAAGCAAAAATGCCAAGTTGTGTCGTGAAGGGTTGTGTGAATTACGGCAAAAAACATAATAAAAAAAAAAAAACATTTCATATCACCGGTAATTCCAAAATGTCATTAAATCAACTTCTAACTTTAATTAAAACAATTTTCTTTTCTACTTGTGTTTGGCAAAGAAGACGCGAGGCCACGCCTACCGTACGGTTACGCGACATAACTTTGCAGCGTCGCGCGCAGCGCGCATTGCAGCCGATGAAATGAAAAGATTAAATTATTACTAATATTTAAGATTGACTTATATAAAAAAATATTTTTGATTGTTTATTAGAAACATTAAAATATGATTTTATGTAGGTACTGGTAAAAAAATCTATAAGTACAGTGATAATACGTATTTAATATGCAGATTTCCTACTGATTCCTTAAGTCTACGAGCAGCTAACGATGATCGACATCGTAGTTAAAAGTAGTTCTAATAGATGGCGTTAGTGTTTCTGTATGGCGAACGCGTCAGGCAAACGTTCGGACGACCGTATTTATGTACGTACCGTACTTTTTAAATCAATGTCTCTTTTAGTAACACTGTGGACTGTGGACGGTTAACAGTTGTGGTTTTCATTTTTAACCGACTTCAAAAAAAGGAGGAGGTTCTCAGTTCGTCGGAATCTTTTATATAGTTAGTCGAACCAGAACGTGGACGCATGACTTCACGAACATCTTAAAGAAGTGCTTAAAACCAGAAGCGTGCATATGAGGCGATGACAACGAAGTCCAAGAGTCATGCATACAACATTAAAATCTTAAATAAGTAAAAAAAAAAAGGAAGATACCCTCTGATCGTGTTGATGTCAACTGGCTCTGGTTCTAGTATCTCTGGCGACAGTTTGATACCCTCGACCTCTCGCAAAAGAATGTACAGTGTTTCTAACTGTTCGTTGAACTTGGCCAGTAATAATCTGGAGTCTTTCTTCGGAAGTGCCGACTGGTCCTCCTCTACAACTTGGTTACAAAATGTACAACGGAACTCTTGTGTCATCATATCGTATAACTGGTCTGCCTGAAAATACGCAGATGGAAAACTTTAGGTATGCCATGCCCTATTTTTATTTTATCTATTATACGTCACTGATAAATATCCAGCCTGCTAATGAAGTTACTTTACAACAAGACAACCCAGTAGCTAGGTTGGAGGGAGGACTAATGAGTTAATTCATAGGATAATACGGGCCATAAATGTCTCGTGTCTTGGGATAAGGCATCAGGTTGACACGAGTAACTAGCAAAGTAGCAAAATAGCTGTTATGCTTTATCAAATGTTTAATGAGTGTGTAGATGTTGTGTAACAATTACCATTCGATTCTTATAGTCATTCACGCGGAATCATACGATTCTATGCTCTAAAGTTAGGGAGAGGTCTCCAATTTGGCTCTTCTCTATAGGATTAGGAAACGACCAATTGGAACCGTGCACCTGGCTTCTGGCGTTTCATAAGTGCCAATGTACAGTCGCGGTCTGAAAATGCTTACCACCTTAAGGTTTATAATTGCATGCAGACATCTATGTGACAAGGTCGATAATATTGTATGTGATTTGACTAAATAAAGAGCATAGATTTGTTTTATTTACACGTCGTCTAGGATACAGAAAACCTTTTTTGTACAAAAAAAAACGATAAAATATGAACTGGCATAAACGGATATTAACCAAGCGAGGTCGAACTTATTACTAAAAATGCAAAAGTAGGAAGAAATAATCAAATTGAAATTCAGAACATCCATTCATTCATTTATTTATTATTCTATATGTTAATCTTAATATAAAATAAATAAACATTTATTTCGGACTTTCCGTCCATAGGTACAGTTACAAAACAGAATAAAACTTACAATAAAAATACACATAATAACAAACTCTCAAAATACACAACACAAAAATACAACACATAAAAAGATACAAACAATAAGATACCAGTGATAACACCGAAGAAGCAATACATTAAATTTGACGAGGAGGAAATGTCCACTGCTCACAAGGCAGTGTGCAGGCGCATCCAGTGGCGCAGCAGCGGAGTCCCACCTATCCGCGAACACGCTTAATAAGCTGTTGCTGCTGGACCTAACACGACTCAGCAGCGTCCACATTGCTTCCTTATTAAGGCATGAAAGCCATCAGAGTGCGCCTATGCGAACATCGTCGACGCACTGCAGAATCGTGGTAGCCCCAGCAGTACCCTGAACACGTTGTATTGAACACGCAAGGCGTTGTATGTTCCTAGTGTGTAGTTAACCCACAGGCTGCACGTGTAAAGTGTTTGGTAGTAAGACTTAAAAAGTGTAACTTTGGCTTCATTACTGCTACGTGCAAACCTGCGGGCCGATATATTACACCGGACAGCCACTGCCCTACGTGCCCTTTCCACATCTGTGTTGTCTTTAAGGTCTTCTAAGGACACAAGGATATAAGGACACTTACGCGTCGAAGTACTCGTCCGTATCACTGTCATACGGAAACGTGCCCAGAAGACTGGCAGCATTGCCACATTGAACATCCTTTTGTGTTTGATTTCGTATATTTATTTGTATAAGGAAATTTACTATTTTAATTCTATCAACAAATTACTTATTTTTTAGCTAGTATAGTTTGTTTAACTAGTATAACCTCCATCGGCAGCTATGATGGCACGTAGTCTATCCCGCATAGATGTAACAAGGCGCGCGCATAAAGCAGTCCCTCTGATATCATCCCATACCCGTGCACAATGTGATGAGCTTCAGGGTTTCTTGCGTTCTGACAATTGAACCATTATGTCCCACAGATTTTCAATCGGGTTCATATCTGCTGACCGAGCAAAGCCATTGAATGAGACGAATGTCACGATGCACGTTGAACCACGCCATAGTAGACCAGGCCGTGTGTATCGGTGCAATTTGTAGGGATTCTACTGCAGGATATATAACGCGCACAGAAGGCAGCAGCACCTGTTCCAAAGGCGACACATAATTATCGCAGAAGCCCTACTTTCTAACAACGTCAGTTCTCCGATGTTGTCGTGGCTCATCCACCCTCATAAGTCGACTGTTATGCGACCATTTCATTTTGATTCATTTTGAGGCATGATATGAGCTTCATCATACCGAGTGCGATTATAACGCCATAAAGTTAATCTTCCAATCAGACTCGATTTAAAAGTTTTTTCGTCGGTAAATATGAGAGTCGACTAATCAAAATCAAGACATTGTCGCGCAAAATTAAGTCGTTTTGTGGTGAGGTTTGAGTTCCACTTTAATAGCATGATGCCTGTAGTGTAGTGTAGCTCGGTGCAAAGCTCGTCAAACCGTCCGAGGACTCACATCCGTGCTCTTCGTAATGTCGGACCATATCAGTTATTTGCGCGGCGCTTAGTATCGGCCGTCGTCCTGAATTGCTTCTATGATCAGAATCCCAATTCCCGTAATTAAAAACGTTCAAAATTTAGTCGCAATCTCATCTCAGCGACAATCAAATATCAAAACTATTTTTGACATATTACGACTGAGATCAGACTGTGAACGTTCTTAAAATTACGGGAATTGCCCCCCCCAGTTATTTGCCCATCTTCCCTATGACGCCGAATCCAAAATCTCACGGTGAATCAAGTTCTCGTGATATAGCACTAATATTAAAGACATCTTCATGGAGAAATAATATTTCAGCCCCTTGTTGCAGAGTTAAACTTGCCATTTTATTTCAATCAATCAATTTTTATTAAGTATATTCACACCTAATATTTTTGATAAATGTCATTGTAACAACAAATGCAAGTCAATGTATCAACTTTTAAATGAGTTTCATCACAAAAAAGTCATTAATACTCTGCGTTAGAATAGATGCTTCACAACTATTAAAAAGTAATAAGTACCTAGATATAGCATTTTAGACTTTACTGCACAGTATGATAATGATAAAGAATCTAATTTGAAAACTAATAAACATTTTTAGACCGCGACTGTATGTTTATGTGAAATAGATCTGAATTAAGTAAACTTACTTCAAGATCGGTGAATGTCTTCCCACATGATGGGCATTTGAAACTGGCGCGACTGGTAGCATCACGTTCCTCCGTCTCCATACGTTTGCGCATAAGATCTAATTTGTATTTAACTACGTTTACGAATGTTTTGTAATTGATAAAATAATAGTTCACTTTCTGTGCTTTTCCGTCAGGTCCTGGAAATAGAGAAAAAGATGAAAAAGTGCAAAATGAGAAATGCTTTGATCAAGCAATCCTCTTGTTGGAAGTTATGGCTTTTCCATCCATCATTTATCAGGGAATTCGGACTAAAAGTTATTTGAAAACGTTCATGGTTGTTAACGTCACAGCTGAGCGACTGAGCGCTACAGTTGAGCGGTTTTATGTAGATATGAATGGAAAGCAGTACTTTGCGAGGATGTGACGAATATTTTCCCCCAACTTGTTCTTTTTGTGTTTGTGTTCTTTTTTACGTCATGTTTGCCGCAAATAAACGTATTCTTTCTTTTCTACAGCAGACCTCATCTTGTAAAGTATATACAGCGTCAACTCCTACGCTTTTTCTCATAGGAGTAGGCAGAAACCAACTAAAGGTAAACCTCCAGTGGTCCGCACCAGCTGCAACGCACGCAACGGATTTTAATTTTATTGTATAAATGTGCGTTGCGGCCGGTGCGGACCAGTGGACGTTCACCTTTAGCCTTCTCTTTTGCTTCGTCCACGTACAGTCATTCATTAGCAAGCATTAAGGGTGATTTTCGTAGTACTTACATGTAGATACAAATGTTACCACTGACGTGCGGTTGACTGTACACACACGCCCTGGTTGCTAATAGGTGCTACGCACAAACCTGATGCAATTAAGTAGTTATTTTTAAGTACCTGTTTCCATTTTTAATCTCACTTGGATGAATTTATCGTTTTTTAATGTGGCTATTCGAGCCCTCAACATTTTCCTTTCAAATTTTAGTAGTTCGCAAATGTCATCCTCTTTCATACCTGAGGAAGAAGAAGATAAATTAACATCGATATCATCATAGGCGTAATGTTGTTAGAACATATTTTCTAGTTCTTGTCTGTAGGATTCCATTGCAGTAGGTAGGTACAATAAATAAGACAGCAGATTACATTGCCATGGTAACAATGCGGTCGAGTATCACGAAAAAGACCAGAGAGAACCTCAACAGATAGGCACGCAAATTTAGCTTCAGGCGCTGATGCAGGCACGGAGCCGGCGTTGAATTAAGTTTCTATATTCTCATCCCAGGGTATCTAAACAATAAAATAAATAGAACAACATCACGCTTGTATACCCCCTCGAAGGGGTAGGCCATGTATGAAGGCGAACTGTGCGTGTACCTACACACGCACAGTTCGCCAGTTATAATTAAATCCATAGGAGGCGTGCCTATTGCCACTAAATTAAGGAATTTTTAGAAGGAATTTTTGAATAACAGCCCGGATAGATTTGCTCCCAAATCTATCCGGGCTGCTATTGAAAAATTCCTAATGGAAAAACCCAATAACACTGCCAGACCTGGGGATCGAACCTAGGACACCAAATGCTCAGCAGTTGTGCATTTTTACAAAGTATGTCATAAAATAAAATGGTATTTACATACAGGGATTTCTCACGAGCATGTCGACTATGAGAGCATCCTCAATCGTATAAAAGCCTCGAACAACAAGTCGTGCCAACTGCTTCAAGCTGCTGGGCACTTCAGTCACCAACCGTTCCTCAGTCATAATGTCTGAAACATTTATAGTGTAATGAAGGGATGGGATCACAATAACGACTGTGCATTTAGATAGCACCTTAGTGGATAACACATCGCATCAATAACACGTTAGCATAGCAGTTTAGCACCATGACAGCACAAAGCAGAGGCTTATTTCTTATGTTCTTCAATTATAAATCTTATCATGAGTGTGTTAAAGTGCAAACGAGCACGCAGCCGTTTGATCTCATCGTCGATGTTCGTTCAACTTGAAACTTTATGACATTGATTTTAAATGTGCGTATCTACAGCTTCCTCATGGGTGATAGAATAATTCTAGCTATGCCACTAATTAAGGCATAATAGCTGCAATCAAAGTTCCTAGTCTTAAAATTATCAAACTATTTACTGATTTTTTTTTTCTTAATTGGAGTGGAGAGTACTTTATATACATAATATATAACTATGTATAGGTACCCAGAAACTGAATTAGAGATCAAAAATGTAAACAAAGAAATGTCATTGTCAAAGTGACAGTTCAGGGGTAGTCAACATTTCCCTAGTGATTTTTTATTTAGTGTTTTTGGAAGAACGCTAAAGCAGCGTGTCAAAATTAAAAATATGATAGCCTAAGGTAAGTCCGGTCAGGTAAACGAAATGAAAATTAAAGATTTATATTCTTATGAACAAATTGCTCATATTTATTTGAAATTAGCATTTATATAATATTATTATTATTCACTTTGTGATTCGGACTCTGATAAGCTTGATGAAGAGTCCGAATCGATTACACTAATTATGAACTGATCCGTCACCCTGTCTATGTGATCAAGATCACACATGTTGTCCTCTTCTTTTATTACGTGTTTAACGCAAACATTCCACCGCTGCGGCGTCATCTCTTTTTATTTTTGTTCTGTTCATAATAATGTCAGGACAAGATTTGTGTGTAAGAAGATCCTCATTTATTTCATTAATGAAAAGCACCCATGCGAAGCCGAGGCGTTTCGCTAGTAGAAAACACTAAATGATGTCCAAGCATTTAAGACTACTGCCTTAATTGCCAGTAGCATAAAAATAATTTGCATGATTTTATTTCAAACGGTTATATTTTATTCTTGGATCGTAGTTTACGTCACTTTAAAGTTGAAAACTGTGCAAATTTATATTTTACCTGTTTAAGATATGCCTACAATTTTAGCACTATGTTATAGTAAGTACTTTTCGGCAAACTGCACACTTGAAGTTATTATTTAAAATTGGCAACACCTTTGTTTACATTTTTGATCTCGAATTCGATTTCTGGGTATAGACGCTATACAATAACATTAAGAAAAATGTGAGTAGAATAAAAATACATACCTATACTCCGTCGGTTTAGGTAGTTAACTAAATGTAAACAATCTTGGCATGTCTTTTTATCTAAAAGTTGTCTATAAATTGTATATAAAAATCTTTGCGACTAGGTATTTACTAAATCGATGTTAGCTAATAAACTAAATTTAAATAATCTTTGTGTATATTATATACGACCTCTTTAATATAAAAAGACATACCAAGATTGTTTACCTTTAGTTAACTACCTAAACCGATAGACCATACATGCTTTCACTATTGTAAGAGATGTGTTTATTTACCCCCTTTGCCTATTGCTTATTCAAAGACAGAGTAAACTCCAGTCGTGCGTCGGAGCTGACACGCACACACTGTCTTATTTATTTAACTTATTTAACAAACAATCAACATAATTTGAATTATCACAGAATAATCAAATCAATTGTGTTCACCAAGCTTTGATTAAATTTGAAAAACGTTTATCAACATTTGGAAGAAACCAAAAATAATTATTGTTGAAACAGGTTTGGAGATAGTTTCCAAATAAGCAAATTACCTACATGGCACGCGGGGGGTGTGGTGGCGGGCGGTGCAGGTTACAGGCGTCTTTTGATAACCGAACTACAGAGAATAAGTTACAAAAAAAAAAAAACAATTATAGTACCTACCCTATAGAGTTCTCTCGACGTCTAAAGTAGATAAGGATCTACTTTTTAAGCGACTTCATAAAAAGGAGGAGGTTCTCTCAGTTTGTCGAAATCTTTTTCTTTTTATGTGTCTACTAAAAATCTGCTGGTCCGTACATTTATGTTCGCATAACTCGTCAAAATATAGGGAACATCTGATTTTTATTTCGCGATTTCAGATTTGGTCCCATAGTAAAAGTTGTTCATATTGATGAGTACAAAGACCCCTTAAGAGATTTCATGTACGAATAGATACACCATAATTATATTAACTAAAATATTTCCGAATCTTCACTACTGTCTGTAGTGACTTGCTAAAGTATTCTCACTAAAGGGAAGAGCGGTGGTGAGTATTTATACATAAACTATTAGTAGGAAGGGTAGATAAGCACCACGACCCTTGTACTCTCATTAATTGTCTAACAAACAATATTAGTGGTAATAACATCTGCATGCTTAATGCTATTTGGAAATCTATACTAATCTACAGCGTGGCGCTTTAATGGCGACATTAATTTAACACACGTAGGTATACGGTTTCGCGTTTTCGTTTTATTAAGATATTTTAATTTCATCAACCGTTATTATTTATTGATTTCTTTACAACTTTCTAAAATAGCATTTTGGAGCAACCTGTACTTAAAGAACTGTAGCGCAGAGGTCATTTACCGGGGTAACATCGCATCAATGATAAAATACGAAAAACTTTGCGAATTACTGCGACTTGAAGGAAATAGAGAGCACTATATCGGCGCGGCTGCGCAGGCGACGCGCGCCCCTTCCACCCCTTCTAAGAATCGAAGTTCTTTTGTTTTGTTTTTGTAGTGCTAGCCGGGGTCTTGTCCTTGACGCGCTTTCTAACACTCGTGCGTGCGTGTAAATATTACGTCGTGTATTGTTTTTATGTTCCCTAGTGCTTGACATTACACCTATAGCGATTTGGGTAGGTACTTTCATAGTAACTTGTTTATTTGCTCTCGGAAAGCACCATTTGGTGAAGTGGAACTGATGATGAAAACCACAGATGGCCACCGGAACTACTCAATAGTAAGTGTTTCACGGGTTGCGATTCGATTACTTTAAAACTTTTTTACCAAAAAAAAACAATTTTTTATATTTCACTTTTTAGTGGGTCGATTTTTAATTTATGTAAGTTACAATAGCCTAATGACAACTGCTCATCACCGTTTAGAAAACATTGCTTTTCCCGATGCAGGGACGTTAATTGTTTAGGAGTTTTCCTGGTACTTCACCATCAGCTCCACTTCACCATATAAATTGTGACGAGCTTATATTGCTTAGCAATAATTTTATAGTAATCGTATCGCAACCCGTGAAATACTTATTATTGAGCTGTTCCGGTGGTCATCTTGCCATCTGTGGTCTTCGTCATCAGTTCCACTTCACCAAATGTTGCTTTCCGAGGGCAAATGCACAAGTTACTATAAAAAATACCCAAATCGCTATGGGTGTGCCTATAATATTTGCAGAGTTCCATACCATCATCAGATCCTGACCTGATGACTATGGGACCACCTAGAGAGTATACCCTTTCAAACAAAAAAGAATTTTTCAAATCGGTCCAGCCGTCTTCGAGTAATCAGGGAACACACTTAAAAAAAAAGATTCCGACGAACTGAGTGAGAACTTCCTCCTTTTTTGAAGTCGGTTAAAAATAATTTATAGCCAGAGTGCATCTCATGACAATTCCAATAAGCCCAAACACGGCTAGGATACATTGTTTTATTACGGAGTTCCAGTGCCTACCTTCCGGATTCATCATCAGATCAGTTCGATGGTACTATTTTCATCAGCACTATTTATTTAAATTGGCTTCGTCATTGTCGCTTAACTATCTTAATCGAGATATCTTATCGCCATCCGTGATATCCTTATTATTGAGGAATTCCCGTGGCCATCTGTGGTCTTCTCCAACAGTTCCACTTCACCAAATGATACTTTTTGAATGCAAATGCTTGACTTGTTGTTGAAAATATCAAAATCACTATGTGTTGGCCTATAATATTTGAGGAGTTCCCTAATTTCCTCATGGATCCTGTCAGCAGAACTGGATTTTGATAAAAATGGGACCAATCTGGAAGTATGTCCTTTCAAATAAAAAAAGAATTTTCCAAATCCAATAAATGACGGAGTACTTAAGGTAACAAACATTAAAAAAAAAACATACAACCGAATTGATAACCTCATCCTTTTTTTGAAGTCGGTTAAAAATGGTTGCTAAGCAAAATACACTCGTCACAATTCATATGGTGAAGTGGAGCTGATGGTGAAGTACCAGGAGAACTCTTCAACAATTAACGCCCCCGCATCGGGAAAACCAATATTTTGTAAAAGGTGATGAGCAGTTGTCATTAGGTTATTGTAACTAGATAAATTACAAACCAATGCACTAAAAAGTGAAAAATAAAAATAACAACCGACTTCCAAAAAAAAACCGAAGTCGGTGGCAAAAACCTAAAATACAGATCAAAAGACACCGACTTCCGAAATTAAAGTTATTTTTCACTTTGCAGTGTTTTTTTTTTTTGGAAGTCGGTTGTATTTTTTTTGCAAAAAAGTTTTTTAATATTACATTCATACCTAGTTTCATTTAATTCAGTCAGCACTCTATAATTTCAGTAAAAAAAAAAAAAAAAAAATATTTTGGGCAAGTTAAAATGACATAAGTAGTACAATCATTGCTAGGTTCAGAATTGCAATACTGTAGCGCACGGAACGGCAACGGCGCTCTGAGGCAATAATTTAATTTTTTTGGCGCGGAAACTGTTTTTAGTTTATTACGTGGAAACTACGAGGCCTAGAGACTTGAAAATTTTGCTGCCTATGGCAACTATTATGCCTTAATTTCTACGTTCAATAATTTCATTAATACAACATGTTTAAGCTGGGGTTACGTCACTCCAGCTTACACATATTTATCGGTTTATAACTCATAGAATACTTGGCCAGAGATTTGAAAATTTTGCTGCCAATGGCAGCTATTATGTCTTATTTTTTGAGCTATAATACATAATCGTTATCTTCTTATCTTCTTTCGTTCGGGAGATATGACATGAGCAGCAGGGCCCCAATTCTGTATGGTAATTATTATTCCCCGCTTATATCTTACCACGTGCAAACCACAACACAACATAATCTTCAAATTTTTAAAACTTTTAACTGTAAACTGACGATTCCGTACGGTTCCCAAGCGTGGTATTTTGACAGTTCAAACCACGCCAACATCGCGTTCATTTCGCGCGGTTTCGTTCATTGTATCAAAGAGAATACGTTATTAGCAGATGTCGTAATTAGCTAAGGAATTGACGTGATTTCGAAGTAAGGAATCACTAAGTGGTCATAGTGAATTAGGGCCCTGGGGTGACATAACTCCTACACGGTTTTTTTTAAATCGTAGTTTCGTATTATCGTTCAGGAGCTAGACCACCACGTCTTAACGCAGTAATTGTAATCTTACTTCAGTGTGAGAAAGAGATGGAGCTAGACGTCCTGTATAGCACCATCTCTGTCGTACACTGAAGTAAATATTAAAATAATACTGCTTTAAGAGGTGGTGGTTGGCCCCCACTTCTTTCCTTCCTTGTCTAACTGGGAGTATATTTGTGTTCTGTGAGCTATTATGCCTTATTTTTCTGACTATAGTCTAAAACCCTGGCTTGCCTGTACTGCATGAGGAAGCTGGGGTGACGTCTCTCCAGCTAACACACAGTAAACGGCTCATAATAACGAAGTTTTTGTGGCAGCTAAATTAACACTGGGAACTTTGATTGCAGCTATTATGCGGTTAATATTGGCATAGGTTTCAATAACCCATGAGGAAGCTGTAGTTACCTATGCACATGATTTTAAAGTGTAGGTATTATTCGATGTTTTTCTTATTATTCTATATGAACCTAATGGATTTATGAGTTGCAGTATTCTAGCTTCTTGCAGTCATGAAAAGCATAGGTTGCTTGATCAAATATTTTTCATTAACCATTGACGACTCTGGGGAAATGATTACCCATGTACAAAAAACCCTTCAGAGAGCATTAGTGGTTTGCCACCAGGGGCAGGGCTCGACATTTCGTAGCAAAGCAGAGGGTCTATATTGTGCTGCACAGTAGTGGTTAACGTTTTCAAGGACACTAAACGGATATAGCAGTCATACCAATAAAACTTGCTATTGTGTCTCGTTCAGTGTCCTTGAAAGCGTTTTGGAGTCTCTTTAGTTTTGTATATTTGCTCCTTGATTTATAAACGTCATTGCGGATCGTCATGTATGTACTAGGTAGGTCGTAGGTAATGTTTTTTTTTTTTCAACAAAATCCTAATATGCACAATCTCGATAGACAACTAAACATAAGTCAATAATCATTTCAGACCAAAGAAGAGTAAAGAATTATAAAAATTGCATTCTCATAAAAACAATTTTATTCAATTATTTAGGTAGGTACTTACATTATTTTCATTGATAAAATAAAATTACATCGTAAAACTTTAATCAATATGTAAGTACATAAATAAAAGTATTCTAAAAATTAAAGATGCCTATACATTAACTGTCAGCGTTACGAAAAATATTACAATTCACTCTTTGTATATAGAACTTTTTAATTGTTTGGCAGTATGTACACTTTATTTACTTTGGACTTATCACTTTAAACACATATTTTTATCGATCACTAGGGAGACATTCAGTCCAATTTTTTTGCTTAACAATCCTACTTTTATAAAAATCATAGCTGCAATACAATTCCAATAATTATTTTAGTTAACACAATTCCTTAAAAACAGCAATTTATTTTTGCCGATACTGGGCAAGTTGAGTATTAAAGCTTTAAAAAGGATTACTTGAATCAAACTGTTTTATTTAGAACTGCATTACGGTGAAAAGCATGTCAATTGATTATTGTTAAATCCCAAATGCAAAAACTTAATAACATGAGTGGCAGGAAGATGACGTTTTAAGAGTTTGAAAATAATCAAGTCTTAAAAACATCATTTTATGCAAACAATATTCATACACTTTAATGATGTTTCTTTTTGCTTATAATAATGTAAGTAGTCATACAACGATGACTAAAAAATTGCAAGAACTCAATTGGCAAAACTTAAATACTATAAGTTCAAAACTACATAACTCACAAAAGCTTAAACTTTCTTTCTAAATTAAAATGTACAAGAGACAATTAAAGGCTAGCCTACTTTAAATTAGAATACCAAAGTACTAACAAAAATCAGTCTTGGATTTAACCGACTCATTGCCACCATCATTTTCATGCATACTTTAGCCAAGCCCCGAACATTAGACGATGACGCGCCAGGCGCGTCATGGGCCTACATCAAGGATGACGCACCTAGAGCGTCATTGGCCCCCTGTGATGTTTTATGCGTATTTCGCCGTTATCTTGCGTCTTTATCTCAATTTTTTTAAATCTGTTTTTTAGTAAGTTCGATGTGACGCGCCAGGTGCGTCAATGGCCTCCCGTAATATTTGCTTATGACGCGCCTGGGGCGTCATTGGCCATGACTCGGTTAATGTGAAATTGAAAAAGAAATATAAAATTAGTTGCCACATGTGTATGAACATACTTAAAAAATTATAAATTATTTTTACAAATTGTTCAATAAATTCAATTGCTTGCATGATGGAAATCATATTACTAAGTACAAGTAAAGTATTTATACATTCTAAGGGCAAGAAAATTCATATGTTTTAACCGGGATATTTTTATTATGATGATTGTTGTAATTATTTTCTTGTTAGTCATTAACCCAATTAAATGACACTTGGTGGATACTAATAAATAATTAAAGTAGGTCCTAAAATTATCATACAAAATGTTTGGCCTACATTCTAATCGATCAAATATACACTTTCGATTCATTCTGGATGAGTTCTTTCCAAAATAAGTTGAATACTGTCCAATGTTTGGTAGATGATTCTAAAGTTGGGGCGGTCACTTGGACTGTGATTCCAGCACTGTTTCATCAAATCATACACACACCGGGGTGTATTGTCTGGACATGCAAGAACATTTCCATCTTTAAGGAATCTCACCACTTCCTCATGTGTCATACCAAAATAAGGTTGTAGGGCAAATGAAAATATTTCCCAAAGACAAACACCATATGCCCACACATCTGATTCTAATGTATACTTATTATACAGTATACTTTCTAAAGGCATCCATCTCACAGGGATAGCATCATGCTCATCACCCTTGTAGTAGTCTTGTAAGTATATTTTGTGGGACAATCCAAAGTCTGCTATTTTCACTACCATATCATCATTGATAAGGCAATTTCTAGTTGCTAAATCTCGATGGACAAACTTCCTATCTGATAGATACACCATACCAGATGCTATCTGTCTTGCAACATGTAGAAGATCTAAATGATTGAGTGGAGTAACAAGCAATCTCAGATCTTCCCTATTTTCAACAGGTGGGAAATTGGTGGCTGTACTGCAAGCTCTCAAATATTCATTCAAATCACCTTTTCCCATAAATTCAAACAATAAACACATTGGACGTCCAATAGCACACACACCAAGTAGTTTTACAATATTTGGGTGATCAAAATCAGCTAACAAACAAGCTTCCCTTTCAAAATCCAATTTTAAATCATGGGAAGCCTCATCTTTGAGCATTTTAACAGCAACAATAGTAAATTCTTCCTCAGGGATTAGTCCAGGAGCTTTAGCTTGAAACACTCTTCCAAAAGCACCTTGCCCTAAATCTCTGATGTATATTATATTATTCCTTGGAAACTCCAATTTTTCAAGTTTAGGATTTAGTTGGGCACCAGTTGTATGATAAGCTAAATTACTAGGAAGTTTATCCAGGTCTATGTCCATATTGGGTATATTCCTGCGGCTTGATAAATTACATTTAGAGTAATGATTTTTTACAAAATAATGGCACAGTAAAGCTATTGAAGCTATTCCCAAGACACATCCAAGGCCACCAATTGAGAGCAACAATACAAATGTAGGTGTAAAGTAATTCTCCATAACAATATTATTTGGTCCATTACTATTGTCAAATTCATCACTTGTGTTGGCACAAGATGGAATATCACAATGTTCCCATCGCACACCAGGATCCATTGTATAACACCAAGGCTTAATCTCCTCACCTCCTGCATTCCTGCAATAATTAGTGGCATTCTGAACTTCAGAAAAAACTAAAGGAGGTCTTGTATGTTGATGAGGTGATTGTGACTCCCAAGCTTGACAGGCTAATCCAGTTTTAGTCACATTTGTAGTGCCCTGGTAATAACGTCCATTATCTCTGTAACATGTTGTTGTAACTTGACTGTAGTCCATATTTGTAATTCCAACATTATTGCATGATACTTGTAGACCTTTTCCTGAGAATTTTGGCAGATTTTCACATTCCGGAAACCGAAAATGGCCTCTATTTTCAAAGAATACTCCACGGCGTTTTTGCTCTTCAACAACTATCCAATCATTGTAACAAAACTGCATTTTAACGGCCATACAGTCTTCTAAACAAAGTGGCAGTGCAAAATAGCCTATTCCATCTTTATCTATGCATTTGGGGAAAGCATAAGCACACAACAGTTTTTCAGCTCTACTTCGACAGGGCTCTTTAAGTTTCGATATCATTTCTTTCCAAAGTCCAGTTGTAATTTTCTCATTGTCAAAACCTCCTGTATTGTTATACCATACGTACCCAGTTGAATATTTTTTACATATTTGTCCATTGTATGGTCCACAGTATAGATGCACAGAATTTATAAGAAGAAGCACAATAAATAATTTATAGTGAATGTCCATTGTTTTATTTTATGGGAGTTAAAGACTCGATGTATGTGACATTGGTTCCTTGCATTTTACTGTAAAGCTAAATACAACATGATAAAACACTTGTACAATGGCGGACGTAGTTATTTTATTATGTATTGATTTTAGCTTCGCAAAGCAAAAGAAGCACAGTGAACGAACAATGACGAGCAATCCGATAAATGTCACAACATGACAACACTCACAGCTGAGAAACTACTAAACGTTTCAATAGTGATACTAAAATTTATTTCTCTCCAGGTAAAACGTTCCAAAAGATGTAAAATAATATTAAAAGCATGATTTCAAGAATGCCTCAACAATACATTTGTAAACATTGAACATAATAGTTAAAATATCAATTTTACTAATATTTAATGCAAAAAAATTTAGTCGATTTTACACTCAGAGTCGTGTCACAGTAAAATTGTTCAGCATGGCAATACACGTTTTGGTTTAGAAAGTTGGTAAGGTGAATGTCAAAATAATAGAAAAGATACGAACCGAGTTAAAATCTTGTGAATGGCTGCAATTGAGAAAGTTAAAGTCGTCGTTCTTGGTGATTCTGGTAAATGAAGTCTCAATATATATTATCACACTTCTTGTATATTTGCACTGATAAATAAGTAAAAAACACACAAAATTCACGGTCTAACTTGTCGTTTGCCAACATGACTGTAGCCATGACACCTTTGAAGGCTAGCCAACCTTTAGGATGTTTATTTTGGCGGGAAAACCCAAAGTGACTCCACAGTTTATTCTACAGCATGTTAGTTTTTTTTTTATTAGAAAAATATTTTTAATATACATAGAATTTAAATAGTATTACAATTACCTTATTAATTATAGTATTACAATTACCTTTCACCTACTTAAATGGTGCTAAACCATAATGTTTTGTTTCCTATATTCGTAAGGATGTAGATAGCCAGATTAGCCAGCAGCATGCGATCGTTCGTTTCGTAGTCATGACCATCATCATCATTTTGGATTTTATGACCATGTTTATACACGCTATGCTATGCACGCTAGGTAAACTTGGTAAACCCAGTGGTTTGCCTGTGAACGTGCATGGTGCACCTGGACGCTAACGCCACGCCGCACCATGGGTCCAAACGGTGCGTTCAAAAATCTATAACTTTTTTGTTTCTTGTCATTTTGATTTTGATTATTTTGTATACGTATTTCTGAATACTCATGCTATTGAATAATTAAAACATCGCCACTTTAAAAACTATATTTGTTTAGTAAAAAATGACAAAAATAACATTTTGTAAAATTTCATACAAACATTAAATTAAATTATTTAAAATTATTTATTTGCTTACATTAGGTATTATTAAAATACCTTATTTAAATTATTAATAAGTTAATAAATACGTAGTTTCATAATTTTAAAGTTAATAAATACGTAGTTTCATAATTTTAAAGTTAATAAATACGTAGTTTCATAATTTTAAACTAAAAAAAACATACTAGTAATGAAAAAAAAAACATTTTTTTATAATTACTATTATTATAATTAGTTAACAGCTATGAAGTATGCATTGCAACATTATTTATAACATACGTGTGGTTTAAATGGTCACCGCAAAAAATTCTCATGTAATTTTTTTTTTCAAAATTATGTATTTATGCTATTTTGTGCTTACTTGTTAAATGAAAAGTATTTGATTGTATACAAACAATAATAAGTATTTTGTTGTATCCACAAATGCCATGTAAAATAACCAGAATAATTGTCAATTAATTTTTTCCCTCGGTCGACATTTTTGCTTCTAGCTCGAAATGGCGCAATAATTACGCAGCTTTTTTTATTTCCTTGTGTTACTGAATAGTTAAGAAATCCGAAAATTTAATTAACTTGACATCGGCAGCTATCGACAACAAGGAAACCTCAACTTGAAAAAAAAAAATCAACCGAATTGATAACCTCCTTTTTTTGAAGTCGGTTAAAAAGACGGACAATTTCCTTAAGACACTTAAAAATAAAAATATTTCTCATAAAAACATAACGTACTTATAAAAAAGAGATCCTGTGCAATCCAAAAATGTATAGGTGATACACGTTCCTTTGAAGAACTTAGAAAATATCTTTTCCACAATGAGTAGGTAATCTAGTCTAGTTAAGAAATTATCGAAGTTCAAAGTTTGGGTGTAATTTTATATACCTAAAACTGTTTTTCTTTTTTACTATTATATGGGATAACTCTATCATCTCTGATTATAAAACAATCAAAACGGTTTCGTTAACACGACTTTTGTCGCAACCATTTTTGAGATGGAAAATACTGTTTGGTCTCATAGTGCGCCGGCGCGCCGCCGTCGACGTGTACGTGTTTTTGAGAAACGCTCTAATCAGGGCTCGTATCTACACATAAAACGTCCGTTTCTACAGGATCCTTTTTAACGGATCTATCGCTACTGGAGGTACAGGACCGATTTTGCCGACCGAACAGCGGGGCAATTGCGTAACATACAGTAGGAATCGGTTTCATTTTCACATTTCAACAACATTCATTGCGCTATTTACGATGTTGAGCAGACAAATTTTTCGAACTTAAGAAGCAATGAATTACCAATTTGCTTCAAAATGATTCAGATTCTGATTGATAGTGTATTACGCAATTAGGGTGCTGGTCTACTTTCAACACAATTTATCAAAACTTCTTGGTCAATGTACTCGTATTTTTCAAACGCCTTGCTTGCCATGATTAGAAGCGCACTGGACACGTGCACTATATCGAATGAAACCGGCAAATGGCGCCTGTGTGCAGCACACCGCACCCCGCGCACACCCGTGCCAAGCCTCGCGCGGTTTCGATCCGATAAAACGGATTAGTATTTCCGTTGTGTGTGGGATTTTTTACTGGATCCGGAATACTGTTGTGTGTGAACTAGCTCATACAACTACATACGCCAATGACGTATACCTTTAAACGGACCTGTAAAATGGACTGCTGCATATTTTGTCGGACCTGCACAACGGATCGCTATGTGTACGCGCCCTCACCCGTAAATCATAAACTTTAGCGTATGACTCAAGTAGGCTTTTCTTAGAGAGCGAACGGGTCACTCCACATCAGCTCTTCGTTGGCTTAATGGCTTAGAAGTGCCTAAGTTTTTGTTCCCACATTAGACTCATATTTGGATGGCCAACACGTCATTTTCTTTCGAGTAAATTACCCACAACCCATAAGAATCTAGCCCTTGTGAACTGGTGTAAAAAAGTCGAAATCCGAGAAAATAGAACCTACCTACAGACGCCACTCTCAAAATTTAACTGGACCTTATGAGATTAGGATTGAAAGATCGTTTTGGCATAGTTTAGATATCCTAGTGATGCATGAGGATGATAAGGCTTGAACCATGTTTTACTATCCCGTGTCGTTTGTATCAGCTTCCTGTCAAAGATTAGGTACCTACCTACGACCGTACATACCTACTACGTGAGGTTTTAACATACCTGTGTTTGCTAAATATGCATTTTCTGTTTTAGGTGTAGGGAAAACCTCGCTGACGTATTTGATTGCACACAATAAACCACTATTGTCACCGGGATGGACTGTAGGATGTTCCGTAGAGGTGAAATTACACAGGTACAAGGAAGGCACACAAGCGCAAAACACATTTTTTGTGGAGCTGTGGGACGTCGGAGGCTCAAACGGACACAGAAATACTAGGAATGTATTTTATCAGCCTACCCATGGTACGTTTATAATAAATTATCTACATAGTAAAAGATTCACGAGTTAAATATTTTATTAGTTCCGAAAGGTAACCTACGCACAACAAGGTATACCATATTTGAAGGCCGTTCATTGCAGTCTTATGAGGTTTTCCTAACAGTACTATACATATGGGCTGGCTGCAAACGGCAATTCGTTTCGTGATCTCAGTGATTGCAGATAACCGGTGTAGATAGGGGGCTGCCTATTGTCAGCCACAGCCAGAAGCAATGGCATAGCATAATCAGCCTGTAAACGTTTCCATTTGGGACTCGGTAAGTCGGGGCCGTTACCTCTGGGCCACCATTGTTCACAACGGTATACATTCATATTATTACGGGAAATATGTATTTGTGCCAATGGGGCTTTTCATTGAACGCTTAAAATCAATAATGTCTAAATACAGCCTTTGTGTTCCCAGTCACGTGTCGAGCGCTCGTGTTGTTTTCGAGACTCGGCTTCATCTATAGATATGGAAAAATGAATAATATGTACTTGAGCGTTTTGTACCTAGTAACACATAGATAGGTATTGCTTAACATAAGTACCTAATTGTCGAGGATAATAAAATCATTTTACATTATATTTTCAGGTATTATTTTGGTGCATGATTTAACTAATAGAAAAAGTCAAGTCAATTTACAAAAATGGCTATCGGAGATTCTGAATCAAGACAGTTCAAATCCAGTTCCTCATGTAGACGTGGATCCGGAACAGTTTCTTGGTTCTACTCAGGTAAGTCACTCTAGTAGGGATTTATGCCATTAAAAATACATGCTACGTAGAGGGTTATTTTGCGAGGCATTACGATTACGATAATACTTAAGTGACCACAATGAACAGTACTGTCTTTAATTTTTTCCTGTATTGCTCAGTCCAATTTGCGGTCTTGACAAAAACGTTCTTATTGTGATTCTATAACCTTTAACTTAATTTCAGATTCCTATATTAGTGATTGGAACTAAGTTCGATATGGCAGAAGAGAAACAAAGAAAGAACCAGTATAGACGGTTAGCGAGCAGCATAGCAGAGCAGTGCGGCGCTGATGAAATATTTGTTAACTGTCATCAAGCGAGGTGGGAAGTCCAAAGTTAACATTCTATGAGATCATGACTTAAGAACTGTATAGCTCGCATCAAACTTTATGGCGGCTGTGAAGTGCACTACTCGCTGCGCAGTACCGCACCCCGCACCCCCGCTGACACGGGAATTTGTTACTGCGCAGCGACTCGCCTCATGTTCCGAGCCGCCATAAAGTTTGAATCGGGCTGTATTATGGTAAACAAACACCTGTCATGCCTTTGATCTATTCTTGCTTTAGTTTAGAATCTCAAATGAACGTATCTATTTACTTATACATTGCTATATTACAGTGTTTTCCATACTTTTAGGTAGGTATATAATGTACATGGCATGGCATGTACCTTAATAAAGTAATGATCTTTTTTATATTTCCAGATCTTTAGCTGCAGGCACAAGCAACTCCGTTAAACTAACTAGATTCTTTGATAAAGTACGTATACGTTACTTTGACTCGGGCATAACTTTGGCCCAAATCAACATAAATATTTGAACTGTCCACCGTGTGGCGACTTCAAAACCGAACGTCGTATTCCTTCGGTAACTAACAGATAGCGACATATACGCGTACTTGCGGAACTGTTGTGTGGATTTAATGACACAAAACAGCCTTGACGGTATATCATAAATATTAAGTTTCATCATCATCATCATTTCAGTCAAAAGACGCGTCCACTGCTGGACATAGGCCTCACCCAAGCATCCTATGCTTGCTGGGAACTTAATTCCATAAATTTATTAAATCGGGAAAACCGAGTACGCGGCCGAACGCAGCTATTAAATTGCTTTATGTTCTATCTTTTCATTACCGTCGATAAAGATAGCATCGAATCCAAATAAGAAATAAACATTTTCTATTATATTTTAGGTGATAGAACGGCGGTATTATTCAAGAGTGAGTCCGTTCACCGACAAGCGGCGCCTCCCACCGTACATAATGTCCACTTCGACACCGCTTTCCAGTAACAAACCTGCGCAGTACATGAGCCCACGATTCTACCATATGGACTGATCATAGTATGATCCTTGTTCTCTTGTATCATTCCATTATATGTATAAAGTTGTTATGAATATCTAAAGCGAGAGTTTTCTTTACAATAACTTCAGTAACATTTTGTGATAAATATATTCGTGTGGTAATAATTCAGCTTCTGTGCGTTTTCCTTGTTTGACTTTACCTAAAACTTGCAGGAAATAACAAGCAACTGAAATAGCACACTAATTGTTATTCCGTTTCATTGATAAGTTAACACAGATCACTAAAAAGGAGATCCCAAACGGAAATTTTGAAGTTCGTATCCAAATTATTTTTGGCAGCTGCAAAATAATGTACATTGTTAGTGGTTGAAAATTAAACCGTAATGTATTAATTGAGTCACACAAAACTCAAAATATTCAGGAACTAAGGGCTTCCATGTTAAAAAACCGGCTAAGTGCATATCGGACCACGCACAATGAAGAGTTCCTAAGTTGGGATGTATTTATCCCAAGAACAAACTTAACATTACAGTTGAAAAACGTTCTCTCATACAACCAACTGTGAAAATATTCTTAACTAACTTTTTAGACCCACATATGTATCCTGCTAAATACGTATGAAGTTTCATTAAAATCGGTTCATTCATTTCGAAAAACAAGGACTTAAAAGATTGTATGATATGCCGTACGTCCGCGTCGTAAACGCTCTTAACTTGTAAAGCTTGCTTAGCTGTGGAAGTTTTCCTTGTAATTTCGTTATACAAGGTGGTTCGTGAAAGGAGGTCCAAAGGAAAATTTTAAAAGTCCTCCAAGGAATGCCAGTTGTCTCTATCCGTGGCTGTGGCTAGCCAGTTTTTACCTGCTGTCGCAACTATTTCGTCTGCCCATATAGTACAGGGTCGACCTCTCGCTCTAGTACCTGGTGGTCCAGTCCATTTTACTGACCTTATAGTCCACCTGTCATCACTATATCTTGCCACATGTCCTGCCCACTTCCATTTTCTCTGCAGGGAGAAGTCCAGGGCGTCAATTATCTTTGATTTCGCGCGAATGTCCACGTTTCTCACCTTGTCTTTAACTTTATACCTAGGCAACTTCTTTCCATTTTTTTCTGAGTTATTTGGATTTTGTATCTTGTTTTATGGTCGAATGTCCAAGTTTGGCAGCCGTATGTAAGACATGTCAGTATATCGGAGTCCATAACTACCCTCTTAGTCCACATCGGGAGTTTCGACTCAAAGAATATACTACTCTCTGACGAGAGTTTCGACTTGAATACTTACTTCTTTGTGAGCCCAGTACTTCTTCCAGGTGATCGCTATTCTTCTGTTAATCTTTTCCGCGTTTCTTTACTAAATTATATATGTTTGCCTAAATAGATATATTTCCGTACATATTCGAGAGAAATGTTATTTACCAAAATACCTACCATTAAAAAAGTTATAGTGAGCCAACCTTAAAAGATAGACAAAGGCTATCGCGGAATTTTTTAGAATTTTTTAACAGGAACAATTCCGTCATATATGATTTTTGCGAAACTTTAACCGTTTACGCAGCGCACGCAACGGAAGCTCTCAAAAGGAATAATTTTGCCCCGTTTTTACAATATTTTTCTTTGATGCTCCGCCCTATTGGTTGGTTGGTGATGTTATATAACCTACAGCCTTCCTCGATAAATGGGCTATCCAACACTAAAAGAATTTTTCAATTCGAACCTCGTTCCTGAGATTAGCGCGTTCAACCAAACAAACAAACACTTCAGCTTAATAATATTAGTGTAGATAAATGTATACCCGTGCCAAATTACAGCTTTCTAGTACTGAGTCTCTGATCTAAGCCGCGGACAGACAGACGGACATGGCAAAACTATAAGGGTTCCTTGTTGCCTATAGAACCCTAAAAATCGTTAATAAAAAAAAATTTGGACTTGAAACTTACCGGTCCTGGGGACGCATCTGTGGGATATCGGGTACGACTGGGTGCTGCGCGCCGACCACCCTAGCGGCGTCAGCGTGGTTTGCTACGCTGACGACACGCTGGTCCTGGCGCAGGGGAGGTCGCACCAGGCGGCGGCCGAACTAGCGATATGCGGGGTTGCGACAATCGTCGAGAGGATCCGGCAATTGGGACTCGAGGTGGACTTACACAAGTCCGAGGCCGTGTTTTCATGGTCCTCGGAACGCGCCACCGTTGGGTTCCCAAATAATGGTAGGAGGGGTTCAAATCGGCGTCGAGTCGATGATGAAGTACGTGGGACTCGTGGTCGACAGCCGGTGGGACTTCGTGGAGCATTTCCGACGTTTGGCTCCCAGACTGGAGCGGGCCAGGGCTGCCTTGAGGCGGCTCCTGCCTAATCTAGGTGGGTCCAAACGCCTTCTGCCGGAGGCTCTACGCGGGGGCCGTGTGGTCCATGGCCCTTTATGGGGCTCCGGTGTGGGCGCGTTTCTTGAGGCGGCGACTGGTTCGCTGGTTGAACGCGTCCTAAAGGGTTATGGCCATCCGGCTAGTCCGGGGATACCGCACAGTCTTCGGTGAGGCGGCGAGCCTCCTTGCCGGATTGCCATCATGGGATCTAGAGGCAAAAGTCCTCGCGCACAGCGCACATGTGGGAATGGCGCGAGGAGGCAAAACGCCGGGGCGTAACTCCGCTGCCGCGAGAAATCGCGGCACGGCGGACAGAGCTCCGGCGGGATCTCATGGCAGCATGGAGAGTGCGATTGTCGCAACCCAGCGCTGGGCAGGCCACAATTATGGCGATAAGTCCCCTCTTTGAGGAGCGGCTGGAGAAGCGCTACGGCGTCCTCACCTTCCGCCTGACGCAGGTCCTCACCGGACACGGGTGCTTTGGGAGGTACCTATTCCGGATAAAGTGGGAGGAAACGCCCGGGTGTCACCACTGTGTGGATCGCCCAGAGGACACGGTGGAGGCCTGCCCGGCTTGGGCGGGGCACCGGCGTGTCCTCGTGGAAGCGATTGGCGGCGGCGATCTCTCGCGTCCGGCTCTGGTCCAGGCCATGGTACGGAGCGAGAGTAAATGGGAAGCCATCATCTCCTTCTGTGAGGCAGTAATGCTCGCGAAGGAGGAGGCGGAGCGCGTGAGGGAGAGGCAAGCTTTGCGCCCTCACGCCCCTAGTCGCCGCAGGAGACGCCCTGGGCGTCGGGAATTGGTAGCCCAATCCCGGCCACCGTAGGCGCGGGCTTGCGGACGGCGAGCAATGGGTAGCTCGCCGTCCGGTAAGGACCAGGCCCGAGTCGACGGCGCGTTGTGTTCCACGCGCGCCTCAAAGAGATGTCAGCACTATTGACGGGTTCCTCTAGGGCCGATGCCAGCTAGGGTTGCGGGATGTTCGAAAGAGTTACTGTGGCCCCGGCACAGGCAACTGAAGGAACACGGGTGGGTTTTAGTCAGTAAAAGTCTGACACGCCCTCCCGCTACGTCCAGAGCGGGAGAAGTCATTTGGTGATTTCCCATAAAAAAAAGGACTTGAAACGTTTGGATTCTACAAATAAAGAAAAAAAAAAAAAACAAAAAGAAAGACGATAGACCTTAATTTAGATATTTTATTGTAATTTCAGTCGTTTATGTACACAGTTACGTATTTCACATTCAGAAGACACATTTTGACTTATGGGTAAGTATAGATATAGATGTTCGCTTACAAAGCCCATATGCGTACGTAGTCGACTTGTAGGGAGGCGTCCTGTCCGTCATTGGAGTTCAGGTTCCAAGTGGGTAACCATTGTCCTCTTGCATTCCAGAAGTCACGTGGGGCCTAGGATTAAAAAAATAACGGGTCAAAATAAGTAGCAAGATAATTAATCGGTTCGCGGACGAGACATTCAATCCTGTTAAAATTGTAACAATTTTTTTATTTTGCAAAATATTTACCTACACCTAAAAGGCGTAAAATGTGACTCCGCCCGTCTTGATGATCTGTTCACACCCTAGAGTAGTATATTCTTTGCTGTATACCTACTTTGGTGGTTTACCGAGCAGTGTTGCCATTTCTATTTATACTTAGAAGAAAGTTTTCTTACCGTCGGTGATCCATTCCACCAAGGCTTAGGAGCAGGGTTGCTGACACCGTCAGGGAAGAATCCGTTGGTGCCGCCGATAGCCAGGTTGATGATCAGGTAGAACTGAAACGAATAAAAAAAAATGAATACAAAGTGGTTTTGGTTTATCAAAATTAACGAGAGCCATAGAGAAAATTACTAATAATGAACTGGAATATAATTTTTATTTATAATTATTAATGAATTTCTAGAATAAAGAGCACATAAGTATACATTACATGAGTATGGTATGGTATGTTAGTTGGTTTGCATTAGTAGGTATCAATTAGGTGCAGTTTTAAAGGTTACACATAAGAATGTTTGTACCTTCTCGTCGAAAGGTGCCATCCTGCTTCCGTATCTCCATGGGTTCTCGATATTAGGGTTGCTGTTGAAGCCACCAAATTCCCAGAAACCGCCATTGCCGGGTGTTACACGTCCTAGCTCCAAGTCATCAATGCTGAACCTCAAGAAAGCTGTACAGAATAACTCGAATTAGATATTATTAAATTGTCACACTAACTGGCAATTACATTTTTTAAATAGGAGAGCGACCCGCCCCTGCCTCGCACGATTTTTACGACTTGACAAAACATCGAGATTTATTTATTATTTGTAAGTTTGACACAGGTATGTTAAACATAAACCTTCCGGAATAAGTTGTCTAAAATATGGTGAAAACCGTATCAAAATCCGTTGCGAAGTTAAGAAGAACAACGCGGTCACACAGACAGACAGACACGAAAATAAATTTTATTTTATAATATTATTATGTAATATGATTGTATAGATATAGTAACTCAGTATCAGTTACGTACTTGGGGTCCATTCGAGTTGGTAACGGTGGAAGTTGCTGTTGTACCCAGCAGTGTTTCTTCTGATCCAGTGAGCGCGTTCCCAACCATTCATGGCTGGGTAAGGTCCGTAGTGCAAGGTGGAACCGGATTCCTGTGGGTAGAGAATATTAAATATTTTGCTGTGGCAAAAAAAGGCTAACAAAATAATTCTGGTTGGGAAAGTCGGTTGTTTAAAATGATAGTCAAAAACAGCGTCCGACACTTTAAAATTGGAACTGATTAAACTATACAAGGTCAAATTAAATTAACTGGTGAAACCCCACAGACTTGATGGGTATATCAATATCTAAATACAAAAAAATAAAATGACTCATAATAACTAATAATTTAAAGTACGGTAACTACCGGGTCAAATTAAATCAGCTAGCGGAACTCCGCAGACGTGATGGGTATCGATATCTAAACAATAGGTATAAATCGACAAAAAATTGAATTTAAGAAAAAAAAAATTGGGGACCGCAGTTAGTGTAGTTAAGTAGGTACTTCAAGTGGGTACGGGTTTTAGAGAATCAATTTTTATTTTATTTATTGTGTTAAGATATCGACAGGACCCCTCTCGTATGTGAAGTTAACGCAAAAAAAAAGGATTTCCTAAAATCATACTACAATAAATGCAGTCACCCCCAAAAAATCATCATTTTTTTTTCCTTTTATCGTGTTTTGATACCGACAAGTACTCATCACGTCTGCGGAGTTTCGCTAGCTAATTTAATTTGACCCTGTATAGCTGATGGGGTCAGCGTCCATGATTTTCGTAAATAATTTATTTTTGTTTCATAATCGATAAACACATTTGTGAAGGCAATAACATTCTGTGAAGTTTCACCATTTAATTTAATTTGGTCTTCTATTTTGGATATACTAACGGAATTTACCAGAACATAAAATAGAGGCAGAGAATAAAAACGACATCAATATTTATCTTTACCTGTGTGCCGATATGAACACCATTGAATGTCATGTCACGGTTGCCTCGAGACTCCATCAAGTCGATCTCGCCGGACGCAGGCCAGGTTCCGTAAGTGTTGTACGCTGGCATCAACCAGATAGCTGATAAAACAAAACAAGATTATAATTTGACTCAGGAGTCTTTATCGTGAAACTAATCGGTAGACCTTATACCAGTGGCGCAGCTACAATTATCAAATTATTAATTAGCCGAAGAAAAAATTGTTCATTTCTCATAAACTCAGACAAAAAATTATAGGCATTTTTGTAATGTTTTTAATCTTATGATGACACTGACTGTATTACAGTTTAATACAGTGATCATTATATGACGTGATGTGATACATAGTTACACACACAGGTGTACCATATTATTTGGCATTAAAAATAGTGGTGGTTCCGAAGAGAAGCCGATAGGAATCGGGTTATATGAAGGTTTCGCCATTGCCTTATACAGTGTATAACTGTAAGGTCTGCTGATTGGTTATTTTTTTTATTAGTTTATATAATATAATTCGAACATTATCATAAAAATCGAATGAATAGTCTACATTCTGATGTCATTATCATTCAGCCGAAAGACTTCCACTGCTGGACATAGGCTCCCCCAAGTATTGCCACAACAACCAGCCTGTGCCCCAGAATAGTACCTACCTGTGCCTCCCTCAGCCAGCGGATTCTCCGATCTTCTCTAGGACTTCGGTCCCCAGACACGGCATGCCCTTGCCCACGCTTAGGGTTACCATTTTGAAATTTGAGAATTCCTCACAGAAAGCCGGACATTTTTGTGAAAAAGTCCGGACATTTTACTTTCTGTTGGACTGAAGTTCTTTAACGCGGCTTGTGGTAGGAGTAAACTGGTAGAAATTGTGACGTAACGAAAAAGCATAACGAAACAGGTGTTTAGTAAGTATTAAAAAACAAAAACTTTTGACACTAGAAACTTGAGACCGTACTAGATGGCTCTGTATTATTACATAATACCTATACAGCGAAAGGAACTTTGTTCCAACCGGGTGTCCCACGACGCCTTCGGACATTTTTTTCAGTACTCATTAAAATCTATATTTTCTAAAAAAAATCCCCTCAAGTTGAAAAATCCGCACATGTCTGGACAAATTCGAACGGGTGGTAACCCTACCCACGCTGCGTCTTTCGGTCTACCTACTACAATTTGAGGAGCTTACCTGGCCACAACCAATCTCCAGCAGGCATTTTGGCGCGAACTTCAACGCGACCATAACGGAAGCTGAAGGAGTCAACGGTACGGATACGTGCACTTTTGATGGGGTTCAAAATGTTTGCAGCAGTTCCCGTACGCTCGCAACCCCACCACTGCGGGTTTGTACATCTGTTGTAAAACATAGAAATTAAATTAATATATGAATTTAAAAAATGATACAGTGCAGGTCCTCTTTTCCCACTTTAAAAACTTTCAAGGTACCGACTCGAAGATCAACTACTTTTGTTCTATAATTGATTGGTTTAATTGTATTTTACCTACCTACTGTTTGGCTTCGTACCTAGAATAGAAATTTACTAAGCTTTTTACAACTGTATTGGGGTTGGTTAAGAAGTTAAAGTCGGTAAAAAATAGGTAAGTAATTATAGTTGTATCTTATTTGTTTGTTTCGTCTCATGACAGCATCATTTTCGTACTTTGAGCAGAATTCCAATGTTATCAATTACGGGTCCTAAGTAAATCGGCAGATAAGCATTTACGTAATCGGCATGACCACAAAAAGTTAATTTTAAAAATCAGAAGCTTATCGTCATTCAATAGGATTACCTTATCTAGAAATCAACTAGGTATCTACCTATATTGTATAGGTATGGTATCTTTAAACTTATTATTTTGCACCAATGACAACCCCATTTTTATCAGTCAGTAATCACTGTCCATTCCAAGGTTACCTGGAAGAGATCGCGTAAAGTGATAAGGCCGCCCCTTGTATGTTTTGTAGTGTAAAATTTATTTGTTGATAAGTATTTTCTGGTGTACAATAAAATATATATACATAAATAAATACCTAATTAAAGCGTGCAATAAAGACGTGCGTTTTTTGTTAGTCAGATGTTTGTCAGATTTTATTGTTGATGAGCTTAATTAAAATTACCACAACAGTCTTATCGTGTTGCGGTTTGCGTCAAAATCCAGGATGGGTTTTCCTGGCTGCGTAGGACTAGCGACTTCCCCGCATCAAACAAACAGCTTAGTAATAGCAACTACCTAATAGTCCTTGGAAAATTGTTAAGGTAAACGGCCACAGTTGAAAATGGGGGACTCCAAACAGAACCCATTGATCATCGCGCCTGACAAACATGGAGATCGCAGTGCTACAGTTCACTTTAATAATGTTATCCTATCCTACGCCTCAGGGCATAGCTACAGTAGGCCTACCGTCAGTGGTAACAAAACCAGTCTATGCTGGCCACTTATTCTATCGAAACTCCATAGTAACTACCTACGCTATGTCAGCTCAAGGTTATATTGTTACCACAGCGTGCAGCGGTGCGGTCGACTGTATCTTCCAAAATTCGAGCCGCCTTCTTAATCACCCACTTGAGACAGAAGTGGATGTCGTTTTAGAAAAAAAAAAAAATAAATGGACCTTATTTTTATCATCAGCCAATATGACCTCCCATGACATCCTCCTACTATGTATCACTCTTTAAGTACCACCAAGCTATATTTAGTGCCACTCTTTATCATCAACACCATTGTTTTAGGATTATTTTGAAAACAAATTCTTACCTGTCAGCGGGTGCGCCTCCCTCAATGTTCAAGTGTCCAGAAGAAAGGAAGTTTTCTCCAAACTGGTCTGAAGTTAGAGAGGGACGGATGAACAAATTTCCACTGTGAGCGAAAGAGTTGGAACGATTGTTGTTGTAGTATTGGAACTCCCAGTTCTAGAACAAAATAATGACGAACTAATTAAAACGGCTGATATTATGCAGGTTCATATCTTAATGAATTGGTATTAGTGCAATATTGATAGGTACTAATTAAGTTAGTAGGGAATTCAATTGAAAATTGTGAGTAGCTTAATTACGCAACGTGTAAAAAATATCGCGAAGAAATGAAGCGCCTGGTTTCGTAGAAAACTGATAACTATGCAATGGGTAAGTAAGTACACTGAAACACGCACAAGAAAAGAATCTTGATACCTACAGGTTGCGGACAACTGGCTAAAAAGGCACAACATTGGAAGATCACCTGGGCCCATTGCCTGGGCCATTTAGTTGATTTAATAGGGTCGGGCGTAGAAAAAAGGCCAATTAGAAAACACTTGTACTCACACCACCACCAGCTAAGGTGTTCTCGTGCTGCCATTTCTCGAGGTCGAAAGTATCGAAGTCATCGGCGAAGATAAGTTCTCCTGAGCAGACCGTGGCAGGAGCGTGGGTACCGCTGACTGTGGTAACACTTGGGGTGCAACCCGCGCCCAAAGACGCGACCGCTAACACGCCCGCTAACACTGACCACATTTCTGTAAGCGATATCAAATTAGCTATGGCTTATATAGGTAGTTACCTACTGTCATGATTTCCAAATATTATTAAGATTTGTAGTGATTTTAAATACCTACTAATTATAAATTTGAAAGTGTGTGATTTGCCTCAAATGATTTTTATATCAGTGCAGTATAGTCATGAAGTTTAAAAGTATCTCATTTGACAGTTACCGTAAAAGTACTGGTTTTTTAACGAAAGGGGAATGGAAACATGTTTGGAGCGTGGCACTTGTTTTGCTAAATTAGTTCTCTTCGAGCCTCGGAACCTAAAGGTTATCTTTAAGAAGTCTAAAATCTATACTGTTAAATTGAGTAATAAGTAGTACCAAGTTTGTACATGTTTGAGAATATAATTAGGCAGCAATATTCGTACTGAAAAGGTGTATCATTTCACTACTAATGGCACGGATTATCCGAAAGGAAATTTTCTAAGTGATCGTGCCGAGAGAAGGCTTGGTTCTAGGATTCGGATATCGAGTTGCGTGAGAGAGACGTGGAAAAGGTAACAGACAGAGAGACATAGTTACTTTCACACTTAATTTATAAAATCCTAGCTGTTGCCTGCGACCTTTTTTGAATACAAATATCCAGGATATAAAGTTGCCTATGTCTTTCTCCAGGTCCCAGGCGCTACCTATAAGTAATATTTCATAACGATCAGTTTAGTGGTTTAGGCGTGAAAAGTTAACAGACAAACGGACAGACAGAGTTACTTTAGCATTTTTAATATTAGTACTTATGGATAATATATCTTTTTTTTTATTGAAAAACTGTGCAATAGGTAACTTGGATTTAAATCTCTTATGTCGTGCATGTTTTTCTCCAATCAATCAAATAATTCAACATAACATCACGCCTGTAATCCCCGAAGGGTTAGGCAGAGGTGTATCGTAGAACAGTGTACACCCACATTCGGCCAGTTATGTTTAAAATAAATAAAACTCAATATTAAACTAATTTGTTACTTGTTAGTACTCGTTTTTTAAACTATTCAATTTGCAGCAGCAATTTGGGAGCAGCTCATGAGCTCCGATGAAATGCACGAGTAAAGTTATATGCCAGAAAACATACTTATTGAAAATTTATTTTAGTATAGAAAAGAAACACTTACCAACACAAAAATATAGCCGAAACTGAGCTGATATCTGAATAATATTGAATTTATATGTACTCAGTACATCGATAAAACGACACTTGAATCAAGATTAAGAGCCTAAGGTGACAAGGATCCAGTGGCGCAGCTACAATTATGATTAGAGGGAAGCCGAAGAACAAATGATTCAGTTCTCATAAACTCAGACAAAAAACTGTAGGTTATTAATCTTATGATGACTATTAAACTGGTGTTAAATATGATATAATAATGTAATATGATGTAATGCACAGTTACACATACAAATGTACCATATTATTAAGCAATAGTAGACACTAAGAAGAGTGGTTGTTCCGAAGGGAAGTCGATTGAAATCGAGTTGTATGAAGGCTACGCCCCTGCAAGGTACAGTAGGTACATACCTAGTAGTTAGACAAACAACAATATTGTCTGCAAAAACAATAGTCAAGCTAAATTCTTCTCAGATTTAATTTCAAACTGTATTTTAGCAGAAGCATTAAATTATTAAATTTAAATTAATTAATTCATTATGATTACAGTGAAGCCGATTGATTTTATTTTAATTTAATCAAGTAAGTTGGTATTTAATAACGCCAAGTTTACACTGTCACTGGTATCCGCACTGTTTTAGTATAGTAATTTATGTAGATATGGGAAGTGGAAATTATAATGGTGGTCATACAAACCTAACCAACCGGAACCGAGACAATATACACATTCACACGCTTCACCTGACCACAGTATATTAAAGTTATTATACTGTGACCTGGCTGACTGATGCTGCGGTCCCACGGCCCGCTTTCTCACAGGCCAAATCGCGCCAGGCCAGGCTAACATGCCGTGGGAACCGTCGCATTCGGCATGCGATGGGAATGCCCGGCATGGGCCGCGACAGGCCTCGACAGGCGTAGCAACGTCTGGTGCGGCCTACTGTCAGTTAACTGGCCGTGGGACCGCGGCTTGATGCTTTTCAACATAATTATAGACCATTATGTACCAAACTAAGGAAAACAAATACTGATTATTATTCGTCTCTGTAATAAGCGCTTCCCTGCAAGGCCGTAGCCAGAAATTTAATTAAGGCGGTTCATTTTAATTAATTAGATTCTACTAGACGGAACTTGTCTTGGGAGATGATAAAGCGCTGTCATGGACATAACCGTTGCCGGGTGACCTCAAAATCGCGATGCAGTCTCATAAAGGCCAAGGTGAGCTCGCTCCATCGTCGACTTTGTCTCTGTCATCTTTGACCTAGACTAGAGTCAAGAGCAAACCTACATAAAAGATCTTAAATAAAAAAAAATAAAAAATCAAGTGGGCTGCGGCTCTCCCATGCTGTTGGACAAAAAGTCTACGCAACTTAGTTAAAGGCTGGTATGCTGGTGTACCTAGCCGTTGGTGTTGAGATAGATACTGTCACAAGTTTCATTATTTTTGTTGTTATTTTCATTTCCATAATTTCTTACGGCGAATGGGTACCAAAGAGGTCCGATCGAAAAGAAAGCAACCGTTTAATTATTAAAAATAAGTTTTTTCTGCAATGGTTGGTTTATGCATAGATAATACACTATAAATGTATTAGGTTTATGTCAATATAACCTTTTGGATTATCTGTAAACATAACAAAAATGTCAACTTGGTAAATTTCAAGTCAATATGGCCTTTTAGATTAATTTTATAGGTATATTCAGAGATGTAAATCGATGGACATATTACATACAAAATTCAGTGTCAAATTTTCAGCTTTAAAAGTAAATTATAAAAATGGAAAAGTTTTCATAATAATGGTAGGTATGCGCTGAACATGCCATGGACTTATGGTGAGTAGCTACCTAACCTACTTCGTATGAAACACTGCTGAACTTGCCTACTAAGTACCTTACCTTAAAGAATACCTAGTGGTATTCTTTAATTCCTTTATTGTATCATCAATTTAATACATCGTATGATACTTTTTCAGATGGCATCACCAATGATATTTCTTGAAAGGCGTTTATGTCCAATTGTAACACGATTTTTTGAAGTTAATAAATATAAAAAAGTTTCTGGTCTTACCAAAACTTGTTCTGTACTATCACAAAGAAACAACCCATACTCTCCGTTACCTACCTACTTTAATTATAGCTCCTCTGTTGAATATCGGCAGCTAGGTCCTCGAAACAATGATAGGGGTGACGTTAAATTAATAAACCGTACAAAAAGTTCTTTAAGTTTCCTCAAGGGCTTTCAAAAATCATTTTCATGGAGAAGGAAAACCGATAAGCCAAAGAAGAGGCGAGTTCCCAAATTAATTTTGTTGCAAAATCCGTTAACATGGATAATGATCAAAATTGACTTCAGCGTCTTAAGGAACATTTGGGATCCATTGTTTGTAGAGCGAGAGTTCAAGTATGGGACCAAACAGGTTGTGTAAGATTTTATAAAACTCTGTAGTTATTCCTACTTCACTGTAATTTATTGTATTATCATGTTTTCTTATCCAGGCAGCTCAAACTTCTGGTGCCATATTATGACGTTCTAATACCATCATGAATCCAGTGCGCGAGAGAGACCTAGCTATACATGACCGATAAACACCATCCCTTTTTCGTACTATTTCGTACTAGAATCATGATGGCTTAATGCCATAATACTTCATTATACGGCCCCTTGTAGCATTAAGCCCGCCAAGCCCGTAAGCGCCCAGTTCAGAACATTATTGGTAATCGTAGATACCTACAAAGTGGAATTTGTAATTCTAGGATGGAACCATTGCTGTGATTTGTCTAATTATAATCAAGCATGTACCTACAGGCACAGATTACCAGATAAATCACTGCATGTACTTACGCGTGCTAACTACCTACCGGCCGCCGGTTCGCACGCGGCCCATTTCTCAGTGGGTTGCCGACAGCCGCGAGGCGCGTATGTACGCATATATTTCGGTCGACCTGACGTGCTTAGTTTTTTGTATGGCTGGTTCTGATGTATTATGTGCAGTTGATGGATGTAGGGCAAAACTTGGGTAATCGGTGATAGTTTTGTTTTTTACTTGTAAAATTCGATTCATTGATCAGACTATTTTTTAAATTTACTGTGATATAGTAGACAAAATAAGTTTTGCTAACTTATATCTAAAAATGTGGCAAATACTATAATGATTGAAAAATGTACATTAATCAAGTCAGTAGTAACTTGGTAATAAAACACAATTATCTATCACCGAATAGCTGCATATCACGAATTAGCCAAGTTTTGCCCTACCTAGATCCAGCAAGAGAAGAGATAAAAACTTATCTTTTTTCAGTTTACCTGCTGATACAGTTTTACTATCGTTTTTTAATTTGGTAAATTGTTTAAACTTGCATGTTTCGTGTTTTGTATTTTATTGGTAGGTACGTAATTACTTCTACTATGTGCCTGAGATAAGAATAGAAAGGCAATGACCTCCATTTGTCAACTGTCATTTGAAAATTACGTTTATCAAATATTTTTGAAATGGGACTGGGCGGGTCATACTTATAGGATGCATCCAGACATATGGGCCAGGATCGTCACACAGTGGGTACCTGAAGACGGGCGTCATCACCGAGGCAGGCCTAAAAAATGCTGGCGTGATGATTTGGACTCGTACCTTACTGATTGGACGGAAAAGGCAACAAAGAAAATTGGAAAAGTATGGGGGAGACCTTTGCCCAGCAGTGGGACAACATAGGTTGAACGAAAAAAAAATATTTTTGCTAAACGTAATTTTGTGCAAATTACTTAATTTTCAATAATATTTATATCTTTATTATCTGGTTAATGTTATTTTCATATGATTATTGTTTAATTAAAAGCGTGCAAGTGTTAGAAAAGCGAGCATATCGTCGCAATTTGGCGCCAGCGCAGGTTTGTTCATAGTGTAGAAGCATAGTAGTTACCTATTACGCTAATTGCGTAAAAGAACGAACAAATCAATTAATCGTTTTTTCAGTTTCCTCCATTTCGTACTTATTTCATTCGTATTCGTGGCCATGCGTAGTGGTTACGCTGATGGTTATGAAATAGTTAGGTACTACACGTTGCGTAGGTACGATGTGTGGCTTACAATTGCAGTTTCGGGATGTGGTCACAGAATACTAAATAGTTACCTAGCAAAAAATATTCCTCGGTCTTTCTTAAGCATGTTTAACTATTAAACATGCTAAAACATTGAAACGCATTATATTTTATTTCATGAAATATATTGGGTTGTTGCATAATTTTTTTCCCACTTCTAAATTTCCTTAATATTTCCAGTTGTCTCGGAAATTTTCTAGAATAAATCTAGTATGTACTAGAATTTTCTCGTATCTTTCACATAGGGTATATAAGCGCGAGCTCGTTACTGGAATTTAGTTAAAATTGATAAAATGGATCAACAACATCTTCGAGTGATTTTTTATACGAACACAAATTGTGAACTAGTTCGAGGGAAATGGCAAATAAGATCAACACCGTTTTTGGCCCAAACACTACTACTGATCGCACAGTACGAAATTGGTTTAAACGCTTTAATGAAGGAGACACAAGTCTAAAAGATGTTCCTCATACTGGTCGACCCGTCACTTTTGACGAAGATGCGTTGCAACGCGAGCTTGAGTTTCACCCGGATTCCAGCACCAGAGATTTAGAGAAAACTCTAAAATATCACTACAGTACTATAGCTCGCCATCTGCAGGCAATGGGCTACCGTAAAGTTTTGTCAAGATGGACGCCCCATGGTTTGATCGATGCTCAACGTGCAATACGTGTCAACATTTGTGAAAGTCTGCTGTTGCACCCGCAAAGAAAGAGCTTTCTCAAGTCGATTATCACCAGTGACCAGTCTTGGGTCTCATATGAGAACGTCACACGAAAGGACTTTTGGATGCCTGCTGATAAACAGCCACTAACATAGCCAAAAAGCAGTTTGCATGATCACAAACTTCTTCTGTCACTCTTCTGGGATTCGCGAGGAATGTTGTTATCAATGCCGAAGTCTTCGTGAATCAACTAAGGTGGCGAACGCTGTTAGAGAAAAACGGCCAAAGCGTCTTGAAGTATCATTACTTCATGATAATGCAAGACCACATATAGCAACAGTGACCCGTAATTTTCTAGAAAAGCTCGGTTGGACAACGATACCTCACCCAACTTATAGCACTGATCTGGCACCTTTTGTCTATCATCTTTTCCGGGCTTTAAAACAGCATCTTCGTAAAAAAAAAGAAAATTTCGGTGACCTAAAAATGAACTTGCCTATTTATTTGCCTGTCAACCACTTTCTTTCTGGGCTAAGGGTATTGAAACTTTGCCTAGCAGATGGTTACATGTTCTCGATAGTGAAGGTGATTATATTGTCGATTAATTGTTTAAATAAATCAGTATAAAAATAAATTTAAATTCATTTTAAAATGGGAAAAAAATTATGCATCAACCAAATACCTAATGACATCTTTACGAAAGTGTCAGCCCTAACAATCCACAATAACTACGCAGCTGACGTAGCCTGTGACGCAGTGGCGCGTAGCTACAAAGCAAAACTCACTTTACGCTTGTAAGTTTAGGTACATTTTCGTACGCAGCGTCTAGCGACTCGAAAGTGTAGGCTTATTATAACAGTAGGTATTGAAAATTATATTAAATTATTTTGTATGAAGTGATTTATCTGGTAATCTGTGCTACAGGTGCATGATTATCGATTATACCGTGAACAAAATCTTTATCAAGATCGTAATTTTGCTCGATTGTCGTTATCGTATACTAGTTACTTAGCACTTGTTTACCTACAACAAAGCAACCACCGACTGCTGGCAGCAGTTCAATCACCCATGCACTGGTGACCACTTATTGGGTCCACTTTCTTACTGTGGAGAAGATGCCACTAACTTGCTGAGCTATTTGACCCTTACGAACACATCTATTTATGAGCCTGAGAACCTTCTCAGGCTCATATATACAATGTGTCTGTACACAGTGTGACGAAAATTAAGGGTGAGGTACAGACCATCAAACTGAACAACTTTCTCCCGGGGACCAACATCGTAATCGCAAAAAAAATATCAGTCGTCTCATACATTTGTTCGAGTAGGTATTGAAGTTTTGTATGGGATGACTGATTTTTTTTTCACGATTACGATGTTGGTCCCCGGGAAAAAGTTGTTCAGATTGATGGTCTTTACCTCCCCTTTAAGTTTTACTATTCCGAAACCAGACACCCTGTAGATGTGTCCTTTCAAGGAGAGAAAACTTAGGTGAGCTTGAAGTGTCTAGCTCACTTCACCTAAAAACCTTCTCAGGCTCATATATAGATGTGTCCTTTCAAGGAGAGAAAACTTAGGTGAGCTTGAAGTGTCTAGCTCAATTCACCTAAATTTTCACGGTGAGATTTTTATAGAATAGCACTACAGGGATCACGGAGAGCGTAAAAATATCTTGCCTCTTCAAAGGTCAACTTTATCTGTGTTGCACCTTATCAGGCTTATAAACAGACGTGTTCGTAAGGGTCACATGTGGCCCAAGAGGTTTTTTAAGAATAGACCGGCTGTACTTGTATATATTATTCCAGAATATAGGACTATCCTGTTTCATACTTGTACTTCATATTAGAATACGGTCTCTAATGTTTACATAAACTTGCAGGCTATATCACGAGTAACGCAAGTTATAAGCGGGGGTCAATTGAAGGACTTGCAGGGACTGTTGACGAAGCCTGCTCGGTTAAGTTTGATGCGAGAGTTGGACCGTAACTGGGGCGACAAACAACGCGCCCTGTTAGCGCTCCATATTGACGACATACAGATTTCATCCCCTCGGAAGGTTTATTTCATTAGGATTGCTGGTATGTATCTTTTGTCCCTTTAATTATATACCTAAGTTAGTTTACTTATATACCTTAATTCAAAACTGGTTTCAATGGTTGAGATTTATAAGGTCTAACAAAATTGTGCCTTTCAATTATAAAACCAGGTATCTATCTAACCTGCATCCTAATTGCGTTACGCATTTTCCATCCCAATCAGAAGTATTTTGAAGGCAATGGCTAATCCATTGCTTCATAATTACATATACAAGATGTAACATAAATAACGCACAACCTCTTAAGGTATTGTTGTACTCATCATTATGAACAACTTTTACTATGGGACCAAACTTGAAATCGCGAAAAAAAATCTGCTGTTCCCTACATTTTGACGAGTTATGCGAACATAAATGTAGGGAGCAGCTGATTTTTTTTTGTGATTTCAGGTTTGGTCCCATAGTAAAAGTTGTTTATAATTAGTTGTTCATAGTTAGTTGTGCGTTAGTTATATTACACCTTGTATATTTGAAAATTTCGTCTGATCAACATCGTAAACGCAATAAATGTTGTGGAACTGGCAGGAAATTAAAGGCATTGCCGTTGCAGACGGAGGGTATCCATGAGGATTTCATAAAGACAAAAAAAAAGTTTATACGAGGTAATACACCAATGACCACACGTAGTAACAAAGTATCTTAATAGGCACTAATAATTGTTTTGTAATCACCTTGGAGGTGTTCGAAAAACAAGATAAGATAAACATGTACTTAATCGTTGCACAGATTGTGTTCAATTAAAAGTAATTCGATCTTCTTTAAATTTTTTGACGCATATAACGATTTTCAATAGGTACAATTAAGACGCATATAAATGCCAACGGCCTTGAGTGCATAGCTTGCGTGTTCTATGTAATAGGCAGAGATCGGAATAGGTAGAATATATTTACCTAAACTTCGAGGGAGTAAGTAACATGAGTGGATAAGTACTCGAAACTGGTTGACATTTGCACAGGAGTCATACGGGGTCATTTGGTTGCAAATGACCTCTCCTACATCCCCTTAAGAGAGAACAGGGCCTGCGATTCTCCATATAAATGTATTCCCCTTTTTCTTCCTGAATAATGCCTCTAGAGCAATAATTTATTTTTCATAAAAACATGGTCTGTTGTAGACACGTCCCTGTCATTTCCTTTTTTCAGCAACTAATAAATAAAGAAAATATGACCTTCCAAAAATTACAAAAAATGCCCAATTTTTACCGCCGTGATTAGAGGACTATCAGACAAATGGAAAACTTTTTAACATAAAAAAAATATAGGGACCTAGATATACTCTTTCTTAAAATTTTAATGTGAAGAATAATTGAATAGGATCAGTTTTCGAGGAGAAAAAAGGGGAATACGAAACGTCGATCTCGTCAAAATTTTTGTGTATAATCGGTCTGAGCTGCAGCTGTCCTTATCGCACTCTAAACTCGGTTGTTCTGGCGCAACGCGACGGCAATAGTTTCTTCAAATACCTGTTTTTCAAATTCCTCGCATGTCTCGTCCCCTCTTAATGGATTGCTGAGATTTTACCAATAACCCTGTATATTTTACGTTTTTGCTTAAAGTTAAGTAATGACTAGTGACTGTTTAACTATGCATTTTTGAAGTTAAAGGTCTCTTAACTTTAAGCAATATTTATAAATAAATAAAGAGGTGTATATTTTGCAGATAAGAAATATTGTGATGTGGATATGGCGTTTTTGGCGTTGAAATGGGCTCCTATCAATAGTGTTGACGCTCTGATATTTACCGAGATATTTGCAAGATTTCACCGGGAATATACGCCACACAGTATTCCAGAATGGACTATAGCTTACTTTAAGGTGACTCGCTTCGAAGTGCTACGTCGATGACTCGTTTCAAAACTTGTGGACCACCTTGTGATTTGAGAGATCTTGGGTTTATGATTGGTTCAGGCAGTGATACTCGTACATGTCACTCGAGTAATATACATCTGTACATCTATTGCTTTATGCCGTTAGAAACCGACGAATACTCCTTAGAAGAAGAAGAATGACTATCGAATATTTTTTTTTTTTCGCCAGAGATAATTGGTAATATTATAAGACTAATCAAAACACCAGTACCTACTTAAATTACTTAGTCACAGTTCAGAAAATAACATCACAGTTTTTGAAAAAATAATTGTTCAGCAAATGGACTACCAACTTAAATTACGTTACATTAAAATCACAACTGTCGTCTGTCGGATCATTCTTTGACAGTTGTATGAAAAAGCTCTATCACGAAAAATTGACGTAGGTAGGGTGTACATTTGCTCAACAATTAATTTCCCTGACTACTAACTTTAATTACTTGAGTATGAACGAAACTGTATAATAAAACGAGAATTCGAGTTTGGCTTACATAGCATAATCAGCCTATAATGTTCTTACTGCCGGGACAAGCCTCTTCTCTTCGAGAGGGAGTGGGCTGTAATCAACCACGCGGGCCCAGTGCTGGTTGGTAGATATCAATCACATGTCTTCGAATTTTTGGTTCTTGGTCATGCCGGTTTCCTTACGATGTTTTCCTTCACCGTTTTGAGAGCAGTGGTGATGAAGTAATTTACACAAAATAAAGCGCCTGTCTGGGTTCGAACCAACGACCTACAACTCGTAAAACGCAGCCGTTACCACTGGGCCACCACTGCTCTTCGAGTTTGGCTTACAATCAAACGAAACAAAAAAGTTAGGTCTTGTGCATACATTCCCATTGACTACCGAGTTCCAAAAATTGCCGAACATTGTTTCTTGAAATAACGAAAACGTTACGGTATTACATTTTATAGTGAAAATATTACTGTTAGCACTTTGTAATATGTCTAAATGTGTTACAGTAACAATAAAACTATAAATATCAAATTCACGGTTTTATTTTCTAGAAAGTTTATTATAATCTGTTTAGAATGATAAGTATTTTTGAATCAAGCATTAATTATGAAACCCTTTTGTTTAAAAATATGTCCTGCAATCATTTATTGAACAAAAAAACACCATGGACTTGTTTTCTTTCTATAAGTCCAACAGCAATGTGTATGGGTTCTCGAGGTAGCTTTTCAAGTGATTTGAGAAGCGCGCCATAGTGACTCCGTCCACGACCCTGTGATCTGCTGAAAAACTCACTGTCAGCATGTGAGCCTTTCTCAAGTTGCCTTCAGCGTCGAACCTCGGTAGAACCTGCATGTAACAATAAGGAAATCTTTAAATAACTGGTAAGTAAGTATTTTTGTAACATGGTGGCTTAGTGTGGCCAGCAAGATTCATGGTGCTCCTACCACCCTTCGTATAAAAGAAGAGAAATCAAGAACAGTGAAGGTCTGTAACCAGTAGGTATAGATACCTAATAGGTATAGACAAAAACGACGTTCCTAATTAATAATACTACCTAGTTCCTAGAGAATAATATAATTATAATCATGGGAATATTTAACTTTCTTTAACTATCATTCATATAGTGTTCATCGGGGTATCATCTGGTACCTACACTTAAAGTTAATATTCCGATTATTACCTGTATTTTTCCTAGGGCGCCGATTGCTACTTGCGGTGGTAATATAATAGGTTTAGTGTAAGTCCCTCCAATCTGAAACATAGTATTATATCCATTAACTTTATTCACATTATTAGATTTCATTGCATTGCTATATCTATACATAATTTTCAGGAATAGGTACCTATATGAGCCTTTATTGACAGCCGTATATGCGCTTAATAAACGTCTTAAATTATCATGAAACCATATTGGTCATGATAGTTAGAAAAGCCTAAAGCACAGGCCACGCTAGTAACGAAGCGAAACGAAGCTAAGTTTATTTATCTTTCTTCCGCGTCTTTTCATACTTCCGTTTTCGTTTCGCATAAGGCGAAAGCGCCAGGGTAGCCCGCGAAATTCAAATTTTCTTAGGTTTTTTGCAATTTACAGGTCAGGAGCTAGACCACCGCCTCTTAAAGCAGTATTATTATAATCTTACTTCAGTGTGGGAAAGACATGGCGCTAGACGTCCTGTATAGCTTCATCTCTTTCTCACACTGAACTATCATTAAAATAATATTGCTTTAAGAGGTGGTGGTTGGTTGGCTCCCTGTATTAGGTTGTATGTTGATTAAAATATGGCGACCGTAGCAAATATGTATTTACAGAATTATAATTATTAAAGTCATCAATACAACTCTCTAAGACCAAGTAATTCTATTGAATGACTATTTCATGAAATCTTAACATTTCAGGATTATACTAACTTAAGGAATTGTATTACTGATTCTTATGATTATAATTATGTAAATACATATTTGTTACCGTCGCGAATCATACTTTGATCAACATACACCCAGACACTGAGTTGCAAATTGCAAAAATCGTAAGAAAACTTTAATTTCGCGGGCTACCTTAGCGCTTCCTCCATAAGAGCGCGTTCAGACGACACGCGCCCGCTAAGCGCACGCCACGCGCGTCAGCACCCTCGTCTAACTCGCTTTGAAATTTGTTGTATATAATTTGAGTCTTATGACACATCAATAGATCTCAAATTGCATTTATCGAAGTCCAACCGCACGCGTCACGCGCCCGCCTCATGCCAACCCCGCGCTCACCCCGCACACGCGCTGCACCCACCCCGCACACGCGCTGCACCCACCCCGCATACGCCTTGCGCCCGCGCTCAGGCTAGTATCGTATTGACTGTAACAGTAGTAGTACCTATACGCGGGTGCGAGGCGTGCGCGATGCGTGCGCTGATTTTGTGCGTGGCGAGCGCGGGTGTAAGGCGGGTACAACGCGTGTGCGAGTCCTGTGCGTAGTCGACGCGGGTTATCTGAACACGCGCTAATACGTGGTGTGAACCGAAGTATGAAAAGACGCGCACTTATGCTGTTCAGCTGCATCCAGTTAGACTGGAAGCCGGCCCCAACATAGTTGGGAAAAGGCTAGGCAGATGATGAGTTAGAAAAATCTAGGACTAGGAATATACGAATAGTATCACTTATCAGCTACTTACAATGCCAATGTTCGATAATGTAAACGTTCCTCCCGTCAATTCATTTAGTCCTAGTTGTCCCTTCACTCCCTTTTCTTGAAGTGTGTTGAGCTCACGGGCTATTTCTAGTATCGTTTTCGTTTGTACGTTCTAGAAAATAAAAGATAATGGTTTTACTACGTAGCTTGCAGATGTAAAAGTGAAAGGCCTGATTCACTGTCATATGTATAAGACCTGAATGGTCTAGCAGATAATTTCAAGATCCAATTTCGAAATTATCTTGTAGTATATCTTATTATCAGTAGGTATATCACCAGTCTTACCAAGGTGTATCGTATTACCCAGTTACTGGGTTGGCTGGAGGTCAGATAGATCGCTCCTTGTAAAATGCTGGTATTCAGCTGCATCCGGTTAGACTGGATGCCGACCCCAACATAGTTGGGAAAAGGCTAGGCAGATGATGGTAGCGTAGTAGGTGGTGGAACATGCCGTTATGATATAAAGATATTTGTAAATCAGTACGTAGTGTCAGGTTTCAGTTACCTTTATAACGGGAACAATCAATCCGTTAGGTGTGTCCATCGCAACCCCAATGTTGTGATAAGCTTTGTAAGTGAGATGTTCACAAGTGCTGTCCAGACTACTGTTGAGTACAGGAAGCTGTTCCAGACCTAGGGAGGCAGCTTTAATAATGATTGGCATGTATGTCAACTTTACTCCTTTAGCTTCTGCTAATTTCTTCAATGACTCTCGCGATTCAACTAGTTTTGTCACATCATATTCGTCACTATATCCGAAGTGGGGTATTTTCTGTAAAGGTTTCATATTATTATTTTCAATAACATTTTTGCTTTGGACATGACATTTGGTTACTATTTTATCATTCTATTGCTTACCATTGCTTCTGTCATTGATTTCACCATAGCTTTTGTAAAACCAGACACGGGTACTACTCTGTCTTCTAATAACACTTCCATTTTTGCTTGTGCTTGTACCAGAGGTATAGCTATTGCATTCACGCTTGATAGATCAGGAACTTCATTAGAACCATTTGAGTCGATATTCAAATGTGCCAGCATATCCTCCTTGAGAACTCTTCCATTCCTCCCAGTGGCTTTGACTGTGCTTAGGTCTACCTTAAAGGAAAGGACGTAAGTAAATATTCTGGAATTAAATGACGCATAGAAAGGGTACATAAAAGGGAAAATGTATTAATGAACTGTATTATGGTAATAGCACCTGTTGTTGCTGAGAAAATTCTTTGAAATGTCGAGCACTTTTTCGCATTGGAATCTTTTCTTGCCCGTGTTACTACCAATGATACTACCAGTAGTAATACTGTTAATTTGATCTCCGTTCTTACTACTGCTGTAGTAAGTTGTTAGAAGGGTAATTAGAATTGATACTTAAAAAAATATACACAAAGAGGATATCCACTCGTAAAAAATAGCATTATAGTTAATTATTAATCTTAACGTTCAGGTGATTTTGATGGGGTTAACGAATTTTAAACTGTTTTTCAAGTCGTTCTGTTCAACTAACTTTGAATTGTGCGGCTATCCTCCTGACAGAAGGGGTGGTCAGTACTTTTATTTTCTGAGTTTTGTCCGCTGTTGGTTCCTGTTTGCTACCTGCAGCTTTTTCTTCTTCTGGCGCTGGTGATGCACCTGAAAATTTAAGATTGATATTTAAATTCATCTGTTTGACTTAATCAACCGCCGCTCTCACTCGTACCAATAATCGTAACTTGATATCATTATAGCTATACGAAAACCGACTTTATTTTATAAAATAAAGTCGGATTTCGTGTCTGCGTGTAGGACCGCGTTGTTCTTCTAAACTACGCAACGGATTTTCATGCAGTTTTCTCCATCATGTAGAGAAGTTAGTTCTAAATAGATTAGCAGCTGAAAATTCCAACCTACCTTCATCAGCCCCTCCCTGTACTTCAATATCAACAAGTGGCTGTCCAACTAACGCGGTGTGGTCAACTTCATGGTACAGTTTAGTCACTACTCCATCGTATCGACTGGTGATCGTCACTGCTGCCTTGTCGCTCTGTACTTCGCAGATATTGTCGAATTGCTGCACTTTATCACCTACTTTCACGAACCTGGAATTGGACAGTCAAGATGAATGGGGATTCTCACTTGTGAGTACTCTGTGAGGTTCAAAAGTTACAAAGAACGCCAGGTTGCAACTAGAATGCAGCTGATCGATGTCGATCAGTGATGCCCTCAAAATAATCGATTGTCAATCAAAGAACGTAATCGAGCTGCCATGCAACACACTGAATTGATCTGATCGGTCGATGAAAAAAAATCTACTTTTCCCTACATTTATGTTCGCTTAACTCGTCAAAATATAGGGAACACCTGATTTTTTTTTCGCGATTTCGGGTTTGGTCCGATAGTAAAAGTTGTTCATAATGATGAGTACAATGACCCCTTAAGAGATTAACACTGTTTAAAATTATACCTTGTATGTATATATCGATGCCTAACAGCCAAAAAGCCGATTCTAACCATATAATAAGTCAATTTCGCACAAAATGTCGCTTATCCCTTTTTGGCTGTTTTTTAGTAATTTCTAAAACAAAACACTCTTTGTTGTGTACAAATACATAACTGTTTCGTCATGCGCATTGCGCATGTGACCAATATGACCATCTCAGAAGATAACGTTGGTGAATGATACATTTTGTTTGAATACTCAGATATTAATTGCGTTAGTGTATTTCAAAGATCTATCAATAACTGGAAGCATTTGCGGCCTAGCTTAGTTTTCGAGTTTTAATGACGTTTCGGCTTTTACATATCTAGAAGAAATAAAAGTAAATGGGGTATAAAACTAAAGAAACAAATAAACGGGTAGTGAGTTCTTACCATTCTTTTATAACTACTTCTCGTATGCCTTCGCCGATATCCGATAGTTTGAAGGCAACAATTTTGTTAACTACTTGACTTGTGTGGAACTTCCTGTGTCGTAGATGCACATCAGACAATAATATACTGCGCTTGAAAATGTTACTAGCTGAATATTGTGACCGATGCTTACCCTGAAAATAAAATTTATAATTCAGGAAATATCATCATCCGCCTGCCTTTTCCCAGCTTTTTTATTTGGGTCAGCTTCCAGTCTAACCAGATGCAGTTGAAAACCAGTAATTTACATGGAGCGACTGCCTATCTGACGTCCACAGCCCAGTTAACTACTCGGTAACACGATACCCCTTGGTAAGACCGGTTTTCAGACTTTAGGGCTTCTGACTACACGTAACGACTATCAAAGATAATATGATAATTATTATTTAGATGTAAGCACTTTGTATCTCATTTTATTATAAGTTAATTATTATCGTAGTTCTTAGGAGAAATAAAATTCATTAAGGCCCATTTGCTTGTTCATGACTTATCCTATATAACTCGGAGTTAACAGCTAATTCAGGGATAATCAAATAATTCATCTTGCGCCACCAAGAGTTGAAGGAGGTAAACCTAGAGTTAAACTTTTAAATATTAAACCCGCCGATGTGGCAGAGTTACGTCACTAAACTCGGGGTTAGTGTAAGTAATGTCAAAATAAATTGTCAGTTAATGAGAGATAATTTAGATTTTTTTTAAATCGTATTTTCAGTTACTATTCCTTTATTTCAATGTAAATTTAAATTCTCTGTACGCAGCACTCCATTTATGTAAATAAAACAACTAAAATCAAAAAATCAGCAATGGATGTTGAAATACTCGGCGCCCGACGGCTCGCTGCACTGCCGTACGCTACACGCGTTTTGCCACATTGCGTGTGAGGAAATAAAACAAATCTGGTTTATAGAATCCTCCTAACGTTCCCGAAAAAAATTCATGTACTGGTCATCTTAGTATAATGTACTGAATTCACCTCATCAGTCTGCGGAAGGCTACCCCTTACACCCTGTATAATGAAATTTTCAGATAAATTAAAAAAAAACAGTTCAACACAGTATATGATACAGAGTATTCTGCCGCGCTAATTAGAAACGTAGTAGTAGTAGTAGCGTTTCTAATTAGCGCGGCAGTATTATGATACTGAGTAAATGAAAGATACGCAGCAAAAGATCGCAATAGACCGAACGCACTATTTCATTCGCACCCGCTTGCATAATTACAATATATAATTAATTCCTCGCACTCGTAGCTACGGCAGACTTGCAACGTGTCTGACAAGATGTAAGAACTATTGAAACTGTCTGACTATTGAGGAAACATCTTTTGATAGTTCCCCAAGGAACATATATGTATAAAATTCGGCTTTTATAATATAACTTAAGTATAATTAATTACAATTTATTATAGTTTAAGGGTGTCTGACAGAATGTTGCAACCGTACTAGACAATGTACGATGTGATTTCTAATATTATTCCAAATAAAAAAAAAAAACTAAGCTTTATAATTATTTATGGATTTAAGGATTACCAAAGAGATACATTACAATTATCTTATACTTTAATAAAACTTGTATAATAAATGCGTTATCCTGAACGCGATACTGATGCGTTATTACTTTAACGGATTTGAGGTGCAATTTTATACACCTTTGCTACTGGTACCTGCCAAAGTATTCATGGTCCAAACTTCATAGTCGGGGATCATTCTTAACTGTATTGGAGACATACACACAGAAACTTTCACCTTTTATAAAATAACGAAGGTACTGATCGTCGCGGGCTCTTGGACTATAAAGATAAAAAGCACGAATAATACAGTTGCTTGTCTAAATAAATAAAAGTGGTATTGTAGACTCTAAGACTGCAGCGTAAGGCATGAATTTTAGTGGCGAATAAGATATGATGAATGGTTTGAAATAAAATGTGGCAAAGTTATAACTGAACGAGAACTTGCATGAACATTGTATTCTTCGTTGAAAAGAAACTAATGAGCAAAACGGAAATGTATGTGGCTTCTCATTTTAAATTTAGTTTTCACAAGCCTTTGCCCGCGTAAAGAAATTATTCCGGGAACTTACTACCGGGATAAAATGCTATGATATTCTAACCCAGGTCATGGTCTACCTGTGTGCCAATTTCATCGAAATCCGTTAAAAGGTAACAGACAGACTGACAATTACTTTTTTAGCCGACTTCAAAAAAGGAGGAGGTTCTCAATTTGGTTGTATTTTTTTTCTTAATGTTTGTTACCTCAGTACTCCGTCATTTATAAGTCGATTTGGAAAATTCTTTTTTTATTCGAAAGTATATATACTTCCAGATTGGTCGCATTAAAAAAAAATCAAAATCCAGTTCTGATGATAGAATCCATGAGGAATTGAGGAACTTCTCAAATGTCATTGGCATACGTATAGCGATTTTGGTACTTTCATCAATAAGTCAAGCATTTGAAAGTACGAAGGTATCATTAGGTGAAGTGGAATTGATGATTAAGACCACAAATGGTCACCGAAACTACTCAATAATATAATATTAGTATTTCACGGGTTGCGATTCAATTACTTTAATATGGTTGCTAAGCAATTTATGTTCCTCACAATGTATATGGTGAAATGGAACTGATGGTGAAGTACCAGGAGAACTCCTCAACAATTAACGTCCCTGCATCGGGAAAAGCAATAATTTGGTAAAAGGTGATGAGCAGTTGACATTAGGCTATTGTAACTTAGATAAATTACAAACCAACCACCACTAAAACGTGATAAATAAAAAACTTTAATTTCGGAAGTCGGTGGCAAAAAACGAAAATACAAAACCAAGACACCAACTTCCGAAATTAAAGTTACTTTTACTTTGTAGTGTTTTTTCGGAAGTCGGTTGTTTTTTTTTAAGTTTTTTTTTACGTGATTGATACCCCATACACATTGATGCGCAAATTGACCGTCTACCAAGTGCAATTGAAGCGATTGTCAATAGCAATTTATCAATCGCAATTGATCGCTTCGGCGACCCTTTACTTTCGCATTCTTCTATCATCTATATCTATTAGTATGGATTTTTCTTGTCGATTATTGCGCACATAGATATAATAAATATTTCTATGGTTGCACACCCATTGAATACCTAGGTACATCATTAGATTATTCTCCAGTGCACCTTTTCATACTTATGTTGAAATAATCGATTTTGCTGTGAACTATATTCATTTTCTTCTGTTTATATTATGTATCATGGCGAGGCCTTTGCCCAGCAGTGGGATGAACAGGCTGACAGTAATCAGTATTATTTTGTATCTTGTTTACTACTGCGAATCCAGTATCACCTTGAGGCTTATCTTTATAAAACGCCTCCCACTGTTATTTGGCAATTAGTTGATAAGCTTTACTTTTTTACAATGTTCTTATCTTATTGCTATGAAGAAACTTCGCTCTGATTTTTGTGTGGCACTGATTATTGTAAACGTGCTATACCTAACATAGGTAATCATTCTGATTACCCACATTCATATATGACTCGAAATAATAGCCGGTGATAACAGTTAGGATTAATTATTCTACGTTGGCATTGACCTTATAACCTGTTTTTGTACTGATGCAAATTCTTAGTTAATTTACTGACACTGAATTTCATATTCCAATGTCTTGCGATTATTTATGGGATATTCACTCGTTTTAATTCATGTAAACCGGTATGTTGGATGATGAATACGTAAATAACACTCAAAACGCCCAAATAATAATTGTTTGTTTTACTTACAGATTGCATCAAAACACACACAGAGCTACATCTGTTCACATTCTTCAAGTTCACAATACACTTTCTCATAAGGAACGACATTTTGGCTATGTTAAAATATTTAATTTATAAGTAAAACAATTTTTCTAGTACAAATCAAAAAGATTCATGTCGTGGGCCGGCGCCGTGCCTTGCCTTCGCGCACACTACTGAGTTATCAGCTCATTATCAGCGCTCCACGCATTGATTACCATTTTAAACAATATTATGTGCGTTAAGTCGAATATGTTGTTTGTATGACGTAATGGGCAGGGGTCATCGTTCCTCTAAAAGTCAACATGTAAACACAATTTTGTATGAAACATGTCTAGATTATCGCGCTGCTCGAAGGGAACTAAAATCCACTTATTTACCTACCTGTGTCGTTGCAATGATTGTGGCATATTGCCCCACTAGTTACCAACTGATTGTTATACGTTAGTGTACATAACTATTTAGTAAGGCACACGCTACCGAGCGCGTTGGTCTGTTGCTGTTTAAATGTAGCGTTTCTTATGGAGAACGAAACTATTGGAAAATAAAACATTAAGTTACAACACTAGGTAGGTACACTTCGAGGTTTCTTAAGCAAAGTATTGTTGTCACTAAAATAAAACGATTTAATAAGCAATTGTTTTATTAAAGACATAATAAACATGTTAATAAAGTGAATAAATACAATAATATACCTAATCAATAACTGTAATGTCATGTATGACGAGACGCAGGAGGCAACCCATATTGAGAATAACATCAGATGGCGAATACATGACTATGAACCGACGACTCCTATTCTAAATAGCTAACGTGTATCACAGAGGCTCTGCCAAGTATCGCTACCGATCATTGTTTTAGTTCACAGCAGATACAATATACATACTATGTAACAACACACATAGATAAAATAGCATTTAAGTTCTCATTATCACTATTAACTATTGCTTTATTCGCTGTACAGTAGAATGGAACAAAAATTTCTAAAACAATGACTGTGCATACTCCGACTCGCGCCTTTCACAAGTCTATGAATCTGTCGATAAGTATCACATCGTAACTGCCTACTAGTATCTAGTTTTACTGAAGAATAATTAGACAACTTTATATTAAATGTAGGTACATTAAAATGAATGTGTTTAAAAAAGTTTAGTGGTGATATTGGAAGAAATCGCTATCCCATGTCCTAGTTTTATATCAAGAGTTGACTTTAAGAAAGTCCTTTGGAAGATTTATTGCATTGTATTAACTTTGTACATATGTGCTTGATCACATTTATTTTAAGAATACATACACAATTTCATTCTATTAAGACAAGAAACAAATAAATGTTATTAACTTATAGGTATGAATATTGACAATTGTTGTGTGTACATTATATTATTTTCTCCTAATAGCTACAGACATATGCCTGCTATTGAAATAATAGTTACATATACAAAAGCGTTAAATAATATAGAACTTGCTCCCGTTTTTGTACAAATATGCTTTGACAATAAGCTTTGACAATAAATTACATTAACACACTAGTGACACTTACAAATAAATAAAGTCAAGCGATTACATTATCAATATATTGCAGGGCGTTGCATATATTTCAAGCTGCTAAATACACAACACTAAACGTACAAACTTAGACTTGATTATATTTGAAAGTTACTTTTAAAACACACAGTTAGGTATGTAAAAGCGACTGCAGCAAAATTAGGAAGGTCTTTTTATATTTAAAAATATAATTTCAGGAGATGATGGATTTCTAGTGAAGAACCAGTATTTTTCAAGAATTACAGGACAAACTCATAGTTTTTTGGACAAATAAACGTTTGGCTGACGCTACTGTAACGGTAACGGTTCCGGTAGTCCGGCTGGCCGGTTTCAATTCCTGTGATAATATCGAGTCACTGGTTCCGAAAATCCGAAGTCGTCTTAAGCGTGTAGTACCCAATCCTTATCAATAACTTATGACACACAAATCTAAAAAGCGTCTGAACATGAAATACACTGTGTGAATATTATGTTAGTTAATACATAATTAATGTCATAATGATTTACCTTATCAATTTATAATTTCAAGTCTAGTTGGTATTTAGTTATCAAAATTTCACTAGCCTTTTATAATGTTATTTTATTACACCATAAGAGCAAGGCCAACATTTTTGTAATTTGCAAGAAACGTAGAGAACGAGGCGACATTGTTACCAACCCTACTGTGTAGGAAGCTCTTGCTTGTAAGTTAGTGTTCTGAGATATTGCACACATAACAATATCACACCAGTCTCTGACCGTCTGATGCTACTAGTTAAGTCGTTAACAAAGCGTTTTACGGCTATGATGACGGTGACGATGTGGTGTGAAAACCTACTTAATGTGTCTGAAGTCTGTTCGTATAAACTACTGCTTTATAAAATTAGCCCACCAAGAACATTACTACACCATAAAGAAGAACTAACAAGACGAGACAAGACGAAGAACGATATGTATTCGTGACAGATACCGTACAATCAGGATAGAATGATGACATCGTTATAATGATGGGATTTGTTCAAAGAGCAATGCAATGATTTAATTAAACAGGGACAGAACTATTTTCTAAAATAGAAGTTCCTTTATCTGAAAGTGGCCAACAATAGTCAACAGTGGAAGACTTAAAAGGGAAGCATTGGCCCAATTTTGGGCTTAGTAACAGATCGATCACAACAGACAGTCGATCTCAATAAAAATGGAAGATTTCTGAACGTTGGAAGTCTCGACAGAACTTAGAATTGGATTAACTATAAATAAAGGACCCTGCTAATTCGAAACAGAGCAGATTCATGACGTGAAAATACTCCTGTTTGTAATAAAATTACATTGAAAATAGTAACTTCCCTATCAATTTCTTAATTTGACACTTGCCAATTTTAAATACGTTACAAAACGTAAAAATACTCTGTAATATTAATATCAGAAAAGTTTGGTTACAAATCTATTTTGTTTACCTTATTACTTATTTAGAAGTTCTCTCTTGTTGCCGTAGTCTATCAAAACGAGGGTACATAGCACTCATTGAATTAAGATTAGGTACCTATCTAATAGTGAAGATTGATGACTTGGGGCTGATTTCACCAATGAAACTCAACGCGATCAGCACATAAACCACGTTTAAGGGCTGTCAATGTCATTATTTTCTTTGGAATAATGACACTGACAGCTCTTGAACGTAGTTTATGTGCTGATCGCGTTCAGTTTCATTGGTGTAATCCGCACTTAATCCTCGTTGTACGGTCTCTTAAATTACGTATGTATCGTCGACAGTATCATTCTGGCGAATTTAAGTAGGTACAGTAAGTACCGAACTACATGCTCATGCTCATCTAGTCTGACACCGTACACGTATCGTGAAGCAACAACATCAACTAAACATCGAGGTGAATAATTATGTATCTATGATGCCGACTCAAACATCACATGACCGAATCAGGGATGTTATAAGATTGTAATTCAGAGCAGAATTGTACCCAATAATTTGTAAACTGTATACAGAATACATCCTCTATGTCGTTACCATTTTTCTCTTTCATCAACCTGTGGTGTTTGAATCTTTCTCTATTTAGATGTGTTATGACACTTATTTTGGTAAAGATAACGGTTATGAGTCCCCATGATGCTTAGTTTATATGAGTAAATACATTTACTAAAAGCTCAGCTCTTAGCATTTAGATGAATTTGAATAATTTTGTTTGTGAGATATTCCAAATGTGCAATTTGAACATTATAACAGTTCTTAAAGTTATACTATCTATAAATTCCGTTTGGTGTACAACGAGTGTTTATTTTATAATTTTTACGAAATTATTTAAAAGGTGTTAAAAAAGGTTTTTTATTTAAATATTGCAATTAAATTCGGAGCTGTTCTCATGTCCTAAATGATAGTTGGTAAGTAAGTACCACAAAACATTTTAATTTATGGCAAAACTCTACACATTGACCATACGAATCTGAAAGACTGATATTTTTTTTGCCTACCTATCATAGTTCGGTCGATGTCAACAAAATAAGTAAAAAGTTATGAGCAAGCTAGCTTTTGCCCGTGGCTTCGCTCGCGTGTATGGCGGAAAATATCCCACGGTAACATACTACCGGGATTAAAATTACCCTATGTTAATCCAGATAAACAATGTAATAATTCCGTAATAGGACATTGCTTTTTATATAACTCTATGGTTTACGCAGCGCACGCCAGTAAAGCTCCCCGTCGGCATGATTTTTTCCGACATCATCACCAATCATCGTCATATTTCAGCCAATTTACAAAAAAAAAAACCTGAACGAATTATACACTCAAAACTTCCTCATGAATCACTCTGTCCACTGGTGAAAACTGACTACGGGTTCTTACACGTTAACACGACACGACGTCGCGTCGCGCTACGACGCGCTTTCTACAACATGCTTTCTTCTACTTGTATCGTGTTAAGTGTCAGAGCCAAATCAACCCCTATTTCTTTATTTCCTTTAGGGGATAATTTTTCAATACGCTGAACCACATAATTCTTTATTTTGTACCAAAAGCATTAATTTGAATTTTTATATCCCTAACTTAAGAAATGCTGGATTCTCTTACAAACTTTCAAGGATTATTTCTGAGACAAAGGTAGCCTATGTCCTTCCCCAGGATCCCATCTATCGCCTTGCAAATTTTATCGAAATCCGTTCTCTGGTTTAGGTGTGAAAAGGTAACATACAGACAGACAGAGTTACTTTCGAATTTATAATATTAGTATGGAAGTATGGATAACCCTTCAACTTAAAGTAATAAATAAATAAACAGCTCGCAAAATGCTTAAATTAGGCAGCTCAACATGTGTGTTTATAAATATAATAGGTTTGTGTACATATTGTTTAAAACACACATATTGAGTTTCCATAATTTCCGACAAAGGTCCCCGGATACCTAACTTTTGTTTATTGACATCGACAAACCATATTCATTTTAAACTCCTTACTAATAAACGTTGTATAGCGTCTGTTATTTATGCACAACGCTTTGTCTTCTTCTTTCGAAAGTCAAATTACTGACGACTGAAACAGAGAAATCGGTGTGCAACTATTCACCTGACATAATACGTTTAGTAGTAAGGAGGTTAGATTTTAGTTCAAACATTTTTTTACTCAATACACTTCTTTCGTTGTAATTTTCACTATTTAAAATATTTTTCTTTAACACTTGCCACATATTGACGCGCACATCGTTGACAACTTTCACAAATTGACTCTGCTCAAATGTTAATTTACGTTTTTGTTAACATAAAAGTGTCTACACTTGTTTAAGAAATATTACAATGTATTCTAGTACAATGTATTTTGGTGTTTAAATATTTCTTGTGGTTTAACACAACGAACAAATGTTATAAATCCTCTTGTAAACATTACTTACTTGATGTAGAGAGAACCAGTTAAAACTTTTATATAAAAATAATATCGATACACTCAGCAGAAATACCAGCTGTGACCATCGGTAATTTGTGAATAGGTACGACTATTACAAGCAGTGTAGACGTCATGCTACGTTTATTATAATACGGTGCTGTAGATGGTATCACTGGAAACTTCGCTGGTGGCTACACAACAGGCACATTATCAACCCATTGGCATGTTCTTCTGCGGAAATAATGAAACGACGCTTACGATTTAACCTGAAATTCATTCTTCACAGAACAAAGAACATGAAAATATGCAGTAATTTTTTGATGAATAATCAGTAACTTTAATTTATTTTATCACGAATTTAACACATCTTATCACTAATAAACAATTAATTACTTTAACATTAAAATACTTTTAGAATTCCACATTTGAATTATTAATTGCTAAAAAATTAGGTATAATTACAATTCCATTATTCTATCAGTTTATGGAACTATACCGCTCTGTTCGCATCCTTTGCTTTTATAAAAAAAAACACTTTAGCGTAGTGTTCTTTTGGTTAGGTACTTGAACGTTAGGTGATCACGTATACTGTAATGCGTACAGCTGATAGGTACATCGGCGCTAGACTACTTTCTCACACAATAATTACAATTTTACACCGGCACTCATTGAAATTATCATACTCGACTTACGCTAAGACTTCACTTGCTAGATCAGTGCCACCGCAGCAGACTTTTTAAATAGTTCCACCGTACGGGTCCTATTTCGAGCGAACGAGAAAACGTATACTTACAAGTAACAAAATAAATATTGAGTATTTTTTAACAGGAAGCTCTTTCTGTGAACGAACCGAAATCACTAACGAAAGTCGGTATCTTTCGCATTTCACTTACTTATACGTTCATGTTTTATGTTATATAATATAGCACTTAGTTGCAAGGACACTGGGTAATTAAGTTCACAGTGAAAGACGAAGACTAGAAATCAGTGGTACGAGGCGAGTCCGTTCGCTCGGTTAGCGGTCAGGGTGTCTTGAGAGACGGCGATATCGATGTGTGAGTGGGCGAGAAGGTTTGTGGCGAGACGAGCGGCACCAGCTCGGGCTGGAGCCGCTGCCCGCGTCACACAGCCGGCTCCGTGGCGATCGTCATCTCCGCAAACTTCACCTCTCTGCCACGTCTAAACGACGTAGTCCGCCGTGGTGGGCTGCGTTTCCGTGTCGCTACCGCCGGCTGCAGACTCGCTGACGATGCCTGCGTCAGCAGTCGCGGAGGCTGGGCTACTCGCCCGAACGGTGATTGCCGAAGGAACTGCCGGGCCACCATTGGCTGCCAGTATGAAGTTCCTGGGGAACCAACACGTTTACAAAATTTTATAAGAAATCCCACCATACCACTTATGGATTGTATCAAGAAGCTAATAAAACCTTAATTTTTATTTACCTTTAGTAAGTGTGGTGCGCGCGCGCCACGCACTGCTCCTCAAGCGGCCACGCGTGCCTTCGTGCACGGCATCCACGCTGGCCGAGCGCGTCAGGTGTGACTGCTGCGCCTCGTGGTCGGCGCCCACGCCGGCGGTCAGGCCCTCGCTCACTGAGTACAGCTTATGGGTTATGTCTTTGCCTGGAAAGTTTTTGCACATAATCTTGTCATACATATGTTTAAGAGGTGGTAGGAGAATAAAATTATCTCTCGAACTTTTTTTCGCAACGCATGAACCCGAAAACATATAATTATTGTTTTGGTAATTTGTTTTGGAAGTTCAAGGGCAAGGTGTGTTACAAAAACCTCCTAAATCATTTAAAAAAAATATTTTTTCAAAATTCCGCTGCTACGCCAGTTTTTTTAAACAATGTTTTATTATTTGAATCGATTCTTGTTATTTGGTATGGATATAATCTTTTATTTAACAGATTTACTGAAATTTTATGAAGCCTCGTCCATATTTTTGAGGAATTTAGGTGCTACGCCAAAGTGATTATTTCGTAGCATTTTGCTACGAATTTCTAACTTAGCATATTTCGTTAATTTTATCTTTGTTAACGACTTTTTGTTTTTGTTTGTTGTAGTTTCAATACAAAAATTCGTATTACAGTACCCGGCGATAAATATTGCACATCGACCTTTGGAAAGAGACAATCGGCTAATTTCGGCTTCGTAGAGCGTTGTCTCTGTCGCACGAAATACAAACAGTCCGGTATCTATTAGGAGCCGTTAAAACAATTAAGATTTGCTTCTTTTGATAATTCTTTTTATTCTTTTATAAAATACACCATTTTTTCTATAAGTGATGGCTTTAGGTTGGGGTAAAATAAAATAAAAAAACATGTTCACATTATGTTTACGTGTTTAATTATTTTGGAAAATTACAGCTGTAGTGTACACAATAAATACCATTATACCTATTGTTAAAATGAGACATTGTAATAAAAATAATAATAATTCTAATTCTCAGTTACTTCCATTTCACTATCTGTGCTCTCAAAGAGGTCAATATCACTGTCACTGTCAGCCGTATTTATCACTAGTCTAGTCCAGTGTAATTGTCTAAACCGTGTTGAATGCTTCTATATTCATTCTCACATTTGATTGCATGATTGCAAACCTTTTTCCACTCTTCAGCCCCGATCATGTTTACTTTTTCAGTCAATAATGTTTTTACTGTAGTTAAATTCATACCCACATTTCTAGAGGCTACATAGCCTTTCAGTTGAGACCATATATTTTCAATTGGATTAAAATCCGGATGATATGGTGGCAATCGCAACACAGTGTGCCCATGTTCGGCAAGTACTTTGTCCACGGAAAACTCTGTATACCTCTCCTTGTGCTTACATATAACAGCATAAATCTGGGTTTTTGTTAATTTTGGATTAACTGGAATTTCGTGTCTGTTTAACCAGTTGATCATTTCCTGTTTAATGGTCTTTGAGTTGGGGGGTCTTTCAACATATTTGTTGTGATAGGGTGCGTTGTCGATAACTAGAACAGAATCACTGGGTATATTTGGGATTAATTGATTAACCAGCCATTTTTCGTAGTTATCGTTATTCATTTCATTGTGGCAGTCACCTGTAGTGTCCGTGGATTTATACGTTGAAAAGGCACCGGGTACAAAGCCTTTTTCATTTCCCGCATGAACTATTATCAAACGTTGACCTTTTGAAATTGGCTTTTTTACTCCTTTTTTCTTATCATCACTTCAAGATTTCCCTTTAGTGTGGGATGTATGTATGTAAGACTAATCCATGTAGACGATATTTTTCCTGATTCGCGAAATTTGCGTATTTTATCGAGGTATTCCATTCGTTTGAGACTTACATCGTGCTTTTCCATTAAAACTTTTCGATTATCTTCCATTTTAGTGAACCGAAATCCCATCTCGTGAAGTAATTTTCTCAACGTCTTTTCAGACCCATTGTAATTAATAGCTTCAGATAATTTAGCTTTTAATGATTTTATTGTTGGCAGTTCATTAAATCGTAAGTGAAAATCATACACCATTCTTCGAACAACATCATAATCAAAATCGTCTATATCCAAACGAAATTGCTTTTTTGGTCTCCCTTTTTTTGGAGTGCTGAACTTGATTTCAGTAGAATGTGTTTCAGTACTGACTTCGTTTAATATATTGTTCAAACTTCTTCTTGAAATTCCAGTGGCATTTGCAACTCGCTCTTAAACCTTCTTAAAATAACAACTTACATTTTCATCTTCATTTTTTTTTAATCTGTCAGCTTCGGTTACAAAATATTTATAAACATAGTAGATAATTTCGCGTGACTCACCTCGTAAAGGTTTCCCCCTTTTTTTGCTAAAGATGCCATAATACAACTTTAAATTATTTAAATTTGGGGGTGTTAACAACTCTAAATATATATTTTGAACTGGACCCGACCGCACTCTATCGCACTTGAACAACGACTGACAAAACGTCACATAGGTAGTGTGCGACAGAGATAACGCTCTACGAAGCCGAAATTAGCCGATTGTCTCTTTCCAAAGGTCGATGTGCAATATTTATCACCGGGTACTGTAACATACTTGTTTGTATTTACAATTTTAATAAAATATGTTTACTAAAACTCGAAATAAATTTCGACTCTGCCGAATAAAAAGAAAGAACCTGCTGTACCTATAAACAAAAATCCAAAAATATTATATTGTCATTAGATAAAAGTTTGATTGGATGAATAGATTATTTTGTCGAGTCACCGCGTGTTTCATATTGGAGAAACTTTGTTCTTTTCTTTAATAGGAGAGCCCAAATTGGAAGTATTCGAAAGTGAATAGCCGAGTATTCACTCCTTAATTCGGTTTACATAAACAAAAGCCCCTGGTACCAAAAAAATGCCTTTAAGTTACCGATATAATAGAAAGCATTTTAGTCGGGGGCCTTGTATTCGATGAAAAATATCATAATTTTAATGCGTCTTGCACGCGGCCCACAGACATTTTCCGAAGAGAAGTCGGTTAAAAAGAGTAATGGCCATGAAACGCGCCGCGACTCCTCGTCTGAATGGTTTCTCTGAAGCTTAAAATGCTAAAGTCCGTAGTACTTATCAACATTTTCATTGAAGTGAAGTGAAGCATAAAAACCTATGCTAAAATTCGTGATTATTATCACGATAAGCAATTCACATTAAGTGTGAATCGCTTTGCTTTCAAATTACAGCTTTAAGATCAAAAAAATTGTAAGGTAAGTGAATTCTTGAAGTTGCAATGACAACAGTGAAGGAGGACTGACCTATAAGGCAGTCGAGGACGACCTTGAGCATCGGCCGGTGACGCAACACGCGCTCGAGGCGCATGCGCGGCCAGCACACGCACGTGGACACCTCCTCCGCAATCACGCTCACCTGAGAGACATTGGGGCTGTCAGTTCAACTGACCACGTTGGAAAGTACAGCCAATCTATTTTGTGAAAATTTCACTGTGAAGACGTAGTTGAAGTGTACTGTCAGTACTGTCAAGCCATCCCTAGCATCATGTAGAATGACAGCTCACTTCAAGCTCACTTCACCTAAGTTTTCACTGTGAGATTTTTACAGAATTTGAAAAGAGAATATTACGCAGGTATGAGTGACAGAGAAGCCGATTTACAAAGCAGAACTTTTTCTTCTAAAACTCTTTCTAAAACTACCTATATCTTTACAGAAGGGAACTCTGTAAACAAATAGTTATTTATACTATAATTACAAGTGCGGAACGGAAATCAGCTTACGCACGTGTGTCATACAACGTTTTACTATGCATTGTGCGGGAAAATAAAAAAATATTAAGATTTACACAGATCGACTCTTATTTTAAATTCATGCGCGCTCAGCATATCTACTACTAGAGTAATTAATAACGTGTTTAATGAAGTATTAGTTTTATTGTACCTATTATGTGAATTATAATCTGTACTTGACTAATTTGTAAAACTTTTCTCAAATAATAAAAACTCTGCGTCGGGCGACGACGGAGTTAAAAAAAAATAAAAAACTGAAAAGTAAAAAGCATTAGTGCGAAAAAGTGGCACTTTCCGCACAATTTAGCTGCTTGGAAAACGCTCTTTTCGAGCACATGCATTCTAAAATAATGTAAATGTAAGCTTAGTTTACTACTGCGATGGTACGCATACGATATGGTGTAAAAAACCTCGTTCAGTAGCGTAGATTCAACCCTAGCTAGAGTGACCAGATATACTGTTCTAAGCAAGTTCTAAGACAGTTCAAAGTGTAACACTGCGAAGCTTAAGTGTCTTGTAGATGTCTGTGTAGATATTGATGTTATGATGACATATCGTAGCTGGTGAAGAGATTTCTATATCTGGCTAACCCCACGAGGATTAGGCATAAGAATGTCAGGGGTTATATTTACTAGACGATATAAAGAGTAGAAATGAGGAAAGTTGTATTATGACAGAAACAGAGTTGGGCCAAGATAGCAGTTAGAAGATTCAGTTTGCAGATGATAATGACATAATGACTTTAAAGAATACGAGTGATTTTCTCAAGCGTAATTTTGAGGCGGCGCGGCTGAAAAGCATGTCTTAAACTAAACGTACAATAAAGTTATTTTTTTTAAAGAAATTAGACATACATATCCTGATCAGGCCGTAAATATTTTATTAGAAGACATTTTGGTAGTTACAAAAAAATATGTTATTTAGAATTATTCTAAGTTTGGTGGCGCGTCCACAAACCGTTTTTTCTGGCAATTACCACCGCTTAAACGAAACTAAATTAATTCAGTATTAGTGTTTCTTAGAGAAAATTGAAAAGGTCTGTCCGAAATCAATGGCTCGTATAGAATAACTCTGATGCCAAGCTTCACAGCTTGGCTCATCGCCGCAAGGTTGCCTGCTTGACGGTCTTCTACAGATTATACTTCGGGGAGTGTGCTCAAGAACTCCACGACCTCATTCCGCCGGCCCCCTTCTATCAGCGGACATCTAGACGCACCGCAAGTTACCATCCTTACCTAGTTGCTATCCCACCAATTCCCACTAAGCGTTTCCAAATGTCTTTTGTGATGCGCACAGCAAAGGAGTGGAACTCTCTGCCTGCGTCTGTGTTTCCGAACGCATACAACCCCGATCTCTTCAAAGTGTGAGTGAACAGGCTTCTTCTGGGTAAGCTCGCTCCATCGTCGACTTTGTCTCTGTCATCTCTGACCTAGACTAGAGTCAAGAGCAAACCTATCTCAAATAAAAAAAATTAAAAAAACTCAGAAGGACGACACTACCGTCGTTCACTTCTTTGAGTCTGGTTCTCACGCGCAGCAGCGATAGACTTGTGACATCCTGTTGTGATTTCCCGCTAAAAACGTAAGTACCTACTTAGTACCTAAGTCTTTTCGTAGTCGTTCGCACACAAAACCTGCAATATTGATGTTAATGTTTCAAAACGTTTTATTACTAATAGGTGTTGTAATATCCTCGTATATACAAGGTGTAACATAATTAACGCACAATCTCTTAAGGGGTCATTGTACTCATCATTATAAACAACTTTTACTATAGGACCAAACCTGAAATCGCGAAAAAAAAATTTGCTGTTCCCTACATTTTGACGAGTTTTGCGAACATAAATGTAGGAAGCAGCTGATTTTTTTCGTGATTTTCTTCCAGATCGAGTAATAACTCGATCTGGAAGTAGATTATATACGAATAGCTTGAGAGTGATGAAGAAACAAGACATTTTATAATTCTACACTAGTCATTCCTGACGTTCGTGTACTGGACGCCTGTATGAAAAACGCTTTCTATAATACAGAACCCTTTTCGGGCACGCATCCAATAACTCACCAAAGTTTCATCGTAATCGGATAAATGGTAAAGAAACGCATAGAAGAGGAACCAACGAACGAACAAATATTTTTTTTTATTTATTAAATTAAAAAGCGACCAAAAATTAAATCCTTGTTATTTAGCTTTTCGATTGGTAAAAAAATATAATTTTGGTGACGGAAATAAATTATTGTGTCAATGTTTCTAAGTTTGATCTGATATCAATTTTGGTGTAGAAGCTTTTAGGATAAATTTCTCTTACATTTTATGTAACTGAATACGTATTTCTTGGAAATCAACATCTTATAATAAAATAAAATTAAGAAACAAAATTTTCTATAAAATTAGGTAAAAAACCATTTCGAAATATCTAGTATCGTCTTTATGTTAGAAACACAGATAATCGCAGTGAATCTATTCAGGGAAAATGGGGTTACATCCTTATATGCTTCAGTTCGGCGCGAACACGTGCACCGAAAGTATCCGGAGATAAGATCTCTTACCCAACAACTATTCGTATAGCTATGAATAGAGTTGCCTCGAGTTTTCCAATAAAGCCAGTCTTTTTTCCGGTTGATCTGTTGTAGTTTCAATACCTTATATGCAGCTATTGGCAACGTATGTTCAAACATTTGCCGTATCATAATATAAACTTGATGTGAGATGATGCGCAAACGTAACTAATTCTTTGATTATAATTTCATGTCATTACTTCATAGTGATTTGAATCTATACAAATAAATAAAATTGAAGTGTCTGTTTGTAATGTCAAAATAACAACTTTATACTAACTGCATAAGAAAGTATACAGGGTATAAGGGACAGCCCTCCGCAAACTAACAGGGTGCATTCAGCTCCTTATTTTGAATCATATTCCACCGGAAATATTCTAAGGAAAATTTTCATTTTTTTTATCGTATTTTCAGTTACTATTACTAAAATACTCGATGGCCGAAGGCTCGCTGCGCTGCAGTTGGCTACGCGCGGTTTGCCACGGTAACGATACATTGCGTGTAAGGTAATAAAACAAATCAGGTCTATTGGATTCCCATACCGTTCCTGAAAAAATTTCATGTCCCGGTCATCTTAGTATGATATACTGAATTCACCCCATCAGTCTGCGGAGGATTGTCCCTTACACCCTGTATACGGTAGGTACTTATAGCAAAGAAGCAATTTTTAAAATGTTTGTCTGTTTGTCTGTTTGTTCCGGCTAATTTACGAAACGGCTAGACCGATTTTGACAGGATTTTCACTGGCAGATAGCTGATATTGCGGGGAGTAACTTAGGCTACTTTTATTTTAGAATAATAATTAGGGTTCTACCCAAAAAAATTCAAACGCATAAAATGGTGAACAAAAAGTCAGAATATAAAAATATTTTTACATTTGGTAGCCCAATTTTCGAGGATAGTTATAGGCTATTTAACACCTTCCCTGCGGCTACGCTAGATTAATACTTACTTCCAGTGCTGTACAAGTCACATACTTCCCGTATCAAGAATGCCTGATATGCGTTACGACGTCTATTTTCCCGTACGTAATCTTGACTTTAAACCATCACAGAGACATGGAAAGTCTACAGATATTTTTTTTTTGTTGTACTAATCAATAGGTTACATCCTTGTGTATAGCTGCAGTCGCACGGGGTTTTAAGCAATATCTTAAAAGTTGTACGAATACTTGAAGTAATCACCCCCGCACGGAGTGCAAAACAAGGACAACTAGCTGCCGCACAGAGCGAAGCTCAATTACAACCAAATACTTCCCGTAACGCACTGAATGTGTTAACATCACGCTACGACCCTTAGGAGCCAATCAAAAAGAAAAAAAAATCAGAATGAACACTAAGCGAAAACGAAGTAATAGTGCGGGCGGGCGATGCAACGCCACAGGTCGGGGGACGAGGGAGTTTTACTAGCTGTTATTTTAGTATATTGTGTAGTACTTCTACGCGAATGAAGTCGCGGGGCACAGCTAGTTTCTTTTATAAACCTCGAAGCCGCCAGGCTTTTGTGGAAAATGAAAAATGATTTTTAATTTCCTTTTTGTGTCGATACATCGAGAGCTTGATTTACAAAAGGGATACGTCAAATACAGCCTTCAACGCTTTCCCGTGGCGTTTCTCTTTGTATTCAAAGTTTGCCTGAAACAAACTTACAACCATCATAACCAAGAATGAAGTCCACATTAAAGTCAAATCTGCATGAACAACTAGTTACACTATGTGCCTACTTACGCAATATACAAGGTGTAATTTTAATCATTGTTAACCTCTTAAGGGGTCATTGTACTCATCATTATGAACAACTTTTACTATTGGACCAAACCCGAAATCGCGGAAAAAAAATCAGGTGTTCCCTACATTTTGACAAGGTAAGCTAACGTAAATGTAGGGAAAAGCTGACTTTTTTTTCGCCATTTCAGGTTTGTTCCCATAGTAAAAATTGTTGTCAATTATGAGTACCCCTGAAGAGCTTAAGACTGATTAAAATTACACGTTGTATAATAACTGAATGTAGTTGAAACATTGTTTTGAAACGGCTACATGTTGTAGTCGTATAAACTACTAACTAGTGGAATACCTATCCACGTCAGTTTTTAGTCAGTCTACACTGGTATATAGGTAAATCACAGAAAGATACGAGTATATAGAAATGGGAAGTTTTGGATGACGGTACAGCCTGGTTCATTTGGAAAACTGTTCACGGCCAAACCCAAAATACTTATTCAACCCATTTTTATGAAGTGTCACATGTACATAGGTATATGAAAACGCGAATCAGAAAAATAAAACTTAATTGAAATTCAAATAAAATATTCACGTAACGCTTAATATGTATTCACTCAAACGGTTGAATCCGACCGTAACAGACTGTTCTTCTCTATATATAAATATTTTAAGTAAACGTACCTTGGTGGTTTAAGTAAAGGTATAAGCGTAAACGAGATGATAATTACTGTGCACCTGAGACGGCACGCCCTCAAGCGAGAGGTTGGCGCCCCTCTAATTAGTATCTTGGTAGAATTTGTTAACCTCATATTAAGGATTATGAGAATAATAATTAAAAGAACCCACAGTAATTAATTACAAGATATAAATATTACCAACACTCATAAGAATTCGTTAATGTTTAATATTAATTTTATATTATTTTTATCAAAAAAGTGTGATCATAATTAAGGGTGCGGTACAGACCATCAAACTGAACAACTTTCTTCATTGGACCATCATTGTAATCGCGAAAAAATTATCAGCTATCCCATAAGTAGGTACATTTGGGTCGAGTAGGTATTGAAGTTTTGTATGGGACAGCTGATTGTGATTTCGCATTTCTGATACCTATACGCTGTATTAAAAAAATTAGTTAGGCACGTTTAGCATCGCATCCAAGATTCGTATTTTTATGAAGCTTCTGTTTGCCAGAACGTTGCGATCGTAACAAACAAAAATATATTGGAATACGTCAATTCGTGTTACTTTTATCATCTCTGGTGGCAGTTTAATAAATCCCCAGTCATTAAGATAATGCGTTATTCCGAAGCGCTCCTGAATTATTTAGCGTAACTGTGCGTGGAATTACAATGAGTTGTGCCTCGTCCGACTCAAGTAACGCGAGCGAAGATATTAACGAATCTAGTATGTTTCACGAATGACACTGTTGCGCATATGGAGTACATTTTTATGGAGATATAAGCCAAGTACAAAATATAACAGAACACAGAACTAGACATACCTAGACTGGGATAAATACTATGAAAATCATAAAATTTTTGGATCAATTCTTTTTCAGTTACCTGGAAGACGTCGTCTGATTGTTCACGATTGGCCTCCCACTCTGGAGAATCAATGAACTGGTAGGGTTGTATGTAGTGAAGATGTGTTTCGTCGCAGCTCACTCGCATCCTGTTCGAAAACAAGTAAACGACATTAGTTTTCTCAAAAAATAATTCTAACACTATACTTGGACATAATTCGTTTATGTGCTTGTAGATTAGATCCTATGTTTTGGTCCTAATAACTTAGATTATTAGATAATACAGCCTATTAGTTCCCCAAGAGCTTCCCACTGGAGTTATCAATGAAAGTGGGATGTAATCACCGCGATAAATACGCATATTTGACGTGTCCTATAACGCCATTTAACTATACAATTACGCAGCGTTTGGAATATAATTAAACTAGATCATTATTATAATCATACAGCACCGTACCGGATATAAATTTGTATGAGCCTGGGTAATTGCCATTGTTGGTGCGGTGTGCAGTGATTTAATATTGTAAATTAATTATATTATGCATGTGTAATTAAGGCAGCAGGCAAAATACTATACTCTAATAAGGCGTATCGATTTGCGGTACTTAGGTAGACTAGGTACTTAATTTCATTATAGCGGGTATGAAATGGCTTACGGGGGAATTGGAACCATTAACTTATGGACTGCCGTACATTACCCCGGTAGCCCAACCCAAACAAAAACGAATCTACTATAATATACATATAGTTTATGGAACAGGTGATAAGGCTTATAAAATTCGAGCGAGTGTTTTCATTATTTCATCAGTATTTCTTCGATAGAAAAAAATAGTAGGATCGTAGCAGGTGGCGTTCTGTAGTTTCTGCCTACCCCCATAGGAAGAAGGCGTGAGTTTATGTATGTTATGTTATGTAGAAAAATGGTATTAAAATAAAAGATTCTGAACAACGTCGCACAGTCAGTCAATTAGTCGCAGAATACAAAATGTTTCTTTTCTCTCAGAGTTCATGACATACAATACGACTCTATACAATGCCAGCAATGGTAAAACAAAGACAATACTACGACAAAAACAAAAGAAGCATGTGTAGGTATCTTATTTTACATCGTGAAGGTCCTCGCTTGTCTTTGAATTGTTTATTTTGTAGCCTCTACCCTCGATATTTTATCTTCATAGAATTTTTGGGGACTCTTATTCAGTATTCAATTTATTCTGTAACAGATGACGCACACGCAAACCATAAGGTTTAATTAATAATTTATCCTCAGTGGTTCCCTTAATACTCATGTAAGTACCTAATTGGTTTTTGAGAGTTGGAAACTAATGTAATAAACGGTATTTTCATAAAGAGATTGTGTAAGAAATGCGAAAATAACGTACTTTCCCTTTAATAGTATAGACAATCTCTCGTCGGCCGGCGTGACGTCTTCGACCGCATACGCCTCGCCGGGCTCAAGCCGCACTATCCTAGCTTCGCGAGTCAGTTCTGTGAAGTGCTTCTTGTTCACTTTGAGAGGTTTGAACAGCTTCAAGTATAGATCTGTTAGCTCAAGAGATAGCGCTGGAGGAAGAAACCTGCGACAGAGAATAGAATGAAAAATTATCATAACTAAACTCATTTCTGAAATAACTGTAACATTTTGATTTTCGTTTAATTTACAAACAGATGCAATGTATAGATAAGTACACGATCACCAGATTGCGTGTTACTAAAACTTTGCACATCAAGATTGAGTAACGTTAACGTGCTTTAATTTAAGTGGGCAAGGTCCACTATTCAGCCTTTGCTGAGTTCGTTCAGCGACAATTTACTGTGCAAGCATTACCCGGCTAATGCTTTCTCATCGTGCATTGCTAAGGGCTTAGTGACGATACGTACATGCAGATTTTGTAAATAATTTTACTCGTTAGATTTGCTTGCCAGATATTTGTTGATTCCAGTATCGATCTGATTATAATGCCCACTTACTGTACCCAGCCGTTATATTTCACATAGTTTTCGAGAAAGTTTGTACCTTAGTATAGTAAGACGTACTTTATAACAAGAAACACAGTGTGTATAGAGTTAACGAGCACGAGCGCGAGGCTCCAGGCAAGCACGTCGGGCGCGCACAACTCGGCGCCGGCCCGTACAGCTCCATGAACGAGCAAGTCAGTGACTTATCTACCTTAGTACAGTATGACGTACCTTACAATAAGAAACACAGTGTGTATAGAGTTAACGAGCACGAGCGCGAGGCTCCAGGCAAGCACGTCGGGTGCGCACACCTCAGCGCCCGCCCACAGCCCCATGAGCACGGCGCCCGCCGCCGCGAGTGCACGCAGCACCAAGATGCTCTGCTTGAAGCTCTTTGGCGCTAGGAACGCGATCGCGAAACACAAGTTTGCTGCCTGTTTGCGGGATTAAGAAAAAAGTCAGCGATTTTTTGTTTAGAGAAGTTAACCTATAACGGTATGATAAGTCAAAATAATGCGTGATAGGTCTACAGATATGCGTGGTGGATTATGTCGATTAAGTCGTACCTGAAAGAGATCTTGTTGTGCGTTGGTCCATTTAGCGCAAAACCAGTGGTGGTGTTCGTCGGTGGAATTCGAGCTGAGCAGCTCGAAGTCGGTGTCGAAAGTGGCGTTGAGCCGGGTGGCGTTGTAGACGAGCGTGGCGTTGAGCCAGGGCGCGGTGGACGCCGGCGCGGGCGCGGCCGGCGCCATGTTGCGCTCGCGCCCCGCGCCCCCCCGCGCCGCGCCGCCACCGCCCTCCCCCCGCGGCGAGCGCTCCTCGTCCCCCGCGCGCCTCTCACCCGACGACACTAGACGATTTAGTTGGGCTCTCGCTCTCAGTATTACCACCTCCATCACCACACCCTGCTGCCCACTTCACGTTAGAGCACTCTCTTTCTGGAGACAAACAATAGTCTTAGAAGAAAGAACACGTCTATAATCACCAGAGACAGGCAAATGTATAGCAGTTTTCACTTGGTGTCAACTGCTCTCAACCATCATTAAATTTAGTTATGTGGGCATACCCTGAGTAGCAGATAACTGCTTTGCTGATATGGCCAATATTTTTTTATTACGGGACGCACTTATCTTAAATAGCTTATAATACCGATGTGAAGAAGAACCAAACCCGAAGCGGTTCCCTAAACCCCACCCTATAAAATCATACTCAGAATCATACATTGACCAGAAGGAAAGAAGTAAAACAAAAAAGCAATGATGAAAACGAAGAAAGAAAAATCTAATGGTAAATGATGTTGGTAAGTTGTACTACTAGAATACCATCAAAGATTAAGGAATAAACTGAGACAGTATTGTATGTAGGTACCTACAATACACACTCTTGAGGCAGTATTAAAAAGTTTATGAAACATCTGCAAAAATAACTGGCTGAGCATAGGCAGTAAACAAACATTCCACAAATAAGAAGGAACCTCTCAATTAGTTCCACCAATCTATTTAAAAGTCTAGAAACAACCTCTACGCTATTTTATTAAAGCTGCTAAGAACTAAACTTCACTACTTTGCTAAAAATCTATAGTGCACGGATTTGGCCCAATGACCTCTTTCTTGAGAATAATTGAACGCGAACTTAATTTAAAACTTATTTTGTTACTGAACTACACATGTATCGTTGCGTAGGCTTCGTCTACGAACTTTGGAGCTATGGCTACGGCGGGCGGCGTAGGCATCCGAAGACGGCTACGTCGCGTAGCTAGTTGCTACGCACTGCACGCTTCTCCCTATATTAGATTTTGTTCATCTTTTAAGTTCTCCGACTCGGACGGGATGTTTCGTTTAACCGTTGCGTTCGCAAGTTTGGTTTAATATTATATTACAAACAACAATAGAATGGTGTAACGCGAAAATGTCAGGTTATGAATTGCATAAAACTTAGCCTCACTTAGATGTCGGGCAAAGTGGTATTATTATTCAATTACGGAATCGGTTATCTTTTTATCTCTGACTACATGGGCTACATACATACATACATAACATCACGCTTGTATTCCCCGAAAGGTTATGCAGAGGTGTACCTAGAGTAAACCCATATTTCGCCAGTTATGTTTAAAAGTCCCATGTAACAGGGGGCGAGCCTATTGCCATCAACCAGGCATCACCGGGCAAATCGAGACTCCGCTACTGAGAAATTCCAGATGGAAAAACATATGGGCTGCCTTTCTCAATATTGCCACATGTACATATATCTACCTATATGTACTAAGTACATTACACGAAACACACCACACAAACTAAAACAACCGCTTATCACAACACAGATTCGTAGTTGGTTTTGGTCATCATAAGTTAAAGTTAAATATGTAAACGTGTATGTGTTCTGCATAGCGGAACAGGCACAAACAAAATAATAGAACTAGTTTATTTCGTGACGGAACATAGGGTAGCACAATATGCAGCGGTCGGTAGGCGTGTAATCTGCGATATTTCCGCACACATTAAGTCATCGGGCGAGGTGGCGGCGGGTCGGTGCGGGTCGACTGCGGGTCGGCAGCGGCGCGACTGCAGGGCGACGGCAGCCGAGCGGTGAGGAATCCGCCTTATGTACTCGTGGGGCTTGTTATCGCCACATCAACACATTTGCATTAAATTGCATTACTTACGAGTATAGCCCGACCGATGCATTATAGGGATAGGGCAAAACTTGGGTAATCGGTGATAGTTTTGTTTTTTACTTGTAAAATTCGATTCATTGATCAGATTATTTTTTAAATTTACTGTGATATAGTAGACAAAATAAGCTTTGCTAACTTATATCTAAAAATGTGGCAAATACTATAATGATTGAAAAATGTACATTTATCAAGTCAGTAGTAACTTGGTAATAAAAACATATTATCTATCACCGAATAGCTGCATATCACGAATTAGCCAAGTTTTGCCCTACGTCTAACAAACAGTTATTCTTAACACATTGTATTTTCACGGCAGTAATACACCTACAGTATATACGGCCAAACTTTTATTTCCATTTATCATTTTCAGACCATCAAAACTATTGTAAACGCAATGTTAGCTTCTAGACTAGGAGCCATGTTTTATAACTTTCAAATAAGACTTAACTATTTGCATTTTGGAAGACTTTCAAGACAGCGTTTCTAAAATATTTCCCAGACGAATAACACCGACAACGTAGTTCGCGAATAGTCCATACTTACCTAGACATACATAGTGTATGTATATGCAGGGTCGTAAAGTCCGTAAACGTCCATTTCAAATGTGACATAAAAGAATCTACTAAAATATTTAAAGATGCTACAGCCTTATCTACTGTGTTCCCGTGGGACGGACGAGGAATACAAATCTGCTTCAATATTTGTAATTTCAATAGAGAATATACTTGCATTGCTTCGTATATGGGACACATTAGATTTAATGCAGGGATTGTTCACATACTTGAGACGAAGTGTCCCATTAGCTTCGTAAGTGAGTAATAGCAATCATGAAATGCTTTTTGTATGTCATTGATGGAACTATTCCCAATTACGTAATTTTCATAGGCTTGGGTGGCTTCACCCTAACTAACAGGAGCAGTAAAATATCAGTATTATAATGACGATGGCTGCTTAATCATAGGCCAATATGTCAAGCAAGCATTTGAAAAACCACGAAGCCAATACCAATGAAAAACTCATTCACTACACAAACTAATGCTGTCTGAAAGGTTGTTACGATATAGAGTAATTTAATAGAAAACTTGTAATTATGAACCCAACAAAAACAAATGCTTTAGTTGCAAAAAACCGTTGTTATATTTTAATTCGTGGTTACTGTAAAACGGTGAATAAGTTCAAAACTGTACATTGAAACATTTAAAACGTAGGTTTTACGTGATAGAGACTAATAGAGAACTATTTACATCTAAATCGGTCCCCACTTTCGGTAGAAACGTAAAACATGAAACGCACTTTTATTCTACGTACTCCGTTATTTTCCATTTACCCTTTATACTGGAATAAATCTGTTACTTTCAGTGCAGTAATGGAAGCCACGTGAAGCAATGAGAGGATTACATATAAAGGTAAGTAGTTTACTATAAATGGTATCAAGATAAGCGTAGAGTATTGTGAGTGAATTATTGAGAATGGGGTAAAATGTAGCGGGAACAAAATATATTTCCCCTTTACCGCCTCAAAATACCTATAGAGTATGTTTTTCAGTAGAAAATATTGAATGCTTTCGAGTTAGCTTTCCAGTAAAAACCAAAACTACTTGTCGTGAAACGACAAGTAGTTTTGGTTTTTAATTACTTTATTTAATGATTTTATCAACTATAATACAGCCTTTATTTCTAAAATTATAGGAAAAACTATCATCCGTACGGTAATCCATAAAAACAACTCGTAATAACGTAGACTTTAACGTTTGCTTAAAAGTTAGGAAAAAGTTAAAATAAGCATTTGAATGTACCTCTTTCTAGCAAATCACCAAACCAGAAAGTTTGAACCACATCTTCTTTTTAAAATAATTAAATTATTGAACTTTTCTGTATAAAACTATAGATCTATATCTATACATACTATTATATGTAAACTAGCTTCAGCCCGCGACTTCGTTCGCGTGGAAGTCGTAAGACACCACAATATACTAAAACAACAGCCACATTTTTATAAAACTTCCCTGTATGCTACGTTAGCAGTTTTGGTCTCAGTAGCCAAAATATACAGAAAGTCAGGACTGGTGACGCGGAAGCAAGCGATGTATAGTTGTCTGTGTGAGAAGCAGCTCGTCCTGAGGTCGACTCCGTCAGCCTTTAGCAGCAACTTCCCATTGGTTGCTAAGTTTTTCGTTTTTAGTGAATTAATGAACGCCTGCATTTCTGATACCACCCAATGTCACAACACTGATACACTGACTGATGCATTCTTACAGATTATTCCTGACGCACAGCTATCATTAAAATAATATAACAGTAGATTGTAGATTTCTCATTAACGACTGTTAATGAGAACTGTTGATGTTGACGTGTTAGGTGACTACCTAGCCATAAATATTTATTTTTATTATAACCAAAGATGACAGAAGAGGCATAAACTTTATGTTATTCTGTGTACGTTCTACGAACTATCATATAACAAAATTTAAAAAAGAAGCACAATAAATATCAATTGTTGTGAATCGAACTTAGGTTTGCAAAGCAGTCGTCAACTAAAATAGCCATTGGATGATAATCACGTAAAAGGTTAAATCTGTAACTATCTACTATATTCGTTCCCTATTCAGCCCAGTCGCAGTAGTGGAATAATTTGACTGTTGTCATACACTTGTATATTGTGTTCTCTCTCATCTCAGTCTCATTTCTTACGAAATGTATGGGAAGTTATTTCCGAATTCTGACTATTCTAATACTCAATCCTCAGTTGGTCCGGTAGAGTTTTTTTATCTGTTTATGAAACAAGATTGATGATTGGCATCAAAAAACTTTTAACGAAAATTGCCCATTTTCTTGCTGACTGTACCATTTTTCCAAATGTGTGAATACAGATCAAAATGTTTCTGCTTAAGGTACCTGCTCTTATTACCCCATCTCAGACATGCACCCTATATATGTCATGATAGACTGCTTAGCTCCATAAAGGTATAGCGTGATGATAATCATTTAAAAGGTTAAATCTGTAACTATCTGCAATATTCTAACTTTTTGGATCGTCTTTTTACAATTTGCGGTAAACTATAGAAGAATACGAACAAATTGCAATATTGCTCATCCCCTGTGGCAACTAGCGTGATAATTTATAGCCTATAGAGTGACCAGACTTGTAGGGAATATTTATGCAAAATTTGAACTAAATCTATCTTGTTAGTATTTGCTTGATGCTGGAACATACAGACAAACAGACAAAAATTCAAAAACTATTTATTTTTGGCATTAGAATCGTTCCCAGACCTCGCAGTAATTACTTTTTTCAAAAATATTCAATGTACAGTTTTGAATTCGCTACGATTTCATTATAAGTATGTACGTAAGGTATACACACAAGAAATCTCTAAAGGGGTCATTGGACTCAACATTATGAACAACTTTTATTATAAGACCACACCTGATATCGCGAAAAAAATGTGCTATTCCCTATGTTCGGATAACTTGTAAAAATGTAGGGAACAGCTGACTTTTTTCGCGATTTCAGGTTTGGTCCCATAATAAAAGTTGTTCATAATGAAGATTGCAATGACTCCTTAAGAGGTTAACGGTGATTAAAATTACACCTTGTATAGATGAAAGTAGTTTTCCATGTTCATCTGTGTGACCGCGTTGTTCTTCTAAACTACGCAATGGGTTTCGATGCGACATTTAGAGAAGGTTTATGTGTATAATTAATTTATATTAAACTTACATAGTATAAATAAATCTTGATGTTTTATCAATTCATAAAAACTGCGAATCGCGGGCGGGTCGCTATTGAAATCATCGATCCCCAGCTCAAAGTACCACAGAGTTGAGGTCTTACAGTATCGATGCATTAACTACAAACATACATATTCCGGTATCTAAACCGTCTACACTAATCTAGTCACATGTACTAGGTCTAGTGGGTGTACATACCCTAACCTAACCTAAACTAACCTAACCGGCTTGAATGTAATCTCTCAAGGATTAGGCAGAGTTGTATAATTATACCAGTGAACCTGTGCACCCTGTAAAGGTCGTCTGTTCTGGTAAACCGCAGCTGAATACATGAAACGAGATGGGAAAGATAAATGTCACCGTGGATGTGACCACTACAATGACCACGCTGTTTATGAAAATAATGTGCACAATTTTTTATACGATCCCTCCACTTCTCTAGATAATTATATAATTCTTTACCAGAACCATTTATATTAATTTCTGAAACAAATTCATTGAGAAATATTTTAATACGAGCCAAACTTGTTCTAAGAATTTAATTTCAAACCTGGAAAAGCACCCTGAAACTCAAATAACTATTTCTTAATATAACGTTGTCATAATAACTTCTAACACAATGAAAATATTATAGTCGGCCCCAATGAAAGCAAAACATTCTACCTTCGTCGACATTTACGGATAGGGCATGTCCGTACGGTATGCCGTCGCTTTATTATCCGTATTTCTATCATAACTATGCTCAGCACGAGAGTTAATTAAAAGCTCGCCAGCCTCACAGTAGGCTATTGAAATAGTTGTCCCACTCACTGGGACCACAATGCTGAAATTTTCCATTGAATAAGTAGAAGTTGTACTGGCCTGGCAGAGTGCGTGTGTTCAGAGGAAAATTTACACCCCAATATGTAACGTTTATAGCGATATGTAAACACTGACTCACGAGGAAACAAAGTGAACATGGCATGTGCACATAAAACTGAGAAAATTATTCTTTAGTAGCTGTTTATTTGCTGGCAGTCAGACTGTGGTAAGATTACTTAGACATAACTGTGTGGAAATTTGGAACAGAGTAAAGAGTTTTCTCAACAATAAGCGATTTTTATCGCGTGTATTAAGTGCTTTTTATTATTTCATTAATTGTAGTCAAAATCATTCTTTTTTATTTGAGATGGGTTTGCTCTTGACTCTAGTCTAGGTCAGAGGTGACAGAGACGAAGTCGACAATAGAGCGAGCTTACCCAGAAGAATCCTGTTCACTCTCATTATGAAGAGATCATGGTTGTATGCGTTCGGAAACACAGACGCAAGTAGATAGTTTCACTCCTTTGCTGTGCGCACCACAAAAGACATTTGGAAACGCTTAGTGCGAATTGCCGGAATAGCAACTAGGCAGAGATGGTAACTTGCAGTGCGTTTAGATGTCCGATGGTAGAAGGGGGTCGGTAGAATGAGATCGTGGAGTTCTTGAGCACACTCACCGAAGGACAATCTGCAGAAGACCGACAAGCAGGCAACCTTACGGCGATAAGCCAAGCTGTGAAGCTTGGCATCTACCAGTTTTACGTCGCTAATGAGCCTCTTAGCTCTGCGTTCCACCGAGTCAAGCGCGGCAAGTTGGTATTTAGCTGAGCCATCCCAATGGTGGCTGAAATACTCCATGCAGGATCGGACTTGCGCTTTGTAAAGGGTTAATAAAAGCTGCCCAGGTATAAAGTATCGCTTCACCTTATTTAGGATGCCCAGTTTCTTGGCCGCAGTTTGGGCTTTGTACTCGATGGTGGCACCGAAGTTGAGACATGATGTCAACTCCATGCCTAGGAGCTCGAGCCGATCAGTTACATGATCAGATGTACCCCTAAAAGTAGGAGTTTGGTCGAAACGACTCCTTATAGCGGTAAACAGACATGCCTATGTTTTGGTGGCGTTAAAAGAGACCAGATTATCATCACTCCACTGGGAGACAAGACTTAAGGTCAAATCTGTCCGCTCTACCATGGCCTCTCTCAAGGAACGAAAATCGGCCCCGCTGGCTTTTGCGCTGGACAAGTACAACTCTGAAACAGTATTGTCATCTGCGTACCCAACAATAGCAGGCTGAAGTAGGTTATTGATGTGCAGCAGGAAAAGAGTTGCAGAGAGAACAGACCCCTGAGGAACTCCGGCATCAATAGCCATAAGGTCGGAAGAGCAGCCGTCAACGACTACTCTGATCGACCGTTCACTAAGGAAGTCAGATACATAAAGACATACAATCAATATAACATTAAACATATGATGTTTGAAATAAAGTGCAGATATATAGTAGGTAGTTCTGATCGTAAATGACAAACATTTACTTAAGTAATTTGACTTTCATGTGTTTGAATGCTATTTCACATTCCTACAGTGTGTCTGTAATAGAGGGAAATCACGTACGCAAATGAAGCTTGACGATTGTCTAGACTGTTCTAACGTTTTGCGAAATTAACATTTTTGAGGGGATATAAATGAATTTGAAAGTGACTGCGCTCGGTAAATAAGGTAGGTACTAGGTATTTGCATTGGTACTATTCTATCGTGTACCGAGCTATGTTTATCTATGATCTCTACAACTGCTGTATAAAATTATCAAATCATTTATCTATTTTATATCTAATCATTTAATATGCCAATTAAAATTCTATGACTTAGCTAAGTTACGAAAAAAGGATTTAGGTTTTTTTTAACTTTCAAAGCAATGAGGAATAATGTAATAACGAATTTGGCCTAACTGATCCATCAATGTCAAGTTCGTGATTCGAACTGGTACTCATTCAGAATCGATTTTTATGGAGTTACTCGTTTCAACATAAGGTATACAAATTGTAAGGAATGTAGAGCCTACAAGAAATATTTTGTTATTTGTCGTACGCACAGTGTTTTTTTTTTTTATATTCCTAGTTCAGTCTTAACTATATCAGCCAGTTGTGGTCTTCTTTTGCTCTATACTCAGACCTTACATACAACATCAGCAGTATATCCTACAAAACTGACCATTGATGACCGTTTGATGGTATATCATAGCACGTGATATTGGCGAAATTGTGTCGACTCTTCCACAAAAGCCACTAATTAAGAGTTTAAGTTGACATGAGATTACTTATCCTCGGTGTCTGTAGCTTCATCGGAGTTTATCAATTCGATATTGCTATTGGTTCGATATTTTGTTTCATTGATAACTTCGTCAAATTAATAACTATCGAGAGTTTATCGAGGAGCTAAGGAGGCCAACCACCACCTTTTAAAGCAGTATTATTTTAATGTTACTTCAGTGTGAGAAAGAGATGGAGCTATACAGTACGTCAAGCTCCATCTCTTTCCCACACTGAAGTAAGATTACAATAATACTGCTTTAAGAGGTGGTGGTGGTCTAGGTCCAGAAACCAGTTATTAGTATTAGTAGGTACCTAATCTCTCAACTGGCTTTCCAACACGTGGAAAAGAACGTGGTTTATGGATAACTAGCGACCCGTCCCTGGTTCGCACGGTTCTAGCGACTTGACAAAACATTGAGATTTCTTTATTATATTTAGTTTAATATTAATGTATCTAAATCTATACATATAATAAAATAGTAACGAAGTCAAAAGTTATTACTACCAGGTCTAACGAGTCTGACACCGAAAATATAGTTTTTAGTTGTCCGTTTGTCTGTTTGTCTGGATGTATGTTCCGGATTGGCGCAAAAACGGCTGAACGGATTTGGATGAAATTTGGCACACAGATAGTTTATAACCTGGATTAACAATAAGGTAATTTTAATGCCGGTAGTACGTTCCCGTGGGATAGTTTCCGAGATCCACGCGAGCGAAGTCGTCGGCAAAAGCTATTACCTAATAAATAAATGTATAGATGGTGTATAAATACGTTGTAGTAAAAATTTCACAGGTAACGCTATCCGTGATACGGTCACCTTGTCCCGAGTAGTAACATGTTTTATTAGCTTGTTCACCGTACATGTAGGTTACGAATACGATACCAACCATATATGTAGGTAAATTTACATCTGAGTAACATGCGGTGTCGTAAAACATACCTAATGCAGTTAAATGACACAGCAGCGACACGTCAACACAAATATTATGTACTAGTGAAAGTATTCTCTGGCATTATTTACCTACTATGACTAGATTTTCAGTAATAGCAATTTAATTATTTTACTGTCCTGAAAATATGATATCAACGTTTTTAATACTTACGTAATTTTTAACAGTTATTTGTACGTTTTCTGCTTGCCTGAAATATCTAGATCGGTTTAAGATAATATGTTCCAAAACAAGATTACTATCAACTGCTGGCAAGAGCGCCGTAACATGTCATTTCGAAAACCAATACACACATTATATGAAATTGGCATTGCAATGTACGGGTGTTAGGTATTTCTATACCACAGTAATGCTTTTCTCGTTTTACCAGTCTTACCACGGGGTATCGTATTACCCAGTAACTGGGTTGTGGAGGTCAGATAGGCAGTCGCTCCACGTAAAAATACTAGTATTCAGCTGCAGGGCTCGTGGCTAAGTAATAAAGCCGCACGGGTCGATCGATCAGGTCCGTGGATAAGTGACCATCTTTACCGAAACCCCTCCGTGCCTCGTAAAGCACGTTAAGCCGTTGGTCGTCAGAAGCCCGAAAGTCTGACAACCAGTCTTACCAAGGGGTGTCATATTACCCAGTCACTGGGATGTGGACGTCAGATAGGCAATCGCTCTATGTAAAAATATTGGCATCTGGTTAGATTGGAAGCCGACCCCAACATAGTTGTGAAAAGAGCTAGGCAGATAATGAGTAATGGTTTTCTCATTTTCATGAATTCGTCAGTAATTGTTGTTCCACAATTACTAGCTATCTGACTCGTCGGTCTTGTGGTCACAAGAGCGACAACTAAGCGTGTGGTCCTTTTTTTTTTTTTTTTTTTTTTGTGGATGGGAAATCATCAAATGACTTCTCCCGCTCTGGGCAGAGCGGGAGGGCGTGTCAGACTTTTACTGACTAAAACCCACCCGTGTTCCTTCTGTTGCCTGTGCCGGGGCCACGGTAACTCTTTCGAACATCCCGCAACCCTAGCTGGCATCGGCCCTAGCGGACCCCGTCAATAGTGCTGACATCTCTTTGAGGCGCGCGTGGAACACGACGCGCCGTCGACTCGGTCCTGGTCCTTACCGGACGGCGAGCTACCCATTGCTCGCCGTCCGTAAGCCCGCGCCTACGGTGGCTGGGAATCAGCTGCCAATTCCCGACGCCCAGGGCGTCTCCTGCGGCGACTAGGGGCGTGAGGGTGCAAAGCTTGCCTCTCCCTCACGCGTCCCGCCTCCTCCTTCACGAGCATTACTGCTTCGCAGAAGGAGGTAATGGCTTCAAGCGTGTGGTCCTGAGTTCGATCTCCGGGTCGTGGAAATTGATATTGGGCTTTTTCTATTCAGTTTCAGTAGCAATTACAAGCAGGCTTGCTGAATAACATGGGACAAATAACGTAACTGGTGAAATATGGGTGTACTATGTATGTAGTACTACATATCCACCTCTACCCCTTCGGGAAATACAGGTGTGATGTTTATGTTGTACCCAACTACCTATAAAACTATCTTCTGCCCGCGACTACGTCTGCGTGAAATTTCTTGTCCCCCCTACCCACCCCGTCACATCGCATGCATCGCCCGCCCGCGCTATTACATCGTTTTTGTTTAGCGTTCTTTCTGACTTTTTTTCATTGTGCTCGACTCCTAAGGATCATAGCGTGATGTTAAATAATCTATAACCTTCCTCAAGAATTTGGCTATCAAATGCAAAAAGAATTTTTCAAATTCGACTACATACAAACTTACAAACTTTTACCTCTTTTATTATATATATTAGTATATGTAGATAACACATACTTTTCTCATCTGCCTCTTCCAACTGTAAAATATTATTTTCCTTAGTCTTCCTCTCAGTGGAGAATACTAAACTAAATAAACAATTGGTTCATGTGTGAGAGTTACTCTCCAGTAATTTATAGGCGATATATTTGTATACAATACATGAGATATGTGTGATGGTGTGAGTGCAGCCTGGCACTGGAATCAGTCGTGGCGACGGCTTGTCGCGACCGTCTCGCCGCCTACATCCACAATATCTTCTTACACACAGAATAACTGCCGACAAATACAGAAACAAGAAATGCTATTTCATTGCATTTTTGTAAATTAATAGCCTATTAGATTCCCGCTGTGCAAATGTTTTTTGCAGACGCGAATTTGTGTTAGTTTTTTAAAACCTTGAGTTGGAATGTGGGTAGATATATCGTATAACAAGTATAACGTATAACTAGAAATGCTAGTTTCCATAAGCAGTACATTTTTTTTTCTAGGTATCCTTTAATTACGTCTTCGGACAAAATGCACACTAAGTAGAACCAAGCAGCGAACAAATTAGAAAAACATGTAGTTAAACCAGATAAGTAGTTCTTGAGCTATGAGCCCACTAACGAACTGACAAACATCATCATCTTGTGTTTTTAATGTAAGACTAGGCCAAACATGATGAAATAATTCAAATCTATCAATCACCTTGACCGATAGCAGTAAACGATTATTAAAGTCATATCTTTGCTCAAGATCTGAAGAGAAAAATCCTCATGGTCCTCGAAAAAGGAAAGGAAAAGCAATTTTAGTATTACTGTCAATAACAAGTATGACAATCGTATTTCATAACATAGAACCTAATAAATTATTTTTTTAAATGTCTTAACTGCCATATAATTTTGTCCCCAAAGTATTTACTCTCAAATAATAACAAAAAAACGCCTCATTATTAACAAGTCCTCCTTTATATGTCTCTTTGAAGAACTTTGCAGTTAACCCACTTTTGTTGTTGACTGTATTGTATTCTAGTCTTTTTTAAACGATGCAGACACCATACTTATCACTGTGTAATATGTTTGGCATATAATAAAGAATTTAGAAATAAAATTTTATCATTATGTGATTTTAACGACATATATTCATTAAAATAAACCCATTCACTGTAGTCTTACGTTTTCAACCCCGTCTAAAACATAAGTTCAGCATTATTATTAATGTAAGAAAATAAATAGCTAATGTATTCAATCACCATTACATCGTGTGTACGAGCTGTCGTTTTCGGAGGCTAGAGATTGATGGCGGTGGCTCGAAGCCTTCCGCCTCCAAGATATGCTTGCTATACTCTCGATATTGCGTGACGAGTCACAAGTCACGATTCATCGCCCTACAAATATGCCTCAAGGAATTTATTGACATAGAAGCTTCCATCGTATTTAGGAACGTGAACAAACAAAAACGTCGAAGGAAAAAATCGACTATTCTAGCAAACATTACATCAAACACAAGCACAAATTAGCAGTTGTGCATAGCTAAAGATGTCGGAACGACGTTGTTTATTTACATTTATTGGACATTCAATGACATCGATAAGTATACGATAGTAGTTACGTTGCCAAGTTCGGGCAAATTACCTACGTGTGTGGCAATGTGTGTACAATTTATACTTTCAGACAGATTCAGACGCGGTTGTTTCTGTCTCTGTTTGTTGTTGATACAATTGGCAAATTGGTAACAGCAGGACGGCATATATAGCGTCAGTGAGCCAGTATTATTTGTTCATTTCAATGATCATTTTTTAAGCGTCAAAATCGCCAAAACAAATTGCCTACAGGTAAAACTAGTTTTAAAAATAAATAAAAATTGCTGTTCACTTCAATGATCAACACACAGCATTTTTTCATGTGATTTGCAGATAAGGTATAGGATTTAAGAATAACCACAGTCAAAATGCCATATGGCGCTACGAGTCGTAGCGCCGTGCGTAGCACTGTCTACGCATTTCGTAGCAAAGAAGCTACGTTAAACTTACGATGTACCTTTCATTCGAGTCTAGCCAGCAAAGTGCCTTATCGACCCCGAGATCGCAGCGTCTTTAGCCAGCGTGCAACGGCGTGAGATGCGAAGGGCCGCTCACCTGAGCAGCCTAGGACCCGTCCCGTCTCTCCGCCCACTTGTGGCGGTGGTGAGTTCAGCAGCACGTCTGTCACGGAACGTCCGCATATCTGGCACTCTCATGCCGTACCATCATAAAGCACCACAACACGAGTGAGCGCGGCACGCGAGTCGCATAGTAGAGCTCGGGCGCGTGAGAAGGCGCACACGGCGCTCGGCGGCGATGGAGCGCGGCGCCGCGCGGCACGACACTGGCCGCTCTCGCCGCGAGACGGGCGCGGCGCCGCCGCACGCACGCGCCATGTGCCCCGCCGCCCCCTGACACCCGCTTCAACCCTTACTCCCATCTCGCTACTAGGTACCTACTTAGATATTATCAATAAAATTATTGTACAACATCAATTCGTCCGATAGCCGCAGCCTGTCAATTGTATCGTTTATCGAGTGTGAATTCGAGTGATTTGTCACAAACCCTCAAAAATTGTACGAAAATTATACAATTGCTGTATGAGGTTCACTTAATTTTCGCCGGTATTGTTGCACAATAATACAAAATGTTTCTAAAGAAAATCTTGCTAGATTTGTGTCGGTGACATTATTTCTTACCCTCAATCTAAAGCCACTTGTGTAACGGAGTATACTACTAGTATTGACACGAGTGGTAGGCGCCGGCAACGGTCCAGACTTTTTCAACAAGAAATGCTCTATAAATCATAGAGAAGTTAAACGTTAGACGGTAACGTGAGAGATTATAAAAATTCAAGTAGCGAAAATATACCTACGAACATTTTATTTAAGCTTTTCTCTAGAAAATACTTATTCAATTTCTGTCGACAGTACCTATCTAAATATTCACAAAATATTATTCTTGCACTATGTGAATAAATAAAGAGAGAGATAATTTTATTGTTAATAATATACTAGATTATGATTAGATGTTTAATGTTATCTATTTTAATTAAACAAATAGATTTAGTCAACCCTTGAGATTAAATGTTTAACCGCGCGACGATTAGCGGCTGGCACGTCTCCAACGTGACAAGATGCGGGGCCATGCAGCGACGACGCAGTCTCGCATCTCATATCCTCCGCACAATACTACATTACAATGATGATAAATTCACAAGTATGATGTTGCCAACCAGACATTTACGTTGTTCATACAAACTGCGTTCATTGAAGCACGTCTCACGATCAGGGTTAAACCATTTTCAACATTTTTTTAATACGCCCACTGCCATTGTTGTAAAGTTGTATTCGTACCTGTTATCTGTTTTAGTGTTCGCTTCGGTACAAGGCCATCGGTAAAAATACAGTACTCCTAAAAGTCTGCCTCTTGAAATAAAATCTGGCCAAACTGGAATGAACTAAATCGAAAAGTATGTTTTGATATAATATTGAGTTTCATATGTTAAGTATCATATGTTCTCTTAGGAAATATCAGGTATATTTCCGTCGATCTACGACGGAGAAAAATGAAAAAAGAGAACTGTGTAAACAAGAAAATGCCTACCTGCAATAGCATACTTTCGAGATAAAATCAATGCATTCAGTAGGTAGTATGCGTCAATATAAGAGTATTTCATTAGCGTGTTTAATTTACGCTAGAACCGTTTCCTTATTGGATCAGACGGTCAAGCATATCGATCTTACTTCAACCTTATTCAGAGGTCTTTTGTTAGCAACGCCATAGGCCATCAGATAACGCTTGAAATGGTGGGTAATCGCATGTAATGCTCAAGAATAGTGCGGCGTAGCGGTGGTGGATAAGAACGCAACGCGCCAGGCCGGGCCAGCCTTGACCACGCTGGCCTGCAGGTGATCAGATCGTATCTTACACTATCGCTTTGTTGAGTCACCTTTGTGCTGTAAGGTCACCTGCTCATTTACTTAGATAAAGAAAGACGGACGAGCCGCTACAAACCCATTGTCGGTGTATATGCTCGCTGACTCTGATTAGATTACATTACACGAAAACAAACCCATAAATATTGATTATAAGTTGTTCGTTACGAAGTCGTGTGACTTTCCATTCAATTCATTCACGGAAACTTATCCTTTTAGTTCAGTAAGTTTACCAGTATTCAGGTTAATAAATTGTTGTCTGAGATATTTAGAGCATAGAAATTTTAATTGCGGAAATGTCAACACAAAACATAATTTCATTGTGATTTGGTTTTCTATTTATAGTACCTAGGCCCTAGTTGTAATAAATTAAGCGGAGAAGGTTTCTATTTCCTTATAAATAGGGTTAAATAACCCATTAGATAAAGTACTTTTAGTTTAGAATGTTATTTAAGTAATTATGGATCATAAGGAAACATTTTACCTTCGCTCGGCTTGTCATGTTAAAATGATAATGCAAAATGAAGACCTTATTTTCGCTTAACTTCCAACCACTTTCATAAAGCCAAAATGTATTTACCTTCAAAGTTTCTGTGGCTATATTTTACTTAAGCTTGTCTTAACTTATTTTAATTATTAATGGGCGTACGTACTTAATGGAGGAAACATGGCATAAAATGAAACAGTCTTAAATAGTAGTACCTATTTTAAAACTTGCCAATGATGAATTACGTGATTGAATTACGTCTCGTATAAACATCGTTTTAAAACAGAATTCATAAATTAAATTTATTGCAAAGCTTGTTGTTTCTTGTAATTTAAAATAAAACATCTTCGTACAACTTTTGTGAAACATTACAATGTTGTTGTATGTTTTGTAATTTCTATAACAAGCAATCCAGACAAGGCAAATTTCATACAGCTTGAATTAACTGCAACTGACCTTTGAAAGTAAGTAATTGAGGCTGTTGAAAACAGCTTGAAAAGACAAGCTAAAGAATAAAATAACGTTAGATATTACATACATAGGTACTTTCACATACACGAGTCAAGTGGTGAAATTATAATTAAGTAGATGAGTAATAGTTATTACGTTTTAATTTGAAACACTTCTCATTTAATTTAAGTTGTTTGTAACATGATCCTCACAGTCACGCGATTACACTTCCACTGTTTATCAAATTCTTTTGGAACATCGTATAAATAATGAGCATCTATGTTAGCTATCCTAGCAGCCTATAGAAACTATTATTTACTATGTTAGCACTAATTTAACTTTTCGTTCGCTTTCAAGTATTACTTAAAGAATGGCTCTTGAAGAAACTTTGCAATTCAATTTAATTAAAAGTTAATTTAATCACATAACGGTGACTTAGTTTGAAACCAGCACATGCTTAAGTGCCGTAAAGCGGTTTCCTGAGATATTCACATCTATGAAAGCAACGGGTAGCAGGAGGCCCTTAGCAACACACCGAGCCGTTCGCACATTCATCAATCATGAAAAGGCCGCATAAGATCTGCCCCGGTTGGCATTTTATTTACTTCTGAAAATGTATTACTCATAATGAATAGCCACTTACCCAAATCTCTTATTTTGGACGAAATCAAGCAAAATGTCATAGGTGGTAAGCGTGGTAAGTATCGTAATTGGTAAACTTTGATCTAGGCAGTTAATGTGCCAGGTCGGTACCTAAACTTAAATCGATCGTTTTGAGGGCAAGCCCACGTTTGCACAGCTTTAACAAGTTTACTTTACCTACTTTTCATGCGAGTGAACGGCGAATATCGAAATACCACGATCTCTAAACGATTGTAGTCTTTGGCAAACTTTCCGTCAAATTATGGTCGCGGCAAAGCAGTGCAAAGTCGATAGGATGATATAGCTAATGTAATAATAGGCATGTCAGCTCACACACTCACAGAGGAGCGGAGGAGCAGAAGAGCTTAAATGTTTTCCGCAGACATCGCATATAATGCGAAGTTAGGTAATATTGATTCAGTTCCTTTGAATAAATTTACGGTTGGGCATACTATTGTACCTATGTGCAATGCGTACCTTAATACAAAGGTACGTTGGCCACAAGAAAAATCATACACCTAGATCCTATGTGCAAAAATAGAATGTGATTTCATACAAGAGTTAGTCTGTTGTTGTAACTACTCAAATCAGTTTGGCTATCTCATCAATCACGTCCTTCAGTCTGTAATTATGCCATAACTTAGCCGTGTAACCGTGTTCCCCGATTGTTTAGCAATTAATTTTAATCACTAGGTACGTAAGCATGGCATGGTTACTGTTTATGTAAGCTAACCAGTATGACACATTGCCGGTCAAGTGGCGCTCCGCGTGACCACCATACCTACGTATTGAGATTAAATAGGGCGATTTAGTTATGTGTTGCGCTGAAATGAAAATAAGCGAACCGAAAACTAAAATTAGAAATACATTGCACACACTATAAAATGCTCCGAGATATTTCTCATCTATTAGTATTACTCTGTGTATCCTTCCTCTGCCTACCTTCATCAGAAAAGAATATTATTGATAGGTCCTCCTCAGAGTTACATCAACAACACGGGGAGTGTGTCTCTTTACGGCTCAGTGAAAGAAAATAATGGGCACGTGCCTGTATTATTTTATGCACCGCATCATTCTGTTACCACAGCATTAGTGAAATTATTTATGCATTAATTTAACAGCTCGGGCATGTTTACTACCTACGTACACGCGTGTATATTAAGCACAGTAATTTAAATGAATGCATGCATTACCTTTTTAATTGTATTTATACACACAACTATTAATTTGTAGGTAGGTATTCGTAAACTAGCCAAAACAAAGCGAACACTGAAGTTACCTTCTGTTGATTAAACGGCCGTTGGAGTCATAAATGTCAGAAACAAAGTAAAGTTAATTAGCGTTTGAAACGTGTATCGTTCACCCACGCTAGATATTGCCGCCAAAAAGCAACGCCAACGCGCTTCCAGCTCAGTTAGATGAGGTTCATTTGGCTACAAGACCAGCATCTGCGGCTGGGAATGTTTGGCAGACCGGGACGGATATCTGCTGCTTTGCTGGCATCATGGCGTAGGTTGAGAGCCAAACGACTCCACCATACGTGTTTAATTTCACAGATGACACAGGATTAGAAAGCCGTGTACAATTTTACCCGCTTCATAATAATTTTACCTTGCTGTAGCAATTTTAAACCAAGAACTTATATATAAAACAGCAAAGTTTTAAGTAGATCTTGCATGATATTGAGATATATATTTTATATCTATCTGTTGCGTGAACTTATACTTCAAAGATAGTTTAAGACCCATTTAGCTCGTTGAGCGAACTTCCGTTGGACAACACAAGCACACTACAAAACTAGTTAGCCGGCTGTGGAGCGCAAAGTTTGCAATATTGATTCCGATATCCTACTCGTTTTATGCTGAAGCTACATTTCTACTTTTAACAGTCGACCAATTTGTCCTGGTTTTGTAGTTCTCTGTATTAAGGGCCGTCAAGTGGTTTAACTTAGTCTTTAATTTAAAATGTATATCCTTTCCCTTGTCGACAATAGAAATTTAATTGTTTCTCATAATGACATGTAAAGGTATAACTAGGTAGGAAGACCTAAAAGACATTTTACTTAACTACTAAGTACAACTACAAGGTTTCACCCAAATTGTGTCGGCTTATCGCACATTCTTGTACCTACTTTACATACTCCTCACGTATTTCAGCAAATCTTATCGCTTCAGAGGCCTAACACATCCTAAACCAACCAAGGGCCAGTAAACGGATTCGATAACTAATAGATCGTTGTCATTAGTGTTAATGTACATATATTGAACTTAGTTCTACATCTTAGAACTTACTCATCACTGCAGATTACACCACATGAGAACTCCTCAAATGTAAACCTAGTTTTATCTGTAATACACGGAAAAATTATACCTACGAACATCGCATGATTTCGTTATCGCTTGGATACCAAGTTTATGCTCTACTTCTTCCGCTTGGCGCTGAGAAGTTATGTGAAAAGGAGTTCCAATTAGTGATTTGGCACAGTGCTGCACTGTTTGGTTCGAATCATAACTATAACTTACCCCGTCAGCGACCAAGACGTTGTTTTCGCCTCTCGATATCTCCACCAATCATTTATTCTTTTTTTTTTAGAATATCTGGTTGCACGATGCATGCCAAATGCTAATTTTAGAGTTTTTACTGAAACCAAAAGATGATTTTATAAATCTATTGTAATACTACAACTTTATTAAGTCCTTACTGTGTGAGCTAAGTAGGTATAATAGTGTTCAACTTTTTGTCTGCATGATATCACGTGAACCATCATAAAAACACTGTTAAAGTACTAATTACACTAAAATTAAAATGCACCAGTCTCCTAAAAAACTTTTTGCATCATTCAAATTTACAACAATACATTCTTCCTCTGACAAAAATAATATTCCTGTAACGATTTCAATGTCAACGGTCGCCTTAATATCCGCCGAGTTATGTGCATTGTCGCAATAGCTGGATTGGTTCCGCTGATTGATTGGACGTCGTGGGGAGGTACGGTCGCGGGGACGGGTCGGTGTCCACTTAAAATGAAGCCATTACTGTCCCGCCCTTCCTAAACTCCCTACCCTACTGTTATTAGAAATTAAATCGCAAAATGCACCTTTTTACTTACCATATCGTTCACATGAATAAGTGCTGAAACTAATAGCTATGCGAATGCAACTGCTTTGACAACGACACTACAGGAATTTAAAACGTTTAGAATAAAAGAGGTATTTTATTATTTCTCTGTATTTTAACACACGATGAAAGAAGACAGTATCTACATATATGTAAGTACTTACCTACTTATGCGTTTGAGGTAAGATGTTGTTTGATTGTGTGTTTTTCTTTAACCATTTTCCACCAAAACGACTGGTTTCCGTAACTGTTTGTATTTTCTTTGAGGGTTAAGTGAAATAACCAAAATAAGGAAAACAATTTTATTTTACTAAACGAGTTAATTTATGTCTTATATATTTACGAATATATCACAATAAAACGCTGAAGACATACATGATACAGTACATTTTATGTTAATCAACAGGCATGCAAAAATTAAAAAGAAAAAACTTAAGTTAAATACAGGGTGTAAGGGACAGCCCTCCGCTAATCAATTCCACCGGAAAAATTTTATTTTTTTAATGTTTTTTCAGTTACTATTCCTTTATTTCAATGTAAAATTACATTCTCTGTACGTAGCACTCCATTTATGTAAATAAAACAGCTAAAATTAAAAAATCAGCAATGGATGTTGAAATACTCGGCGGCCGAAGGCTCGCTGCGCTGCCGTTCGCTACGCGCGTTTTGCCACGGTAACGATACATTGCGTGTGAGGTAATAAAACAAATCAGGTTTATTGGATTCTCCTAACGTTTCGGAAATAATTTCATGTACCGGTCATCTTAGTATGATATACCTACTGAATTTACCCCATCAGTCTGCAGAGGGCTGTCCTTTACATCCTGTATAGTTATTTTTTGAACTTACGAAAAAGTCCCTATAAACAAAAATATAAGCATAGTTATTAACAATAATGACTACCATCACTATTTCATACTTCGCCTTCATCATTCATCAGCCTCAATCTCATTTCACCCTTACTGTAACTGCCCGCTAAGCGACAATAGAGTACATTACATAGTTACAAGGACCGACCTCATGGTGTTGCGGTTTCGATTTTGTGGATATATTTCAAAACAGGAAGTGATCGCAATTTTTATGCCCGCATGCGGTTTCGAACCTTGCTCAACCGCATCACGCAAAATTGATTTTGCCCATATTTTTATATTCCATTATGGGCAACCGCATGCGGATACGAGGAAACCGCTTCTCAATTTTATTCCTTGTTACACAGCAGCTGTTTTTTATAAACATTGGTTATGATTCTACCGTGCTAATGCCTAAGTTCATCATCAGTCTCGACTGCCTCGCAGCTGTGGTACTTGGAAGACGTGTCAGGACAGCTGTCAGCCACAGACAGGTCGTCTGACGAAGCAGCCGGAGCTTCATGGGCTGCTAAAGGCATCAGCTCTTCGTCGCCGCCGTTGTATGTGGAGTTACAGTTGCGTTTCACAGCGGTGTGAAGAGGTTCTGTGTCGCGGGACCAGCAATCTGTGGAGGAAGGTCAGTTAGTTTCTCGGTATTGTTGTTGGTGAGAAGTATTATAAAAACATAACATAACATCACGCCTTGTTTCCCCGAAGGGTTAGACAGACGTGTACTTATAGTAACACCCACATTTCGCCAGTTATGTTTAAGTCCCATGTAATAGGGGGCGAGCCTATTGCCATCTACCGGGCACAAATCCAGACTCCGGGCTGCTACTGAGAAATTCTAGATAGATAAACCCAATAACACTGGCCGACCTTGGAATCGAACCCAGGACCTCATGCTCAGCAGTAGCGCTTGCGACCACTAGACCAACGAGGCAGTCGAGGCAGGCAAGTATTATAAAATCTTGAATAAAGGGTTAGAGTTTTTTTTTCATAGTAATATCAAGTCTCTGTTCTACAGCCAGGATCATTGCAGCTGTTAAACGTTGTCCAAAATAAAACTACTACTTAAGTCATCATCATCCTCATCTGCCTAGCCTTTTCCCAACTATGTTGAGGTCGACTTCCAGTCTAACCGGATGCAGCTGAATACCAGAATGACAAAAAACAAAAAGCAACTACTCAAACTACTTAAACAAGAACTCAGTTCAACTACTTATTCAACTACTTAAATAATGTAGTATTATTTGGTGAGATTTGCTAACAAACAAACCGAGGGTGAGTCATAAGTGCTACTTGATTTCAACTCAGCAGCGCTTGAAAAGTTTTATGTAAGTACCTGTACCGCCACAGCACAATTACTAAGAAAAAGTAAATATTTTGAATTGGAATCTTCCGTAGCAGCCACCGACCAGTCTGTTGTATTTTTCACTTATACAAAAATAAATATGAAAACTCTTAAGGAGTACCAGGAGGGCTTGCACTACGTGATAAGGCACCACACTAAAGTATCAAATTAATGCGCAGTTGCAGCTTCAAGAGAAGAGCTGTCATATAGAATTTATGCAATATACTTAGTAGAGAGGTCTGACAACCAGTCTTACCAAGGGGTATCGTATTACCCAGTAACTGGGTTGTGGAGGTCAGATAGGCAGTCGCTCCATGTAAAATACTGGTATTCAGCTGCATCCGGTTAGACTGGAAGCCGACCCCAACATAGTTGGGAAAAGGCTAGGCAGATGATGATGACTTAGTAGAGAGGTCGTGGCACCGTAGCGGCTTCGTAACACCGTACCTCTAGCTTTTTATGAGCTGGCTTTATACAACACCAAAAACGTTTCTACAAACTTATACTGGCTTGAATACCTATACAAAAACGTTTTTACAAACTTATCCTGGCTTGAATACCTATACAAAAACGTTTTTACAAACTTATCCTGGCTTGAATACCTATACAAAAACGTTTTTACAAACTTATCCTGGCATGAATACCTATACAAAAACGTTTTTACAAACTTATCCTGGCTTGAATACCTATACAAAAAACACAGACGATTATTAGAAACTTAAGGGTCCTACTCACTGGGTCGTTTTTCAGGCGGTACAGGCTGAACCGTGGTCGGAGGTGGCAGTTTGCTCGCACCACGCAGCTTCCTCGGACTTCTTGCTAGCGCATGAGATATGCTCGGCAGCCTGATGTCAAGATGCGACCCCCTCTCAGTAACGATCTTGTTGTTCATAGCATACAACTTCGTTGTAATGTCTCGAGCAATCAGCGTGGTCACCACGCACGCAAGGTACGGCTCCTTTACGAACAAATACTCGAGGGAACTTCGCTGCCAGTACACGTAGCGGCACGATGACGCGGCTACTATCGACACCTAAATGAGAGGCTTTGTTTTAGAATAAAAGAATAATTATTAGTTGGTATTCCAAGAGAGGGAAAAATAAAGTACTGCGTGTCTCAATTTAAGAAATAAAGAAACTTCATTCGTCATTTCTTCATTGTACCTACATTATTATGTAGGACATTATGACAGGCAAAGTTAATGTCAGCAGCACCGGAGCTCAGAGTTTTGACTGTGTTCTATTTTGAGGACTAAATTATTGTTGCTACGACGTAGCTGACGTAAAGCCATCGCGCCTACGCTCGGCTACGACGTCGTAGCAAATAACAGACTCGCTACGCGGTTAGGCACTATTTGTGGCTAACAAATCTGAACTATTATAATTTTGTACATTCACAAGTTTATTGAGGCATTTATTGAAATAATAGTAATATTGCAATCCAAAAATGCAATCACTTAAAATGTGAATTCTTTCTGTTATTTAATACTTATTCTAAACGGAGTTCCGTGTAGTGATTTTTAACGACCTGCTGACCAATATTTCATGATATTTTAACTACAAAAAAGATATAAAGCACATAATTAAACATACCATGAAAGCATCCCGTTATTTAAGTATACAATTGCGTAGAACTTGATGAGCATGAGCGCGCCGCCACGTGTGGGCGGTGGAGCTATATTGTAACAAAATAGCCGACCAAAAACATGCTAGATTATTGTTATGGTGTTATGATAGTTGATAGAATTAAACCAGGAACTCGCATGGCACATTTCTCGTCAACAACTGAAAAATGTGGAATATTCGCATAAAACCTTTTATTGAATAACCCCGCCGCTGAAGATCGACCACCTAGAGGTCGGTAACAATAGAAATTTAATTGTGTCTCATCACATGACAGTTAAGTTTTATGTACAGTTTCCAATCACCATGTTATTGTCTAATTATAAAAGAGTAAAGCATGTATGTTGCCTGCATACAAATCATCATCTGCCTAGCCTTTTCCCAACTATATCGGGGTCGGCTTCCAGTCAATACTCAATGTCTTTATTGCTTTACCATAATGTTTACTTAGGTGGTAACTATATAATTGAGATCAGACCGGATGCAGCTGAATACCAGTATTTTTCATGGAGCGACTGCCTATCTGACCTCCACAACCCAGTTACTGGGTAATACGATACCCCTTGGTAAGACTGGTTGTCAGACTTTCGGAATTCTGACGATCCACAACAACTGTCAAAGATCCATAAATGACAGCCAGGACCAACGGCTTAACGTGCTTTCCGACGCACGGAGGGGTCTTGATATGTAAACACCCATCCACGGACCAACCGCGGCAAGCGTAGCTTAACCTGATCAAACCATCCGTGCGGCTGTTATTACTTAGCCATAAGCCCCTCTCATACAAATACCTGATATATGTATAATCACACATACACTTTATGACGCGGTCCGCCATGGCACGACTCAATATCCAGTTTTCTGGTCAGCAGGCACGTTGAAAGCCTTTGAGCCATCTTACTAGTGGACATATATCCGAAAGCCCCTAAGGTGACATACATTTTGATCCAGCCATGTAATAAAATGTCGTACAGAATGTGGAATCATAGTGACGCAACAATTTTCCAAAGAGATTTATTGATAGAATCTACATTTTCAGTCTATAAATAGATCTGCTACATTAAAAGTGAATGTCTACAGCTCAATGTGATTGATAGCTAAAGAAGCAATTTAGGTAAGTTCCGCACGTCTTTACGAGACTGAGTTCATCGATATTTAACCTAGTTGCATTTATAGCCACTTGGGCTGTTATACAGCCATATCAGGCAACAATTAGGTCAACGGAATGGGGTAGGTAATGCCAAAGAGCGATCAACGAGTGTGTATACCGAACGCGAAAATAATATCAGCTGGCGTTGATCGTAATTATACGAACGATAAAGTTCGGAACTAAGTTGCTGTATTAGACGGTCTGTTGTAGTATATAGAGCACATAAATACCTAATAATCTACCGAGTTCAGCACAGGAGTTTGGTATAAATTATTTACATATGATTAGAATATTATTTTTATTTATTTCCTTTATTCTTATTATTGTGCCCTAGAGCAGGAGTCACCAAATGGCGAACAGATCCGGACTGCCGACCTAGTTTGTGCGGACCTTAAGCAAACAGTAAAATGTTCTAAAGGGTGTCTCAGTAAGAACATGAATTTTAAAAACTTAAAAATATATATTAATTAAATGCTTTATTTACATTTTTATCATATGATACATATTGACACATTACATTATTATTTACATTTTTATATTTTTTTTATATGTACAGCAGAGGCAGTAATGATATTTACACATGAAACAAAATATCGGTTAAATGCTTACCGTTGCTTTGTTGGCAGGAATGCACTCTTTTGATGAAGTTTTGCAGTGCCTACATTTTGCAATAAGGGCTGCTGGATTTCACGAATTTGGCGTGCAATTTCTTCTTTGACTTTCAAACTTTTTGGCAAGAAGTGGACGGAATAGACTTAAAAATGATGTGGATTCAACAGGACGGCGCCACTTGTCACACTGCACGCGAAACAATGACGTTTTTGCAAACCAAGCTATGAGTTTCCAGGTCGTGTCATCTCTCGTTTTGGAGACCAAAATTGGCCGCCAAGAAGTTGCAATTTTGTTTATTTTCTCTGGGGTTTTTTGAAAAGTAAGGTCTATGCAAACCACCCAGAGACAATTGAGGAATACAAAGGAGAAAATGCACGCCAAATTCGTGAAATCCTACAACCCTTACTGCAAAATGTATACTGCAAAATTTCGTCAAAAGGGTGCATTCTTGCCAACAAAGCAACGAACCGATATTTTGTTTCATGTGTAAATATCATTATTACCTCTATACTTATTAAGAAAAAAAAATGTAAATAAAACATTTAATTAATATATAGTTTTAAATTTTTTAAATTCAAGTTCTTACTGAGACAGCCTTTAGAACTAAAACTTAATCTATAAATTTTAAAATAAAAAAATTTTGTGTTTAGCTTGCACCAACTTTACTCCAAACTTCAGACAAAGTAAAAAATGACATTTTTCACTTTAATAATAACTTTACTTACTTTTTATTTTATAATTTGTTTATTACTTAATAAAACATGTTTCTTTTCGTTTTGTTTTTTAATTCATATTTTTAATCTTGATTACTAATAATCGTCCACCAAACGGACCGCAACAGTCATATTATTTTTAAACGGAAACCAACCAACCCATGAAACTAATTGGTGCCCTGCCCTAGAGGTATGTTGTAGACTCACTTCTTTCATTTTGACCAACTTGAGTTTTTAACCACCTGCGCGTGCAGCAACATTAACCAATATTCTATTCTATAAAAACCTATTTGCATAGAATCGAGGGAGAATGAGACGATTCTATAAAGAAAAAGTTTTCACGTTGACCTAGTAAACGGTGCAAAAACCCCTCATATCTGCGCAGCTGTAACACCATTGAAGGAAGCTTTTTACTTAATGGTGCCGTGGGGGTTGATTTAGTAACCGATCCCATAACTTCTTTGTCGTACCTATGACTCAGCTTTGCAGCCCCTGGCGCAAATGTATCACTAAGCGATACGTGACACATTGTATGATGTAAGTACGTAAGGTAAAGGCGTGATAAAACTTCTTCTTATCTTTTCTGCCTCGTATTTTGTAGGAAAATCGGCGGCGTAGTATGTGAAATGAAGTTCGGAAAATATCACTACGCTAAGTGTCTTTAGGGATATAGGGAGCAGTGGTCACCCAGTGGTAACGGCCGCGACTTACGAGTTGTAGGTCGTAGGTTGGAACCCTGACAGGCTTTTTTTATTATTTGTGATAGGTTTGCTCTTGACTCTAGTCTAGGTCAGAGGTGACACAGAGGTGACAAAGTCGACGATGGAGCGAGCTTACCCAGAAGAAGCCTGTTTACTCTCACTTTGAAGAGATCGGGGTTGTATGCGTTCGGAAACACAGACGCAGGTAGAGAGTTTCACTCCTTTGTTGTGCGCATCACAAGACATTTGGAAACGCTTAGTGCGAATTGGTGGAATTGTAACTAGACAGGGATGGTAGCTTGCAATGCGCGTAGATGTCCGATGGTAGAAGGGGGCCGGTGGAATCAGGTCGTGGAGTTCTTGAGCACACTCACCGAAGTACAATCTGTAGAAGACCGACAAGCAGGCAACCTTGCAGCGATGATCCAATCTGTGAAGCTTGGCATCCATCAGTTTTACGTCGCAAATGAGCCTCTTAGCTCTGTGTTCTACTGAGTCAAGCGCGGCAAGTTGGTATTTAGCTGAGCCATCCCAAAGGTGGCTGCAATACTCTATGCAGGATCGGACTTGCTCTTTGTAAAGAATTAAAAGCTGTCCAGGCGTAAAGTATCGCTTCACCCTATTTAGGATGCCAGCACCGTGATGGTGGCACCGAAGTTGAGACATGATGTCAACTCCATGCCTAGGAGCTCGAGCCGATCAGTTACAGGAACAGATGTACCCCGAAAAGTAGGAGTTTGGTCGAAACGTCTCCTTTTAGCGGTAAAAAGACACGCCTGTGTTTTGGTGGCCTTAAAAGAGACCAGATTATCATCACCCCACTGAGAGACAAGGCTTAAGGTCAAATCTGTCCGCTCTTCCATAGCCTCTCTCACGGAACGAACTTCAGCCCCGCTGGCTTTTACTTTGTGTAAATTATTTCTTCACCACTGCTCGCAAAACGGTGAAGGAAAACAACCTAGAACTAAAAAATCGAAGACATGTGACATCTACTAACCCGTGTGCCCGTGTGGTGGATTACGGCCCACTCCTTCACACAGAGAGGAGGCCTGTGTACCTTTTTTTTTTTTTTTTTTTTTTGTGGATGGGAAATCATCAAATGACTTCTCCCGCTCTGGGCGGAGCGGGAGGGCGTGTCAGACTTTTACTGACTAAAACCCACCCGTGTTCCTTCTGTTGCCTGTGCCGGGGCCACGGTAACTCTTTCGAACATCCCGCAACCCTAGCTGGCATCGGCCCTAGCGGACCCCGTCAATAGTGCTGACATCTCTTTGAGGCGCGCGTGGAACACGACGCGCCGTCGACTCGGGCCTGGTCCTTACCGGACGGCGAGCTACCCATTGCTCGCCGTCCGCAAGCCCGCGCCTACGGTGGCCGGGAATCGGCTGCCGATTCCCGACGCCCAGGGCGTCTCCTGCGGCGACTAGGGGCGTGAGGGTGCAAAGCTTGCCTCTCCCTCACGCGTCCCGCCTCCTCCTTCACGAGCATTACTGCTTCGCAGAAGGAGGTAATGGCTTCCCATGCACTCTCGCTCCGTACCATGGCCTGGACCAGGGCCGGACGCGAGAGATCGCCGCCGCCGATCGCTTCCGCGAGGACACGGCGGTGCTCCGCCCAAGCCGGGCAGACTTCCACCGTATGCTCCACCGTGTCCTCCGGGCGATCCACACAGTGGTGACACCCGGGCGTTTCCTCCCGCCTTATCCGGAACAGGTACCTCCCGAAGCACCCGTGTCCGGTGAGGACCTGCGTCAGGCGGAAGGTGAGGACGCCGTGGCGCCTCTCCAGCCACTCCTCAAAGAGGGGACTTATCGCCGCAATTGTGGCGTGCCCAGGCCTGTGTACCTGCAGTGTGAACACTATAGGCTGATTATGTTTATGCTAAGTGCCTATTGACGCTTGCTAAGTTTGCGGTACGCCTAGGCTATATAGATATCAAATTATTGAAAAGCTTTTCCGTTACCCTGATAATTTGTTATCAATCTGTAAGTAATCAATTACTTGTAATAATGCAATGTAGTTATGCGGAATGAACCATATCATGTGTGGAATATGTTGTATCTATATCATAGATTTTTCCCAAAGTAACGCCTGATTTCCTTGGTTTTCAGTATTCCTCGTTAAAACTTATACACCAATATTACTAGTATACATAGGCCATCTTAAATCTAATTCACAAAGGCGTTATCACAGCTGACACTTTGAGTTGAGCAATAAAATTGCAGGCGTGCATCGGTAGGAAAGTGAGGTGTTTCGGCTTGGACACGCGCGGGATATTTATGCGATTTAGTTCGCAGTTGTTTATGACCTGTCCCGTATAGCTTGAAGTGCCTATTCTCTGTGATAACGACTGTTGGCTTGCTTTTACCTGATACCTAAAGAGTATGCTAAAAAAAACGAATAATGTCAATCAATCGAAACGAAACCAGAGTAGGCATTATTTATTTAATGGATCTTTTGAGATGGGCGAAACGGTTTTGATTTAAAGTTTGATCTAGTTCAGTTTCAGTTAGAGCATTTGTTTTGAGATTTATTACGGCGTATCAAAAATGTGAGTCAAATATTATTTAATGTGTAGGGACTTTTAGAAACATTTTAAAAGGAGCTAAAGTTTTGCAATTTAACTAAATTTACGAGTTAACCAATGCAAAGTCTAGCTCCTGCTGCACCGGTGTAGATAACAGAAAAAGTTTTTTTTTTAAGAATAAAATGGAAATAATGGGAGTAATTCCTTCTAATTGTATTTATTTAAGTAGAATTTAGTTAGCTGAACAAACAACGAATTTAAACAATTACACGGTACAGGTGTCAGGTTCTTATTATACAAAAAATAAATATGTAAATGGTAATGGAAACATTCATCCACATGGCTCTCTCTTCGCTTCCTATGTATACTCTTAAGAGAGCCAAGAAGAATCAACCCAAAAAACAACCGTGATCGAAAGAGTAACTTAATATCAACCTCTTTACTTAACTAAAACCCGTTGTAACGTTTATTTAAATAGGTTAGTAGGTTCGGGGTATTTACTGCAGAGTACAGTGTCAGGAACTCCACTCCCCTTGAATAATGAACTCATCAGTCGGCCGCCCAACCGTGTTAGTTAGCCCCATTGCCTTACTTAACAAGATGACGCTTTACACCAAAGCTTTATTGCGTGAAATAAGACGCCTTTAGATAACTGTTGGACAATCTACATTTATATTGACAACACTGATCTATGACTGTGGGTCTATGAAGGTTACATGTTACATGCTCTGTGGTTTTGTCTTCACAAAATGGCGTAGGCAACGTTTTAAAAAAAAGTATTGTTACCTAATAAAACTATAGACATCCATATTATAAACCGCTGTTTAAATTGAATATATTAACATGGTAGCAGAGCGTGGTTTTTTTTTTTTAAAAAAAAAGTAAGATTTTGAAAAAGTAAGAAGTGAAAAAGTTGTTCCGAGTTGAAAAAATTCAAAAAACAAATGAAACGTGGAAATGGCGACTAAAAATAGCGACATCAATATTCCAATTTTCGATGGAGCTGATTATAGCAACTGGAAAATACGAATGTTAAAGTTTCTGCAGTTCAAAAAGTGCAAGGATGTAGTAACAAGAACGAAACTTAAAACCGATGATGACAAATGGGACGAGAGGGATGTCCAAGCAACAAATTACATTTACAGTGCTATAACAAACAAACAGCTAGAATACATTAGTGAACTTGATACAGCTTACGAGATTATTCAAAAGTTTGATGAGATGTATCTGAAAAAGTCAACAGCTTTGCAAATAGTGTGCCGACATAACCTTGAAAATGTCAAATTAAAAAATTATTCAGACGTAACCTTATTCTTTCATAACTTTGAGAAAGCTATAAACGAGCTAAAACAAGCAGGCGCAGTAGTATCAGAACAGGAGAAGTTGAATTATATGTTAAAATCACTACCAGAAAATTACTCCTATATTGGTGATTTGATAGATGTTTTGCCGGAGGGTGAAAGAACTGTTGACTATCTAAAGAGTAAAATAAAAATAAAAAGGGCAGAAAATGCGAGTGACCCGTCAACTGATAGGTCAAATGTTTTTCAAGCTAAGTCATCAGATCATAATAGTTTAAAATGTTTCGGCTGTGGAAAGCCTGGTCACTTACAAAGAGATTGTCGTTATGGAAATATAAACCGTGGTCGAGGTGGTGGATTTTCTGGCTACCGAGGTCGTGGATTTTCTGGCTACCAAGGTCGTAGGTTTTCTGATTACCGAGGACGTGGATCTTATAATGCCAGAAATTTTTATAGAGGACGAGGAAATTATCATCATACTAGTCATGAGAGTCAAGGAAATAGTTTTCATACTACTATTGCCAATAATACTTGCACAAGTGAAAATAACAAGCCAAAGAAAGGTCAAATAGAATGGTTACTTGATAGTGGATGTACAGACCATATTATTAATAGTGATGAGTACTTTGAAACCTGTGAGATGTTAAAAAAACCCATAAAAATAAAAATTGGTGATGGAACAATATTAGAAGCTACAAAAGTTGGTAATATTATAACTTGTTTCCTGGTTTATGGACAAAAATCTGAAGTGACATTGACTAATGTTTTTTACGTAAAAGAAATGAAGGCAAACTTGTTGAGTTATTCAAAAATTACAGACCAACATTCAATTGTTTCAAGAGGGAGATTGTCAAAAATTTACAACCCAAATGGAAAAATTATAGCAGTTGCAATTAAAGATGAGAGGCTATATAAAATGAAAAGTTACTGGAATGGAGAAAAGTATCAAGCAAACGTTAGTAAAAGTAATTTGACTATAAAAGAAAAACTACGTCGTACATTGGGACATATAAATTTTAATAACTTGGAATTAATGTGTAAAAATGAGGCATTGGTTGGATTACCTAAAGAAATTGAACCTGAATATTTAAAGTGCTCAACATGTATCGAAAACAAAATGCATAACTTACCATTTCATAATAATCGAAGAAGAGCAGAGGAGATATTAGAGATTGTACATACAGATTTAAATGGACCTCATCAGACTACAGGAAATCATGGAGAAAAATATTTTTTGAGCTTCATAGATGATTACAGCAAATTGGTTAAAGTTTATTGTATCAGGACAAAAGATGAGGTGTATGATTGCTTCATGCAATATGTTAATGAGGTACAAAACTTCACAGGAAAAATGATAAAGGAACTGCGATGTGACAATGGAAAGGAGTATATGAATGCAAGAGTTTTTCAGTTTGCAAAAGAAAAAGGAATAGTAATAAAACCTTGTCCAGCATATGTTCATGAACTAAATGGAACTGCTGAGAGATACAATCGATCGTTAATGGATATAGGCAGATGTCTTCTATCAGAAGCAAAGGTGGAAAGAAAATTTTGGCCAGAAATAATTAAAACAGCTGCATATCTTAAGAACAGGACATTGACTAATACTATTGAGAGAAAAACGCCATACGAAATATTTTTTAAAAGGAAGCCATCAGTTAAAAATTTGAAAATGTATGGAAGTAAAGTATTTGTAAGAATTCCAGAAGAAAGACGAAAATCTAAATGGGACAAGAAAGCAGACGTTGGAATTTTACTTGGATATACTGACACTGGATACAGAGTATTGATCAATAACAGAGTAATTATTGCTAGACATTGTGATGTAATAGAGGAAGATGTAACTTTGTGTGTACTTGAAGATGAGGAAGAAAGTAAGATTGAAGATAAAGGAGAAAGACAAAAGGATACAGATATATCAAAGGAGAAGGAAAATTCAACTAATATAAATCAGGAGAACAAGGATATGACAAAACATGAACTAAATAGTGATGACGAGATAAAAGATGGTGAAGAAAAGATGGTTCCAAAAAAAAGAACAAGAAGACAAATTAAACCTCCACTCCGTTTTGATGAAGAATTCGGTTATTACTGCATAAATGTTAATTTTTGTGATGCTATGGTTCCAGAAAATTTTCAGGAGGCGACTACATGTGATGAGTCAATGAAATGGAAAGAAGCAATGAATCGTGAGATGAACAGTCTTGTGAAAAATAATACGTGGACACTAGTAAGCAAACCTACCAAAGATAAAAAGGTACTTGATGTGAAGTGGATATATGTGAAGAGGGAAAGTGAATATAAAGCTAGGTTAGTGGTACGAGGTTTTCAACAAACTGACTGTGTTGATGATACCTATTCGCCTGTCGCTAGAATGCAGACTCTTAAATTGTTATTATCTTATTGTTGTCAAAATTCTTTAGATATTCATCAAATGGATGTAGAAACAGCATTCCTAAATGGTAAAGTTTTGTCTGAAGTTTATGTAAAGCAGCCAGTTGGTTATGAAGATGGTACTGATAGAGTTTATAAATTAAATAAATCATTGTATGGTTTAAAAGAAAGTCCCCGAGCATGGTATGAATGTTTTAATGATGCTTTGACAACTCTTGGTTTTCGCAGAAGTAAATATGACTATTGTCTGTATGTTAACTTTAATGTTTACATTTTATTATTTGTTGACGATTTATTAATTTGCTGTAAAGATGAACAAGTTATAGGAGACATAAAAAACAAATTAACTGAAAAGTTTAAAATGAAAGACTTAGGTCGAGTAAAAACCTATATTGGTATTAATATTAAATATGATTATGATAAAGATAATATCTTAACTTTGGATCAGAAATATTATATTGAGTCTTTAGCTAAACGTTATAATATTGAGAAAACAAAATTGTATAAGACCCCTATGAAAATAAATTTAAAACTGGAACAAACTAATGTAAATGAAGATATAAAGTATAGATATTTAATTGGTGCTCTTTTGTACATTAGCTCTAGTACAAGACCAGATATATCTTTCAGTGTAAATTATTTAAGCAGATTCCAAAATTGTTGTGATGAGACACATTTTACATATGCTTTGCGAGTTCTAAAGTATTTGTACTTAACAAGAGATCTTAAATTAAAATATTGTAAGAATAATATTGCTGATATTTTAGATTGTTTTGTGGATGCTGATTGGGCAGGAGACATTCTAGACAGGAAGTCTACCACAGGATTTGTTATCAGATTCTTTGGAAATACTATATACTGGAAATCAAAGAAACAGAATAGTGTAACAAAGTCTTCTACATTTGCTGAGTACATTGCGTTATCAGAAGCTGTAACTGAAATAAGTTTTCTAATTTGTCTAATCAATGAAGTTTTTACTTAAATTTGTAAACCAGTTAAGATGTATGAAGATAACTCAGGAGCAGTAGCCATTTCTAAATACGGAAATTTTACAAAGAATTCCAAACATATTGAGGTTCACTATCATTATGTACACGAGAATGTAAATCAAGGAAATATTGAAGTTGTAAAGATAGAGTCAGAAAATAATATTGCAGATATATTTACAAAAGCATTAGGAAATGTAAAATTCATTAAATTCAGAGAAATGTTGAATGTAAAAGAATAAAATTAGACTTATCAATTAAGATGTATTTAAAAAATTCTTTTTGCCAAGTTAGTATTGTATTTGATTTTGATGTGTTGTGTTGCAATATAAATGTAAGGAGGCGTGTTGGACAATCTACATTTATATTGACAACACTGATCTATGACTGTGGGTCTATGAAGGTTACATGTTACATGCTCTGTGGTTTTGTCTTCACAAAATGGCGTAGGCAACGTTTTAAGAAAAAGTATTGTTACCTAATAAAACTATAGACATCCATATTATAAACCGCTGTTTAAATTGAATATATTAACAATAACATCAACCGTGATGGTAATATTTGGAAATGTAGCGAGAAATGGGTCTCACTTGAGTGAATGTGTTTTGTTTGCCGATGATTGCAACGTATTTCAATTCGAAATCAAAGCAGTAGACAAGTAGCCTACTAATAACGTAATTTATTAATAAAAATATATATACATACTTCAAAAAAAGGAGGCGGTTGTCAATTCGGTTGTTTTTTTTTAATATTTGTTACCCCAGTATGTACTCCGTCATTTATAAACCGATTTGAAAAATTCTTTTTTTATTTGAAAGGACATACTTCCAGATTGGTCCCATTTTTATCAAAATCCAGTTCTGATGAACAGAACAGAACACAGAACAGTTCTGATCCATGAAGAATTGAGGGAACTCCTCAAATATTAGAGGCATACACATAGCGATTTTGGTATTTTTTTCATCAACAAGACTTTGCATTCAGAAAGTATCATAGTGGAACTCACGAAGAAGACCACAGATGGCCACGGGAACTCCTCATTGATAAGTATTTCACGGGTGGCGATAAGATATCTCGATTAAGATAGTTAAACGACTATGATGAAGCAAATTTAAATAAATGGTTCTGATGAAAATGGTACCATCGCATCGAACTGATCTGATGATGAAGCCGGAAGGTAGGCACCGGAACTCCGTAATCAAACTGTATTTACAAACTTACTAAGAAGGGTCCAATTACGGCGAGGAATAAATAATATAGCACTATATCGGTATAATAGCGTATATTAAATCCCAAGAACACAATAGGTTCACAATAGGTTCACAATAGGTTCACAATAGGTTCACAATAGGTTCACACTAGGTTCACACACAAAAAATAAAATTCTAACCTCTAAGACTTTTCGCGGTAACGAAACCATAGCGCGATCTAATTCGACGCCAACGCCATCTATCGAGCGCGGTGACAACTCTTGACAAAAATTAATATTAGATCACGCTATGATTTCGCTCCAAACCGCTGACACACACAAACAATACAAACAATGTGTCCTAGCAGTGTTTGGGCTTATTGGGATTATCATGAGATGCACTCTGGCTATAAATGATTTTTATGGTAATATGCTTCAAGTTGCGCTATATGAGTCGTATGTTATGTGTGGCCTTGATTGTCAGAATACAGATTTCGTCAACGATCTGTCGTCGTGTGGTTGATTTAATAATTTGTTGGCGACGGCGTCCAAACCTGATAAAACTGTGCCTTCCAAACTTCTGACACGACTTAGCGCGACATATATTTGCCTTTTTGCAAAGTTTTTATTTGAAAGCGTAAACTCCTGTGGTCGCATATAAATTTGGTCAAATTCTGATGAGTGGTTTTTGAGTTAGCTTCAATAATACGTATTTTTTTCCATTTAGTGTATGTTGGTGATATTATAATAACTTCCTGTCACTATTATTTACTTAGTAAGTACCTAGTGATTAGTATACGCATTTGGGTGGAGTAGGTACCACAACTAAAAAGTGGAAAATAAAAACTTATTTAAAAAAAAAAACAACTGACTTCCAAAATAAACACTTCAAAGTGAAAAATAACTTTAATTTCGGAAGTCGCTGGCAAAAAATGAAAATACTAAACCAAAGACACCGACTTCCGAAATTAAAGTTATTTTTCACTTTGTAGTGTTTATTTTGGAAGTCGGTTGTTTTTTTTTTATAAATAAGTTTTTTTATATACTTTTTTTCACTTAATGGTTTATTCAGAATTAAAACGGAATGTACATAAATAACAACTTATACCTAATTAATTAATAAAATAACAAAATTATATCCTAACTTAACTAAAACTATTCAAAAACTAAAATATGGCGTCGAAAAATTCCTCCGCATCGCTGTCGACTGGTAATGTACCCAAGAGACTGGCGGCATTGCCTCGTTGTATGGCAATGCTTAGCCTCTGGCCAAGGTAAAAGCCGGCCCTTGGGTCACGGGAAGTGTCAACTAGCCGTTTGGAGATTTCGTTAAACAAACCATGAGCGCTCGGACCCCACGGCCCGAGGGTTTTTTATATACTTGTACATAATAATATCAGTAATAATGCCAGCCCACTATTTAAACATTTATTGTCCCACTGCAAGACAAAACCCTCTTCGCATACAAAGAAAGCACGAGCATTGATCATCACGCTTGCTCAAGACAAGTTGGCGATTTAAGACTTAGGTATTAATAAACGATATCAATTCCAGGTTTCCTCACGATGTTTTTCCTATGTACATAATATTTAAGTGGTAGCTTGTATATTGTTGTATTTTAATGTCAATGCATGGTTGGTTGTTAACAAAATTATTATAAAAATAAAGACCTAATTAAAAAAATTAAAAAAAAAACGACTACCCTGCCAAAAACGAACTAAAAAGTTAAAAACAAGTTGTATTAGTTAATCTTTATTTACAAAGCGAAAGGTCACTCATTTACTCCCTGACTAAACAGATAAAATAAAATTGTCATTGCAGCCGGGGGACAGTCGTGTTTCTTAATTAACTATTCTTATTTTATACATTTTAGTGACAAGTTTAATTTTTTTAACTTTTGTAATGTGCTCATCAAGGCCTTCAATTTAGTACCCATATTGTAATAATTTTGAAGAATTATTTTCTCACGTGCGAAAATGGAGCCATACCGCCGCCATATTGATTTTATTTTTAATAGCCAATGTCACTCGGGAGGATGTAAGGATTCTAACGATACCCCATACATCATAAATCTGTTCAGACATTTAAAAGGTATGGTGGATTAAAGAAACTCACATACATACAGTACAGTCGTGTAAAAACTGACTTTAAATGACTGATTTGCTATTAAGAACAGAGTAACAATTTGGTAACTCACCTTAAATTTTTCATCAATCGTGGCTCGACTCGACTCGAACTCGGGAGAGTCCAAGAACTCACAAGGTAGAATTGGATGCAGGAACTGATGACCGCTCATAACGTTGACCTAGACATAATACATTTTGTTTTAGCCGGCTAAATCTAGGTACCTACCTACACTTCGGCTTTTAGCCGTAATATGTGAATACAACCTTCACGAATGGGTGATATGATTCGTCTAGTTCTGCTGATAAAAACTTGTATTCTTAGCTGCTACATAAAGTTATATTTTTTCTTTATAAAGGTAACCTTTTTGTGATACTAGTCCTTCAATCAATCGAAGTAGGTATACTAAGTAGTCTAATCAACTAACAATGCTACTCAATAAAAAAAAAACCTATGCCTAAGTAAGTATGTTAGGTTAATTAAAGAAAGTTCTGATCGGATTATACAACGGCTTTCCCAACCAGTAGCACATTTGTAAGAGGAGATTTGGAGTAGGTAGTGTTACGTTTGGGAGTAGTAAGCGGGGTGCGAAGTTGCTTACAGACCGCTCGTAACTTGTACAGTAAAGTAGGTAGCTGGCAACGAAATGAGCTACACTATTTTTATCTTACAAAGCGACAGGCCCTTTACATGTGGTTACCAAGTGTACAAACACGCTGTGAATGTGTGTGCGTAATCGCCGGAGCTCTCGGTACCGTCCGAAACAATGGCGAAGTCGGAAGTGTGTGTGTGTGTGTGTTACGTGCTAACGCTACTCGTCTTCACGTAGACATTCACAGTCCCTCCCTAGTATTTAAATTTACGAGTACTTACTATGGCCATGTGTTTTGTTAGCTATGCAAATGCAACGGAATGTTTGAAAAAGATCTACATCAAATATATACGTTTAACAGCAGTGTGCCTGTGTTGCGTAGTTGAGTTAGTTTAGTCAAGGCTGTAATCTCTAAAGTGAAAATACTCTAACGTATCCCAAATCTACTAGATGCATTTCATTCCAAGGGTCCAACACAGTACACGAACTACGGCAAGCTTTTTTGATCAATTTTACCAGGGCAGCTCGATAAACTGATGGTTTGGTGAAGAGTGGGAATCGATGTACTCTAATATTATCTGAGGGTATCGTATAAAATGGCACGTGCGCGTCGTTAGGTGTGGCGCGGTACGTTACGTATTCATTGCAAACATTGGCACGTGCTGCTTGAAAAATTGTTTTAAATTTTCTAACTCTATGGTTAGCTGCGGGAATGTAAACTTTATTCCTATCTGCAAATTTTGTAAACCGAAAACTTGTACCAAATATTTAAGGTCCGTATCTTCGTAGCTCAAGAACGATTTGAGCGGACAAAAAACCAGCCAAGTGCGTGTCGGACAACGTACAATGAAGGGATCCGTAGTTAGGATGAATTTATCCCAAGAACAAACGTAACATTGTAGTTGAAAAATATGTTCCCCCATACATTCCAACACATTTGTACGCAAAATATTGAGTGCTTTATCATGTTATTCTAAGACCATGGACTTCTCATAAATTTTTCTGTACTTAGGGCGACTTGCAGCTTTTACTTAAACCTCGATTTAAACTCAACTTAGGAACACGGGTGGTTTTAGTCAGTAAAAGTCTGACATGCCCTCCTGCTACGCCCAGAGCGGGAGAAGTCATTTGATGATTTCCCATCCAAAAAAAAAGGCTTAAACTTAATTTGACGACTTGCATGTCATCAAATTAGCTTAAATCTTGATTTAAATAAACATCAAAATTAAACCGGCATGTAGGTCGGTTTTTGCGGGATGTTCGAAAGAGTTACCGTGGCCCCGGCACAGGCAACTGAAGGAACACGGGTGGGTTTTAGTCAGTTAAAGTCTGACACGCCCTCCCGCTCCGCCCAGAGCGGGAGAAGTCATTTTATGATTTCCCATCCAAAAAAAAAATGTAGGCCGGTTTCGAGTTGTTAAATCTCGATTATTTAGAGACATTTTAACATGACATAATTGACAAATCAAATTATTTTTAACCTACTCAATAAAAAGGAGGAGTAAGTTTGTTACCTCAGTACTCCGTCAATTATAAACCGATTTGAAAAATTCTTTTTTTATTTAAAAGGACATACTTCCAGATTGGTCCCATTTTTATCAAAATCTAGTTCTGGTAATGGGATCCATGAGGAATTGAAGGAACTTCTCAAATATTATAGGCAAACACATAGCGATCTAGGTATTTTCATCAAGAAGTCAAGCATTTGCAGTCAGAAAGTATCATTTGGTAAAGTGGAACTGACGAAGAAGACCACAGATGGCCACGGGAACTCCTCAATTATAAGTATTTCACGGGTGGCGATAAGATATCTCGATAATCTCGATTAAGATAGTTTAGCGACTATGACGAAGCAAAATTTAAATAAGGTGCACTGGGGTAATTCCAAAAAAGGGTATATTCCGAAAATCCATAAAATTCTCTTCTTGGGGTAATTCCGAAATACAAAACTATAAGAAATGATATTGGCGATACTATTACAACTCATGATATTTTTTGTAAGGGGTAAATACGATTGAAAAAGAAATGTAAACCTTTGGTCAAAGTACAATAAAGTCGACGTTTAAATAATTTCGGAATAACCCCAAGATAGTTCGTAATTTCCCGTAAACCAAAAAATTATAATTCAAAAATTCAAAATGCTCTATCTAGTGAATCCAACTACATTTTTATGAATCTAATACATATATCCATTGGTTAAATCTTTTCATTAAGTTAACCGAAGTCGCTTATTAATGGCAGTAAATATGAAACTACTTTACATAACTAACCGAAATGTAGACCTCTAGACATCTCGTAAAAATTCCCGTCGGAATTACCCCAGTACACCTTAAATGGTTCTGATGAAAATGGTACCATCGAACTGATCTAATAATGAAGCCGGAAGGTAGGCACCGGGGCTCCTTACTAAAACAATGTATCATAGCCGTGTTTGGGCTTATTGGAATTGTCACGAGATGCAATCGGGCTATAAATAATTTTTAACCGACTTCAAAAAAGGAGGAGGTTCTCAGTTCGTCGGAATTGTGTGTGTTCCCCGATTGCTCGAAGACGACTGGACGGATTTGGACAATTCTTTTTTGTTTGAAAGGGCATAATTTCCAGGTGGTCTCATTGTCATCAAGTCAGGATCTGATGATGGAATCCTGGAGAAATCGAGTGAACTCGTCAAATATTATAGGCACACCTATAGCGATTTGGGTATTTTTTATAGTACCTTGTGCATTTGCTCTCGAAAAGCACCATTTGGTGAAGTGGAATTGACGACGAAGACTACAGATGGTGAGATGGCTACCAGAACAACTCAGTAATAAGTATTCCACGGGTTGCGATTCGATTACTTTAAAATTATTGCTAAGCAATATAAGCTCGTCACAATGCATATGGTGAAGTGGAGGATGGTGAAGTACTAGGAGAACTCCTCAACAATTAACGTCCCTGCATCGGGAAAAGCAATGTTTTGTAAAATGTGATGAGCAGTTGTCATTAGGCTATTGTAACTTAGATAAATTATATACCGACCCACAAAAAAAATGAAAAATAAAAAACTTTTTGCAAAAAAAAAACACTACAAAGTGAAAAATAACTTTAATCTCGGAAGTCGGTGGCAAAAACCTAAAATACAGATCCAAAGACACCGACTTTCGAAATTAAATTTAGTGTTATTTTTTTTTAAGTCAGTCGTTTTTTTTTTTTTGCATAAAGTTTTTTTCTCTATACACAAAACTGAGTTGCCATCACTTTTTTTTTAAAACGGAACGCAAAGAATGTACGGCGAAAGAATTATTGACTTAACCTGTTTAACCCAGGGACACCTTTTTGCTTCAGCGAATTCAGCAGGTCAAGGGCTCCCACACAAAACTGCGAATTCCCGCCGCATCGGGGCTTTGTGTGAGAGCCCTAAGGGTTTATTTAGATTTCTGTGGGTTAATCTCAGTTTAGTTAAATCGAATGTGAAATGTGATTGTGCAAGATATGCTTATTAAGATTTAAATAAAGTCGAGTTGAGGGCCAAATCGAGATTTAATCATCATTTTCATTTAATCATAATTTAATCGATTTGTATCATTTTGCTGCAAGTCGCCCTAAGTATAGAACCATTCTCTGTATTTTTTTTCAAAACTTTAGGCTCAGCAGTTTCGGAGATGAGGGGTAATGGTCAATTTTCATCAATTTTCTTTATTAACTTTAAAATTATATAAAAAAAGTATTTGAAATCCTCATAATAAGCGCTTTCATTTGATATGTCACGCGGTACAGTTTGCGAAAGGGTAGTAATAAAAGCTCCGACAAAAAAAGAATTGTCCTTACTCAAAATATTAAATCTACTAAAATACTAACTTTCCGACTACTTTTGTCCGAATAAAAATGACGAAACGACCGAATGAGATACTGAAATCTTCGAAAAATAAACATGACTGTTTATTGCTATAATACTTTTCTACCAGCATAAATTACGTTCTACTGAAAACTATGCATTGTAATTTTTATCTTTACTTGCCTACTATTAATTCATAAATTACCTTTCATATTTCATAGACTGTGGTGCTATTTTAACTGTAACATTATACTGAAAATATTATTCTGAGTGGTTATACACCTCTGTTTTCGGTAACTTAGTAATTTTGTCGGAGGTTCAGTATTCTATTCGGAAGTTTAGTTTTTTTATTCGAAGATCCATTTTTTTTTAGGAGAAAATGTAATTTGAACATGCTCTTATTTGTTGTTAAATTGAATATTTTTTTTCGTTTATGTTTTGGCTTTTTTGGCGGTAATTCATTATAACGCTGGTTAATTAGAATAATAGTCGGCCACAGATCGCTGGAGATTAATTTGTTTTTCGGAACCATTATTATTTCCCTTTGCGAAATAATAATGGTTCCGAAAAACGAATCTTATCGTGCTGCAGTGACCCGGTTTCGTGGTCCCCTTTGACGGCGCACGAAGCCGCCAATCTCCAGGTATCGATGGTAAATACTTTGAACGACAGAACGACTTACATAAAATTGTGCACTTACGATTCCCTGACTAATCCCAGACTGAAGAAGTGCTCGCTTGGCTACTTCAGGTGCTGTATCCATAATTTGAACGTCAGAATGGATAAAAAAAATACTACACAACCACTTGTCATTTGGATTCCCAAATGTTGTCCCAGACGGTCAATTTCATTACTGGCTTAGCTAGTCCCATCATTGAACCATTTCACTTCTCTCCGGTCACCTTGGACGAAATTAAAAAGACCATCCTGTCCATAAAATCCAAGGCTGTGGGGGATGACGGCATCAGTCGTAGTATGGTCGTTTGGATCCTCGATACCCTACTTCCTCCGATTACCCACATCATAAACTTTTCTCTTGATTCCGGACAATTCCCATCCCTGTGGCGTATGGCCTATGTCCGCCCGCTCCCTAAAGTTTCAAACCCCTCCCTACCCACTCACTTTCGACCCATTTCCATTCTCCCATTCCTGTCTAAAGTGCTTGAGGCCTGCGTTCACAGACAGTTTGCGGGATTTGTTCACCGGAACAACCTTGTTAGCTCGTTTCAGTCTGGATTCAGGCCTGGGCATAGTACAGCTTCCGCTCTCCTTAAAGTGACTGGTGACGTTAGAGAAGCGATGGAGGATACTAAGTTTTGGTTTTAATTGATTTCTCCAATGCATTTAACGCTGTCAGCCACGATATTCTCCTTGCTATGCTCTCTCATCTTATGGTTTCGTCCGAGGTTCTGGAATGGTTCTCTTCTTATCTTCGGGGGCGTCGGCAGTCGGTTCGCGTTGATGAGAGCTCTTCGAGTTGGCGTGACCTGGATGCTGGTGTTCCTCAAGGCGGTATTCTTTCTCCATTGTTATTCTCCATCTTCATTAATTTTATAACTCACTGTCTTCGGTGTTCGTATCATCTTTATGCCGATGATCTTCAATTGTATACAGCTGCGCGGGTGGAAAGTTTATTGGATGCTGTAGCAGATGTAAACCGAGACTTAGATGCAATCAAAAAGTGGTCTGATAGTTTTGGGGTGTCAGTGAACCCCTCAAAGTGTCAGGCCATTGTAATTGGAAGCTCGTGCATGATGGGTAGGGTGACGCTTAGCTCTCTTCCTCCTCTCATTTTCAATGGTACCGTCATACCCATTACCCCTACTGTGAAAGATCTCGGTTTGCATCTTGACTCGACGCTTAGCTGGCAGCGCCAGGTCTCTAATGTTAGTCAAAGGGTCAGCGGTACTCTACGATCCCTATATCGTCTGAGAAACTTTTTGCCCGCTAAGACGAAGACTATGCTTGTGCAGACTTTGATTTTCCCTATCATTGACTATGGTGACGTGTGCTACTTTGACTTGAATGCGGTGTTGCTGGATAAGCTTGACAGACTGCTTAACAATTGTATCCGGTTCATATTCAACCTCAGAAAATATGACCATGTGTCGAGCTACAGGTCTGAGCTCAAATGGATGACCATTCGCCAGAGAAGAAATTTGCGTGCTTTGACCACGCTTTTCTCCCTTCTTAACTCTCCCACTCCTCCTTCTTATCTAGTGTCTCACTTCCAATATCTATGTTCTTCACACGCTAAGAATCTTCGTTCTTCTAACAATCTTCTCCTACTCTGTCCTTCTCATACTTCTGACTTTGTTCATTCTTCCTTTCATATTCAGTCCATTCTTCTTTGGAATGCGCTACCTCTTGACATCAGGACGGCCACCAGTCGGTATGCATTTAAGCGGAGATTGTGGAATTATTTTCAAAATAAATAGCGTAGAGTCATCTCAAAACCTCTCTCTCTTGAATTTGTATATAATGTATATATATAATATAGGTATATATTGTAGTAAATATGTATGTATGTGTATTATAAGTTTATAACTTATTTATGTACAAATTGTCCCATTCCTAACAGAGCACCTGCCATCTAATCTCTTCACCACCCTTGGTTGACTGGTAGAGAATGCCTAAGGCATTAAGTCCGCCTTTGTACTTTTTTAAGTGTGAAAAGATTAAATAAATAAATAAATAAAAAATAAGGAAAAACAATTTTGATATTCTTTTTTTGCAAAACAAAACAAATAACCAAATACCTTAAGCCCCATTATTACGGTGCAACGTGCACCGTGTTAATGGGGCTTTATACATGCTCGAATCAAAGCTTGTTACTTCTTTAATTAATGCTAGCCATATATGTAGCGATTTACTTGCACAAATTTAGGCTTGCGCAAGTAAATCGTTACGTGTGTGGGATGAATTAGCACAAGTGTCTGACCCATTCGGTGTCACGCAGACTTGCGTAAGCCTAAAGGAGATGTTTCAAAATGGGCCCAGAATATGTACAATACCTCGAAAAATCGAGAAAAATCCGTGGAATTCGGGAAAAATACTGATAAATTGCATAAATGTATATTTCTCTTGTAATAATTTGATATTTATCAATTATTTTATCGACTTTCAATATGGCGTCTCGCCAATTTAGGTACTCTGTGGTTAAAAACCAATGACAGTAAACCATAGATCGACCATTGATCATAGATCGTGAACTGTCTACTGTCACTTCAGTTGCTTTCGTTGTCGATCGTGTTCTGATGTTCTGTTCTCTCGAGTTATTTTTAACAACCTGGCTTTCGTTTATCGCTACATTGTTTTTGTCTGAGTTAATATTTCGACTATTGAATGTTTGTACCTATTCTGTACGTTTATGCTATAAGTAAAAATCTTGGCGTATCGCAGGTCAACCTATGAGGTTGTCGTCTGCTTCACTGAACTATACTTTATATACAGGCGCCAGTACATCAAGCTACTACAATCTGTCAGATTTCTTTAATAGATTTTCGACTTTACAATTAGATCAAAAATAATATTGCAAAAGACTTAAAGTACGACAATGTTATGATTCTCTTTGACAGTGTAATATGACAGAAGTAAACATGTCAAACGTCAATAATCAATCAACATGACAACTTACCGCCATAATGGGTTTTTGTTGTGTGTTGCAATTTCAATGGTACATTCTTGTACTTTACTACCAAACAAAGCCAATTAAAAGTAATTGGATGATTGGAAACTGTTTTAATTGTGTTTCCCCATTTTTTAGTAGGGTGTACCAATACCTGGCCGGGGCTCCATACATTTTGAAACATTTCCTTTGCGCAAGTAAATCGTAACGTGTGTGGCTAGCATAAGAGCGATCAAACTCCGATTTTCTTCTCTTTTTCAAATTCGTGAATTCTTGGGAACAATAGTGATGCCGAAATGATGGCCAGTATGTCAGCTTCAAAACCACATAAAGACTTTTTCCCTGACTTATCATTCAAGCCAGGCCAAGTGCGTGTCGGACCACGCACAATAAAGGGTTCCGTAGTTGGGATGAATTTATCACAAGCACAAACTTAACATTGAAAAACATGTTCTCTCGTACGTTTCAACTGCAAATGTCAATTGGCCGACTCGTTAACGTGTAAAGCCTACTTAGCTGTGACAGTTTGCCTTATAACTTCGTTATATATATTACAACCGTGAATTTTTTCACATACCTATCCAAAAACACACATATCCATTTAGCTTCCAGGGAGCAATTGACTCTTACAAAAATTAGCACTTTATAGTTTTATATTTCGCAAAAGGATCCCTGAATCGAAAAATGGCTTCTGTTCAAAAATATTGCGGGTGTGTAACCCGCTTTATTTTTGAACGGCCTATCCAACGACACCCCACACCATGGGATAGACGAGAAAAAAAAGTCATACCCACTTTAACTGCACCCTAAAAAAAATTCTTACCAAGATTTTGTTTTATTACTTTGTCGGCGTGATTAATATCCCCTTGCCAAATTACAGCTTTCTAGTACTAAGAGTCTCTGAGCTAAGCCGCGGACAGACAGACGAACATGGCGAAACTATAAGGGCTCCTTGTTGACTACGGAAACTTAAAAATGCACGGTGATTCTATTTAGGAGTCCGGGAGTGTATTTGGGGGTCCACTGTGGAGAAACGTGGATTAATGATTGCGTCTGACCGAACCTTCGGCTTTAGCCACCTTAATCAGCCAAAAAACCACCTTCGGCCAAAACTTCAGCTTCGGCCAAAATGGGCCGAAGTTTTGGTCGAAGCCGAGGTTTCTAGCAAGCGCCGAAATTGAACGAACTGTTACGAATGCGCGAGAGCGTAATGGAAGATCGTTGCGTTGCCAGTAGTAAATCAAAACAAAACAAGTTCCTACGCGTATTTGATTATCTGCTTTGGTGTTTTGTATATGTTTTTATCTCATTTGTGAAAATTCTTATTTGATTGACAAGAGGAGTAGATTGAGATTGTGAAAACGTACGAAAATATTGTAAATGACATTATTTCGAGGTGTTATTATATTAAGACAACAGTCAAAAACTTTTAAAAAAACCTATATTTTACCTATTCACTTTTAGCCAATCTTGAACTGAATTTCTTAGGGTAACTTAAATTGTAGCGATAGCCGATTAGTCGGCTTCGGCTTCGGTCAGAAATCGACCTTCGGTCAGACACTAGTTAATGATCACCTCTACTATTTTAATTGTTACCTTTCCAGCAAGCAGTAGCCCAAGCCGGTCGGTCTTGGTAAGGTTCTGCATGGCGTATGCTTCACCCGCGTGCAAAGACATCACGTGTGCGAAGTCCGGAGACACCATGCGCTTGAACTGCAGTCTTGACACCTATACCATCATTGAGATTAAATATTCTGTAAGTAATAAACCTTCATACTAGACCTATACGGCCTTATTACAAACAAAGTTTTATCTTTAGACCAAGGTTTAAAGGAGATGTGCAAGCTCGGCCCATAAATGAACACAAATAAAACAAAATGTAATATGAAGCTATAATCTGAGGTTATAATTGTGTTTCATAGTCTGTATATTTTTGTTCGTCGTAATACTTTGTGAAGGGACTTACGACCCTTCTCAAATCTAATGACTTCAAAAAATAAATTCAAACCTGTCGATCGCTGAGTAAACCACTCTCTTCCAGCAGATTGAATTTCATTGATAATCGATTGCAATCGCTTAGATAGGTCGTTAACGATATTCGTGTACTTATTACCTAGAAAGACCTAAGTTTTCTCGTGGCCATATTACAAAAAAACCAACTAGCAACTTTTTTATACTCAAATTATTTCTTTTTTTACTTTTTATATTAAAGTTAATCTGTATTTTTTTATTTTATCTTAAACAAAATTATACGTAAATTCTAAAGTGGTGAAGTGTTTTTTTTTTTGCTACAAAATGTCGCCCGAACAATAGTAAGTAATTTTTTATAGTTAGATACTAAATACATTTTTTCTGTAGATTTGTGTGTGATGCTCATCGAGCAAATTTAATCCCCATTTTATTATTTTATCATTTTTCCAGTGTCTTGGATGGAACAGAATATGCTTTACCGGACAATGGCACGATTGATGATCTCCTTTAATGCTGAATGTTGTATTTTGAATGTTTAATGTGCTGATTGTACTTTAATTTCTTACGATACTAATTTATTACCTCTTTCATTTCTTCCCAACAAATATAGGTATATTAATCCCGAGTTTTATTTAATGCCTGCAGTTGTGGAAGCTCCAACAGCATCCTGAGGGTTATTGTGGAGAGGCCAGACTGTCCTTTTCTGATGCACTGGTCCCGTAGACATAGCTGCGGGCCCGATGCTGATGAAAGATATTTAAATTGATATTTAATCTAGAAGATAAGTTATGTAGAAGGTACAATGTTTTAGTTTAATTATAATTTAACTTTGACATAAATCATTTTGATTTAATTTTAATATGTTAATTTTAATATGTTAATTTAATTTTGTTTAATTTTGATTTGATCTAAATTGAATTTAATTTTGGTTTTATTTCTAATTTAATTCTTGTTTTTTGATTTTAATTTTGATTGTAATTTTGGTTTTAATTTTGGATTCTGTTTTCTTATTGTAATTATGATTTGGCATTTGATTTTAATTTTGGCATTTGATTTTAATTTTGGCATTTGATTTTAATTTTGTGATTTTGATTTTTTAATTTTGATATTGATTTATATTTTTGATTTTGATTGTAATTTTGATTTTATTTTTTATTTTCGTGCTACTAACATAGTTGTATAAGTTCCAATACCTACTAACACGATATGAATGTTTTCCGAAATAAATGATTGAATTGAATTGAAATGATTTGCCCGAAAGATGTTTCGTTGCCCCTACAGGTAATTTCTATCGATATCATCGGACCAAGTTTTGGTCCTGAAAACTCCGTTTGAGGTTGTGGGCTAACTCGAAGCATTTGGATCAACCGACTGCGAAGGCCACTACAGCGTCACCTCTTGTGGACGTAATTTCGACGGCAGACTTCTACTTGCGAGTTTTTCAAGACAAGGATTCCTTTTTTCTGTACTCTATGTAAGTGATGTAGTTAGATATACCTTCACTGCAAACTTATTATTTAAAGACAATTTTATTTTAATTTACGACCGTGTTAAACTCGAGTTAGCTTAGTTATCTTATTTCTATTTCTTATACCATAAATCACTTAAGCGAACCCTAAACAAGCGATTGCAATCGATTAGATAGGTCGTTAACGATATTCGTGTATTTTACCCAGAAAGACCTAAGTTTTCTCGTGGCCATATTACAAAAAAAAAAACAACTAGCAACTTTTTTATACTCAAAACTGAAACTCAAAGCATTTATTTCAAATAAACCAATTACAGACACTTTTGAATTGTCAAAGAGTCGGTCAGTTAGTCAGAAAGTTGAAGCTAGTTGCCCATTCCAAAGCGTAGATCTCCATGGAGAAGAACGGGTAAGAAACTCCACGGACACTCATTTAAATCAAAATATTGTTACAAAATATTGGTTATCATTCCTTTTTTTTTCAAATTATTCCATTTTTAACTTTTTATATTAATCTGTATTTTTCTATTTTATTTTAAACAGAATTAATTATAAGTAAATTATAAAGTGGTGAAAAGTATTTTTATTTTTTTATTTTCGCTACAGTATGTGGGATATTCTCTCGTAGCATCCAGACGTTTGGATACATGTTAATTATTGACGTACATATCATTATGTTTGTGGTGACCTCCGCTAGGAGTATTAGTGTTCTGTGGTGGTGACCGGCCAGAGCGTAACGCACTTCACTTTCAATCGCAATCCGAAGGATTTTGAAGGAAATTCCTAATCCAATAGGAGAAAAGTTTCACAAAAAACAACATGGCGAACTATCTAACACAACAAGTAAAGTCTTGAAAAAAGTTTTTAATACGTCTACATAAAGGGCTCAAGGAGACGATTCCAAAAATATGACTTATGATCCTAGGTCACCCATCTATATACTAATAATAAAGCTGAAGAGTTTGTTTTAACGCGCTAATCTTTGGAACTATCTACCAGTCGGATTTGAAAAATTATTTTTGCATTTGATAGCCCAATTCTTGAGGAAGGCTGTAGGCTCTTTAACAACACGCTACGACCCTTAGGAGCCGAGCAAAAAGAAAAAAGTCAGAATGAACGCTAAGCGAAAACGAAGTAATAGCGCAGGCGGGCGACGCGATGCGACGGGGTGGGTCGGGGGAACAAGAAATTTCACGCGGACGAAGTTGTGGGCAGAAGCTAGTTAGTCATATTTTTGAAATCGTCTAGTGTCTACGAGGGGCGTTCAATAGAAAGTGAGAATACATATGTTACAGGTAACTTTTATTAAATGTTTTTTTATCTTTCGACATAGTCACCTTTTAGTATACTTGGAATACTTCTTTTCTAAACTTAAAATTCCCTTCCTAAAGATCTCTTCCTCCTATCTGTGACCACTTAAAAAATCCTGTAAGTATTTTATTTTCTTTCTTTTTCGTGTGTGTACTGCAGCGCCTACTGCTTCATGATCTTTCTGTCCTCACAGATACTCCTTCAACCTCGGAAATAGATAGAAATCACTAGGGGCAAGGTCTGGTATTCTCCAGCCAGACCTTGCCCCTAGTGATTTCTATCTTTGATGGAGGATGCTCAAGTATTTCAAAGCTAGCGTCTCGAATTGCAGCCATCACAACGGCGCGGCGGACTCGTGGGCCGGCGATAAAACAAGACAATCTTTGCATGTTTGCCTCGCCGTTTCTCGCGGTTTTCTTTGCGCAATTTTTGAAGTAAAAACTTCTTTATGCGCGTTTGCGATTTTTGGTAGGGGAAAATCTTACGGGTTCGCGTCACCGATATGCGACATGTATGTATATGCAACAGTTCCAAAGAGCCTCAGGAAATATTCAGTCTCGTTTGTTTTTGCGTATCGGTAAGCATTCCCCAAGCGTGCATGTAAGATGCTATGCACACTACCTGTTAAAATCTCCGTTTTTTTTCAGCAATAAAACGTCCCGTGACACGAAGATCTACAAAAACAATTTGTTCAACTGTTTTAACCATTTCATCGGTCACAGCGTCTTCCCGAGCGAGGGTCATCTTTGATGGATGTTCTTCCACGTTTAAATCCGGCGCACGAACGTGCAACAGTGGAATACGGCAGAGCATTTGTTCGTAATGTATCCCATAAAACTTATTGACTTGTTCCGTGCTAAAATTTTTCAAGCACAGACACTTAATAACCGCGCGTACTTCATTTTTTTTTTCATTTTGGCGAAAAGTCTAAACTGCAAACAAATGACTTCTATTATTTATAAACAAAATATACTTAATCAGTTTTTTTTTAGGTATAACTGTAGCAGATCATCCAGCTTTACCAGCCAGTATTTACTTTTTATGCTTACAAGGAGACTGAGGACTGGAGAGGATTGTAGGTACCGCATTCTCAATTTTTATTGAACACCCCTCGTACATCAAACTAAAGGCATTTAAATAAGTACTAATGCAGACTCTTTCTAACACACGGGATACTTCGTATAGGAAAAAAAATACGTTGCATTATCCTTTAATGCACCCTCTAAAAAGTTATAGGTCTGTGCAAAGCATAAATGACATAATTAGGACAATAACGGGCAATGACAATCTCCATTAGTTTAAGTGTTCTGTGATGACAATACTTAGGAAAGTTAGAGAAGATGCTGCCATTACTCTACGACTGGACTAATCTATTGATTTAAAAATGAAATTAATTCATTAATCAATTATTAAATATCACGTTCATTACAGTCTAGTTATTATTCAATACGCTTTAAATACAGTTTAAATATTATATATTCTAATAAAACCATTTCTACAACAAAAAAAACAACCGACTTATAAAAAAAACAGTAGGTAGGTACCAAGGAGAAAAATAACTGTAATTTTGGAAGTCAGTGTCTTTGGTTTTGTATTTTCATTTTTGTCACCGACTTCCGAAATTAAATTTTCACTTTGTAGGTATAGGTAGTTTTTTTTTTTGGGCGTCGGATTTTTTTTTTTTGGAAAAATGTTTTTATTTTTCACTTTTTATTTGACCACAAGTAAAAAGTGAAAATAAAAACATTAAAAAGTAGTAGTATGCGAATTTGTGTGGGGTAGGTACCAACCTACCCCATACAGATTCGTACACCACTTCTTGCTAGTGTAAATATCAGGGACAGGAAGTTATTATAACATCATCAACATACACTAAGTGCAAAAAATACGTAATAATGACGCTAACTCAATAACCACTATTCAGAACTTGACCAAATTTACTACCTCAGGACTATACCCTTTCAAACATAAAAGAATGATTAAAATCGGTTCGTAAATGACGAAGTTCTGAGGTAACAAACAGAAAATTTTAAAAAAACGAATTGAGGAGCTCCTCCTTTTTTGAAGTCGGTTAAAAATACTTGAGAAATACCATCCCATTTACAAAACTGGCAACATAAATATCTCCCCGATTACTTACATCAAAATAACAATCTTTTAAATTGAAATATTCCCTGCAAAGTTTTACGAAGTAACGAAAGCTGTGGTGGGATTTCAAATATTATCAGTTATTTTCTAAATATAATTAACACGCTGTATGTTTTGGGCCAAACTTTATCCATGTCATTTTGAACTTTATTCCGACAAAGCTAAAGTTCCAATTACGAAAACTGACGTGAAAACGGAGTAAGTTGTCAACTTTGTATTATTTTGCTTTGGAATAAAGTTCAAAATACAGTACTAACTAGCTCGGTGGTTTTAGCTTGGACTAAAGTTAGAACTCGTTCTTTAATAAAACGGAAAGAACTTAGAAACTACAGTAGTTAATAAACCCTGGTCCACAGGAGCGTCTGAGGAGAATACTCGTAATGGTGAGGATATCATTGGGACTCTGAAATGTTGGGTACCTAAGTGAGTGGACAACTACATATATTCGGGCAGTAAATACTTTTAGAGGTAGAGGTTGTAGAGGTAGGTACTTTTTTAATTATATTTTATACAGGGTATAAGGGACAGCCGGAGGGCTGTCCCTTACACCCTGTATATTACCTTGAACGGTTCAAACAGCGTATGATAAACTTCTTCAAGCTCAGGGTCGAATTTGACGGGTCTCATCTCGTAAACCAAGTAGACAACTTGAGCGAGATTCAGGAACACGAAGCCGAAGTTCCAAGAGAACGCATCGGGTGAACATATCACGTGCCATGCCCATATTGAGTACAGCATGAAGGCTAAGACGAAATAGTATTAATGAAGAAAAAAAAAGAAAGAAAGAATAACGAGCTATACACAGTTAAGCCAACAGGTAGGTACAAAAAAAAGGCAGTTGGATATCCAGCAGCAGTAGGCAGCAGGCCATAGAGAGTCCTAGTATTGGACGCCAAAAAGTTCTACAGTTCTCAAATGTTTTCGAAGTAGTGCTTCTTGGTTCTTTACTCTTATGCTAGAACTAAAACATAGTGTTATCAACAAACATAGTGTGCTTATATAGTAGTTACCTACTGCTGAAGCTCTTAGAGGCCCCCAAACTAGAATTAGGTACTTATTATACTTACCTAATTATAGTTATTTCTCAAAATGAGATTACGGTATCATTATACTTGTTTTTAATTTATTGTAGGTGTGTTACCTAGCGTTTTCTGTGTAGATCCCTAGTGAGAAAAGACTTACCAAATATTAAAATAGTGTGCATCCACAATTGACCTTTCTTGGTACTTGGAGCGCAGTACGAAGCCACAAAGAGCATGTTGGATAACTAAAAATATACCTAATTGAATCTTTAAGGTTTAAGGCAATGCATTTAATATAAAAACTATGTCCTATCTAATTCCTCACCTGAAAGAGAGGATGCTGTGTAGTTCTCCAAAGTGGACACCACGGCCAATACCAGGGCCCTGTTTAATTATTAAGACCATGTTCATTATTTAATGTATTAAACTAAAGTTTAATAATTTCTAGAATCTATTTTACATACCTGAAGGCATTGTGTAATTTACGGAACCAAAATCCTGAAAAGTGCCATTTTCACCGGGCCACGAAAAATTATATTCACCGATTTCTAGAAAATCACTCTTCTTTGCAAACACACCGTGCGGCATTTTGTTAATTTAAAGTTAAGCAAATCGCTAAAAGATTGTTAATTTTATTTCTCAACAGACTGTCATCGTATTGTCCACGGGTTCGCGCCAAATCAATAACATCCGTTTTGTTCACAAACCTAGCGCCATCTACGCTATTATCCATGAAACATGTCACAAATAGTGTATCCTTGCCATGTCAAAATACCAATGGGGTTAAAAACTGAAAGCTCGTCATAGGTGGCAGCACTTTTGTGCGTCTTCAAACCGCCATTGTTGTTTATGTATTCACTATTGTGTCGATTACAAAACGAAAACGGGACAAAAATGTTTACGAATTTGTCTTCAGCTGACGAGTTGACTGGTTTGACTTTCGTAAATGAAAAAATAGAGGGTACAGCAGTCTTCCTCAGCCTTTTATAGATATTTTCATCACCTAGAACAGACAAAAAGATCTATCTATGTGCGAAACATTCCAAATAACTATTAGAATCAGTGCAGGATATGTGTTAATATTAGGCAGTAGGTAGTTCGGTATGAGGGTATTAAATACAATGCAACATAGCGAATGCTGCTTAGATGCTACTTAAATATTGTTATATTTCGGTCGATTCAAAGATAATCATAACACACACACCCATAATAATAAATAAATATAAAATACCCACATTTATATAAATAATACCCACAAGTGCCTGTAACGAAAACACAGTTCTCTGTTTTATGACAAAAAGCATCACCTGTGTACGAATTTCTCTGATAAAAGTCTTCAGTTTTAAAATGGATAGCACATAACCTCGACGTATTATTGAGATTCCAATTTTTCGGAGAGCTCTCTCCCACAGTTTTCTGCTTTTAACATCTTTGGGGAATATATGGGTCCCCGAATTTTCAACAGTCGACAGCTTCGCAACAGGACATATTAATTATTTATGAGTAAAAGAAGTTGATTGTTTACAAAAAATGTATGGATATTGACAGCTAGCTGTCAAATTTTAAGACGGACAATGATGGCGACATCTGAAGTGAGCAAGTGGCGGTTTTTATCCTCATTGTTATTTTGAGTTCGTCAAAATTAACATTCTTAGTCAACCTAATAGATTCTGAAATAAGCTGAGTGTTGACTTGTTAGATCGATAAAGTGTTTACACAAACGTAGGCCACTACCAGTTAAAATTATTTCACTGATAGACAACGCACGGCCTAAACCTTAGAATGAGATTTATAATCTATAAATAATTTTCCAAAACTACCAGGGTGTGGAAGGGTGTTTGAGTTTGAAGGGAGAAGTACGTAATTCACGCGGACGGGGCGGGTTCGCGAGCGAAGAGCTAGAGTTCCATAAAATACTAAAGTGAGCACTAAGAAATGATTTTTGAAAATTCGTCCCGTAAAGGGTTTGAATAGAAGATGAAAAGTAGGGAAGTTCGTCAATTTTATCGATAGGAAATCGCGGGCTGTCGGGCAACGGCTCCAATGATAGGCGGCTGAAAGTTATACTATCAAAATAATTGTATGAATGGTTAAAAATTCACATATTTATCGACTGTTTTAGCGTCAAGCCTTCAATGGGGATAAAAACTACAACTTGCTCACTTCAGATGTCGCTACTATCACGTGTCCAAGAATTTGTCATCTAGCTGTCACTATCTATATTTTTTTGTAAACAAGCGACTTTTTTTATTCATAATTTAATATGCCCCGTAGCACAGCTGTTGACTGCAAAAATACGGGGATCGATGTATTTGTTAAACTAAAACTTATCCTTTATAAACCTGAAGACTTTATGGGAGAAATTCGTATACAGGTGGTGCTCCCAAAATAAGTAAGCCTGTTTTCATTACACAGGCACTTGTGGTAAACTAATAAGTCAATTATAGTAAAGGTGCGTGTGTGTGTGTGTTTATTATTATCATATTAGATCAATACTAGAATTAGCATCTCTGAAGTTTTTCAGTCAGGAAGGTCATCCTTGAATGGGTTTTCAACTCCAATCAGGTTATTCCTGTCATACGCCTTCAGTCTTCAACAAAAAAAGAAATTAAAGTCAGCAAATACAAAATAACCTATAAGTTATAAAATGTTTATATCTTATTTACTTTCAACTACAGCTGCTTTTTTAGCAGTGGTAGACGCTTCCTTTTTCCTTAGCTCCTCTGTTATGTATGGACGGCACCATGTCAAGCTACTACAATCTGTCAAATTTCATTAATAGATTTTCAACTTTATCGCTGAATCATTAGGTTCAAGGTTGATTGGGAAAATTTGACAGTTTCGGATAGCTTGACCTGCTGGCGTCTGTACACTCCAACTCATATAAATATATATGTAGTTTTCGTTGAGTTTGTGATCGACACAAAAGTAAACATAAAGAAAACAGTGGCAATTTGTAGACGAGCAACAGTGCTGCCACCTATGACGAGCTTCCAGTTTTTCGAGTCCCCATCCCATTGCAAGGTGATATCGTGGCTACCAGAGACAAGTCTGTATTGCATTTGACATTTTAATCTATGAATCAATTCCTCCTCCTGTCATTCGTTCGTATCAAGGTGTGATGTGAATAGGTGCGGAGTAAATCTACATTAAAAAACCTTAAATAATTTGCGATGAGGTAGCACCGGTTACTCAAAAATAACTAAACAACATCTAATTAATATGCCTTAACTCTTTTGTGTTATAAACCTTTTTAATAGTTTTTGTGGGAATGCCGAACATTAATAATGCCTGCGCCGCCAATGGTAAGTCTCGCACACTTGATTAAATATCTTGTGACTCATAAAAATACATAAGAATATTGTAAATAGGGCTTATAAAGAAAAATATTTACATGGCTATGATTATAACATGGAAATATATAATGAAAACTATTAATCAATGACTAGGATTCTGGAATGTGCCAAGGGAAACTGTCTCATAATAATAGCTCATTTGTGTGTACTTTACACTTCATGAGACAGTGGAGGACCAAGACGTTATAGTGAACCAGATTGCTATAAGTTACAAATCAGCTGTGTATATTTCAAACATCCATGTCAATTTCTGAACTATCAAATCGTTTTTGTAGGGAAATTGCTATTAGTATTAGTTTTCTTGGACGACAGGTATTTTTAATATCATATAAAATATTTATTTTAAGTGTACATAACAATAACTGTTGTCAGATAATCAATAAATCCTATGGGGCAGTGTTTATTTATCCTAAAACATGAAATTATCATTAATTATAAGCTTAGCTCAAAATAAAACCTTTCCTCAGTAGTACATATTTTATTCAAGCATTTGTTGCACATAAATAGTTGCTTGTATCATTGGCTATCTTGAATTTTATCATTATAACTTTATCATTCATCAGCACCAGTTCACTGCAGCCCCATAATGTGTCACTGCCATAGTCTGTTTCATAATGTTATGAAACCTTCATAAACATCAAATCATGATTACAATTAAGTGTACCTTAAATGAGTGGCCTAAAAATTTCAACGGTTTCATAGTATTGTGTGCGTTTTTACTTTTAATTCATTTAATGTTTGTTTGTTCGCTTTTCTGTTTTATTTGCTGCTCACACATAATGGTGCCGATTCTCTTTTTCAAGAATGCCAGGAATAAACAAAATTTTGATGACTAAAAATCACCATAGTTTATTCCTGTCAAATGACGATTTCCCATTCTGAAATTAAGTAAAGTGACACAATTTAACTATATTTTAGTTTCATAGCACTAAGATGGCACTGAGTTATTAGTTTAGTGAAAATAGTAATTTCCCTATTTTGAATTTGAAGTTTTTCACCTAAAATTTAGATGGTCTAACTCTATTTTTATTTACAATTAAAAAAAGGTGTGGAATAAAATTAGTTGGCATGAACTAAAATTCACACAAACACCTATACTTCAGATGCAAAAACATTACTGTAGCTTTTTTTCTTTTCTGTTGCTTATATCTCGAATATGGTGTGTCCTATCACAAAAAAAAAATTAAAACAAGCCCCATAATAAACCCCTAAAACTCAACATGTAGGTAATAATTTTTCATATTTTCCATACAAAAAGTGAAAAATTCCATATAAAACACCTCGAGAGTAACCCCTCTCCCCTGCGCGCCTCTGGCTAAAAAAATCATGGGGTAGAGCAAACAAGTACCACATGGAGTTGCGATTATCAAATTCGATTTTAGTTGTGTCAAAATTATTTTTAAATTTACTTAGAGATATTTTTTTGTAGAATAGTTTTAAGATTCTCATAACCAAAAGTAAGGAATGTTAGTGATAGTTTAGTTAGTTTAGTTCTGTGTACAAGAGCATTGGCACCAATCTCTCACTTATTACATTCTAATGTCCACTTTCCATTGACATAAGCCATTTCTAGGCAACACTAACTTCAAAACATACCTAATTCATGTGCATTGGTCCCTACCAATGCATATGAATTATGTATGGTTTAAAGTTCCTCTGGGTTCCCCTGAGCCCAGTGGGTTTTTGAGCAAGCATTATGCAGGGCGAAAAGTTGATAACTGAGTAGATGCAGCATGATGAGAGAATATCAACCACATTATAAACTTTGTTTATTTTGTCATAAAACAAAATAAACTTATTGTTGAGTGAATTGTATTCCTCAAGTTTAACATAATGTGTGTCTACTTCAATTGGCTTAATCTTTGTTTGGGAAATCATGTCTAGATTTATTTAGTTAAAGCTATGGAAAATAGAAATGCCATTATGCAAACTATGTGTTGCCGGGGATACTGTTGGAATAAAAATAAAAACACAATATTTAGGTAACCTTGTTAATTTGATTGCATAATGTAAGGATTTAACAACTATTGTGTTTTTGTTTTTATATGTGAGGTGATTGCACTATGTGTTTGCACTGTTTTGTTTTTACATTATGTGTGTTCCTAAGTATTGTCTTTGTAGAATCATTGATATTTATGTCCCTCACATAACTAATGCTGATGTAATAATGCACATTTATCTAAAATAACTAATGGATTATGCTTTTTGTAACTATTCATATTTAAATCCACTGCCGAAATCCTTGCTAATTTTTTTTATTTTTAGTAGGTATCTATAATTTTTATACCTTCCATCCATAATAATTTATAGGGAAAAGGCTAAAATTTATAAAATTATTTACATTCTGTTCTCATCTGCTTGCTATTTTCCTTGTTAACTTTGTTAGTATTCTGTAGACAACCTTACTACTGAACAGTGTACTTTAAAGAAACCCATGCTTGGTTTTTCCCTTAAACAAGATGTTTTGCAAATGCTGTTTGGTTCTCCCTGTGTGATTTTCATTTGATTATAATAGGTCATTACATAATATAATATGTAATTAGAGATTCTATAACCAGCATTTTCAGATTTAATTATCTGTTGATTGGCGCGCAATTCGAAATTCTAATAAATTTTATTCGAAAGCCGTGTTAATTTAATTTCAAATTCAGTCATTTGGTTTTAGATAGTTTTTTTGTTTTTGTGAAATTGTGGTAGTTTTTGGCCCCATGGATAAACTGAAAATTCGTACAATTTTCGAATATGAGTTCCTACGAGGAAATACCGCTACGCAAACAGCAATGTTTGTATAAACATGGTCCATTATTGGTTCAATCGTTTTAAATCTGGAAATTTAGAGTTGAAGAACGAGCCTCGCGGTCGGCCGGTAACTATTGTCGACAACGACGAATTGAAGGCGATAGTGGAAGCGGATCCAACTCAATCTACGACTGAGCTTGCTGCGGGTCTTGGAGTTAGTGTCAAAACAACATTGAAGCACTTGCGTCAATTCGGAAAGATTAAAAAGCTAGATAAGTGGGTGCCACACGAACTATAATAAGCGACCAACAGCGAGACTTACGCGTCGAAGCATGCATAGCACTATTGAATCGGCATAGAAACGAGGGAATTCTAAATCCAATTGTTACCTGCGATGAAAAGTGTATCCTGTACGACAACCGCAAGCGTCCGTCTCAGTGGGTGGACCCGGGTACAGCACCTAATCAGTGCGCTAAAAAAAGATTACTCATAGGAAGATGATGGTGACTGTCTGGTGGACCAGTGCCGGACTTGTACATCACAGCTTCTTACCGAGTGGCACAACAGTGACGGCAGATGTCTATTGCCAAGGATTGCAACCAATGATGGAGAAGCTCGCAATTCAACAACCAATACTGGTCAATCGCTCTTCCCCATTGCTTCTCCACGACAACGCGCTAGCTCACACTTCACGACAGACCACAAAGCTACAAGAGTTATAGCTGGAAGCTCTCCGTCACCCACCTTACTCACCGGACCTTGCCCCAATAGATTTCTACTTTTTTCAAAATTTTGTCAATTTTTTAAGTGGGAAAAAATTCAACATCCGAGAGGCGGTACAAAACGCTTTCGCTGACTCCATCGCTTTGACTTCATCGCCTCCCGTCCGGCAGACTTCTACTGTACAGGGATAAACAAACTGCCATCAAAATGGCAAAATTGTATAGATAATTTGGGCCAGTACTTTGATTAGCTGAAATAAAAAAATTACTTACCAAAATTTTTATATTTTAAAATTTTCACAGAAATCTCCAATTTCATAGGTAAAGACCTAATATGATGTATGTTGCAATGCCATCTTCAGGAAATTGCAGTCTTATCAAAATATGTGTAACCATTTCACTAAAAGATGTAAAGAAACCATTTGAGATTACAAATCAAGAACTTTTCACAATCCAGTAGGTAGTGGACAAAGGCCTCTGGAAATGTGTTATAACCAGTGATCGGAAAAAGGTGTGCTAATTTACCTAAACTTCGAGGAAGTAAGTAACATAGAGTGGATATACTCTATGTTACTTACTTCCTCGAAGTTTAGGTAAATTAGCACACCTTTTTCCGATCACTGGTTATAACGACTTGTAACAACTCTTCTACTTGCTTCCATATTTAAATCTATTTAGTACTATTGACTGACAAGTAGAGCAATAAATAATACCTAATCAAATGAAATTAATCTCCTCCACCCTTTTAAAAACAAAAAGAATTGTGTTGAAAAATCTTTTATAAGTCCATAAAGTCTGAAATTCTATAGAAAAATAAACTGCTGCAGCTTTAGATTTTGTATAAAAATTGTGGTCTCCCATCATCTAGCTTCTGAAAATTCACCCCCATTATTTGACAATAACTAGCCGAAAATAAGGACAGAATGGAACTGGAACTCTACAAAATCAATTAAGTATTTAATAATCATCATTTTGCGATTTATTTAAACAGAATTATGTATAATTTCACGGATTGACGTTTATTGATTAGGTAACACGTGAGTTATTGCAATTTGTTATGAAGGTAAAAATAACAATATCTTTTATCCATAAAAAATAACAAGCCGTGCACAACAAAATTTAATAAGACATTAATTTAATCAATTACCTACTACAGTCAAATCGGTTCACATTCGGCATTGACGTTATAATGCCAGACAGAAGCAGACTATGAATGGAATGAACTAGAATTATTCTCACTTCTTATCATGGATAAATGTCAAACCACCACTGGTCTACAATTACTCTGCATTGTACCACCTAATGATGCTGATTATTGTCCTAAGTATTCAATTTTTACTAAGCTAATCGTTTCTTGCACGTTTATAAAAGGTCCCCTTGTGTAGCACCCAGGCTCACCGATCCACCCCACCCAGATCTCTCAGTTTTTTTTAAATGGCGTAAGAACTTTGAACATTCTTAGTTGAAATGGAGACTACCTATTGGGCGTTTATCATTTCTAACGTGACGATATTATCGTGCACGGCATCACGATCACACAGGGAAGTAAAATGTAAGGAAATATATGAAAACGCTTCTAAAGGAGATTGAGCGATTCTGCCCTGAAGGGTCGGCACTAGGAAATCGTGTTATGGGTTTTGGATAAGTTTATATAGAAAACTTAAAGTAGTAGCCACGAAAAAAACGTCTGGTTATCTCGAAGAGTTTCACCAGTCAGTGAAAAAATCGCATTGAGGATAAACCGTGTAGATTATTGTTACAAAAAAAATAATATAACTAAAAACGTGCAAAAAGCACTGCCGTATTTTGATAACTTTTGGCGTAAATAAGAAATTAAAAATTAAAAAAAACATCTCGACAAAGAGATATTTCTTATTACGAATGACTTCTCTTGACTGTTAGGAGCTACAGAGATTTAATGAGAGCAATTAAGATTATTCAAATTCTGGTGTTTGAAAGTCTGGGTTTCATTAATTCTGTGCCTTGCAAACATCATCTTTTCAGCCTATAAACGGACATTTTAAAACATTGGCCTCCTAGATGCCGTTTTAGAAACAATTTTTTTAAGACTCAATCGGCCAGACAACGTTAAGCCTGCCGCATCTCCAATAGCGTTAGGATATATTTCATTAAATAGATCTCGTTTAGAAGAACGTTTGTTACTACATACAACGACTTGTCTGAGTTACGGTTGTTCGGCGTTAAATCGTCCTACATGTGACGTTAACATCTACACTGAATTCTCGCCTTAAGTTAATTAATAAATAGTAACTTGTAAACATAACCATTATTATATTAACAAAAAAAAACATTACTCCTGAATTCCCTAAAGCGTAGGCAGATATGTATTGTACAGACGCCAGCACATCAAGCTACTACAATCTGTCAAATTTCTTTAATAGATTTTCGACTTTATTGCTAAAGCATTAGGTTCAAGGTTGATTGGGAAAATTTGACAGTTTCGGGTAGCTTGATGTGCTGGCGTCCATACAACTACATTTCTGCTACAGAGGTAAAAAATTAAAAATACCTCTTTATCCAAAATGTTCTCTTCTATCTACAAGTATAAAACGCAGTCGTTTTTCGTGTCTCTGTGTGTGTTCGCTCAGTTTCGTCTAATCTAGGTACTCTTAGTATAGTTCTTCACCATCATTTAGAGAACTTAGTCCCGAAGGTTTATGTGTATAATACAGTAACATTTAACTTAAATATGGCACAGAAATCTCAATGTTTTTAAATGTGGCGACCCACTTCAGTATTGTCCCGACAACACAATGAAAGCTACTCATTTACTTAACATAATCAACTTGTTAAATGGGGATTATAAAGCAGCGGGGTAATTGCGTAACACACTCACAATTACAATGCCATTCATTTTGTGTCCGTAACTAAAAATCATTTATTGACTTTTAAAAACAAATCTATAACAGATCTGATCCTGAACTATTTAGGTCATTAACTCCGATTTGACTAACAATTGGCAAAAGTTGTGTTGGTAGCAAAGGTTCTCCTTGAAAAGCTCTTTCCATTAGTGTATTATCTTATGGCTATTGGGCGCCAAGAATTCCTTAACTACGGTGCCCAAGTTGTCACCTATTTAGGTCATTAACTCCGAACTGACTAATAATTGGCAAGTCGTATTAGTAGCAAAGGTTCTTCTTGAAAAGCTCTTTCCATTGGTGTATATCTAATGGCTATTGGGCTCTAAGAATTCCTTAACTTAGGTGCCCAAGTTGTCACCTATTTAGGTCATTTAACTCCGAACTAACAATTAGCAAAAGTCATGTCGGTAACAATGGTTCTCCTTGAAAAGCTCTTACCACTGGTATATATTATCTTATTGCTATTGGGCTTCATGGCAGAAACTTATAGTTCGATGCCCATTCTCCTTTCCGTCCTCGATAACGTTATAAAGCGCACATATTTCCAAGCATTTTATGGACATGGACGTCCACGATAATATCGTCACGTTAGAAATTAATACTTATTTACAAAAAATAAAACCGACTTCCGAAACAAAACACTACTAAGTGAAAAATAACTTTAATTTCTGCCGATCTATTCTGTAAACATCACACCGTGAGCACTTAGGTGAAGTGAGTTCGAAGTGAGCTTAATTCCTAGTAGAGTAAGGTGGGATGACAGTTCACATCACGCTCACTTCACCTAAATTTGCACAGTGGGATCTTTACAGAATAGCACCACTGAAGTCGTTGTTTTTGGTTTCGTATTTTCGTTTTTTTGGCACCGACTTCCCAATCAAAGTTATTTTTACATTGTAGTTTTTTGGAAGTCGATTTTATTTTTTGTAAAAGTATTTATTTTTTGTAAAAAAGTTTTTATTTTTCACTTTTTATTGGGTTGTTGCATATTTGTTTTTCCCACCTCTAAATTTCCTTAATATTTCCAGTTGTCTCAGAAATTTTCTAGAATAATAAAACTTCTAAAAAGATTGTGGGTGTACTACTATAGGTACACCTCTGCCTAACCCTTCGGGGAAACAAGGCGTGATGTATAAATCTAGTACATAGTAGAATGTTCTCGTATCTTTCACATAGGGTATAATATAAGCGCGAGCTCGTTACTGGAATTTAGTTAAAATTGAGAAAATGGATCAACAACATCTTCGAGCGATTTACTTATACGAACACAAATTGGGAACTAGTTCGAGGGAAACGGCAAATAAGATCAACACTGTTTTTGGCCCAAACACTACTACGATACTACTGATCGCACGGTACGAAATTGGTTTCAACGCTTTAATGAAGCAGACACAAGTCCCTGTGTTCCTCATACTGGTCGACTCATCACTTTTGACGAAGATGCGTTGCGGCGCGAGCTTGAGTTGCACCCGGATTCCAGCACCAGGGATTCAGAGAAAACTCTAAAATATCACTATAGATCGCCATCTGTAGGCAATGGGCTACCGTAAAGTTTTGTCATGATGGACGCCCCATGCTTTGACCGATGCTCAACGTGCAATACGTGTCAACATTTGTAGCCTTCTCGAGTCGATTATCACCAGTGACGTGTCTTGGGTCTTATATGAGAACGTCACACGAAAGGCTTTTTGGATGCCTGCTGATAAACAGCCAAAAAGCAGTTTGCATGATCACAAACTTCTTCTGTCAGTCTTCTGGGATTCGCGAGGAATGTTGTTTTGGGAGTTAATGGACAACAATCAGACTACCAATGCCGAAATGTACGTGAATCAACTACAGAAGGTGGCAAACGTTGTTAAAGAAAAACGGCCAAAACGTCTTGAAGTATTCATGATAGGTAATGCAAGACCACATATAGCGAAAGTGACCCGTAAATTTCTAAAAAATCTCGGTTGGACAACGATACCTTACCCACCTTATAGCCCTGATCTGGCACCTTCCCACTATCATCTTTTCCGGGCTTTAAAACAGCATCTTCGTAAAAAAAAAAAAATTCATTGACCTAAAAAAATGAACTTGCCCATTTCTTTGCCTGTCAACCATTTTCTTTCTGGGCTAAGAGTATTGAAATACGACTCACTACCTGCTATGTAAATTACAGTGACAGAACTTAGACATCATCCACATAAACTAAGTGGAAAAATATGCGTTATTGAAGCTAACTCAAAAACCACCCACACAGAATTAATAAATTTTACATGGGACCAACTTCTAGGTATATTATACCCTCCCGCATAAAAAATTAAAAAAAAACTAAAACAAAAAGCTCCTTTTTTCGTCGGTCAATAAAAGCGCACACTGAGATACCCATTCCAAAGTTGCAAAACTACTAGTTAAGCAGAGTTTACTCTAGCCATCATAAAACAGACTGAATTATTACACACTGAATTATTCACAATTAATTACTAGAAGATACATACTTAAAAAGATAAGCTGATAAATCAATTCAATTATTACTAAATCCAACTACACAGAGAGTAGATGCTTACCTTTCGGACTAACTGTAACATACAAAACCAATTTGCCTTGATGAATAAACAAAATCTGACAAGAATGCAGCTGCTTTTTCGTACCCTATAGCATGAATAACATGCGAATATTCGATGCAAACACAGTGCCACCACCCACGACCAACAGGTATCCCCGGTAAGGTATGCAGACCATTTGTTTTAAATTGCAGACGAATATGAAGTCATTGGCGAGACGCAGTGGCAAGTTATCGAGAGCAGCGGCGATGAACAAACCATCAACATACACGGCTTCAAGTATTCCAAATTACGGGCTATTTTATTACACACCGTGAGCATATTACTATGTGGATTACCATATTTTGCATTAGCTTATTACCCATCTTACAACCGATACAAATACATAAAATGCAGTTTGAAAGCGGCTGAGGAAATTTGTGGTAAGTTAGTAGACAGATCCCTCTTTCTAAAGGCTGATTTCGACTGACTGCAGAGAGTTGGGTCCGAGTCGAATACAGATGGTCACTAAATGACATTTATATCGGTTCAATGTTCGTTGTATTTTGCATCCACTCCTCCACGCCTCAGCTCAGAATCGACTCAATACAGTGTACCATGAATCAGCCTTTATTTATTTTTATTATACCTACTTATGTCACTCAATACCTAAATTATTTGATTACTTTTTAGTTATCGACGCTGATGGAGTATGGTCCACAGAAAAAGTGCTTGAAATTGACCTGAATCTATCCAACCATAAAGATAACCGACTGCGATATTTCATGTTCAAGCACAACCGTTTCATTTGGCTTAACGATCAAGGAGTCTTTATCAATGTTCTTGCACTCAATGAGAAACTTACTATTCAATTATTGATGGAAAATATGTCCGGCATAAACAAACGACAGCAAAACGAACTGTAAGTGCAAAATAAAGACTTACGGCCGAACACAATAACCTATGTATTTTGAGTAAAAGACAGATCGCTATTGATGGTAGACAGTATAATTCTATCTGTCCTTATGTCAGGCCGGCAAGATTCCATAATTTCTTATAGATTATTGGGACGTTAAAACCATAGATATATAGATTTTTCTATCTCCAGTATGTCAAAACCGGTGATAGATAGGTTATTGGGTTCGGCCGTTAGTCACTTAGCGAATTTACGCAATCAGCAGTCTCTCTTTTAAAAAAAAGTGTGTGTGTCAGCTCCGACGCACGACTGGAGTTAACTCCGTGAAAGGTGCGCAAGGTACGTTGTGCAGAAAACGTAACGCTTTTGAGTTAACGCTTGTATTACTTTCACTCATAAACTTTCCATACCACTATTGACAGGGTCCGCTAGGGCCGATGCCAGCTAGGGTAGCGGGATGCTCGAAAAAGTTACCGTGGCCCCGGCACAGGCAACTGAAGGAACACGGGTGGGTTTTAGTCAGTAAAAGTCTGACACGCCCTCCCGCTCCGCCCAGAGCGGGAAAAGTCATTTCATGATTTCCCATCCAAAGAAAAAAAAATGGGGCCTTAAGTATATGAAAATCGATTTTTAAAGAGTCAAAATAGCTAATTATGTGTCTTGCTTAATTACATTTTTTTTTTAAGTTAATTGAACCCGTTTACAGCATTCTTGTTATTTTCAGGATCAAACTGTATGGCTCAAACTCAGTAGAGGTGGAAGTCAAGAGTTACTGGACTCTGTTCAAAGACGAAGTCTTCAATCCGTTTTATCTCTTCCAAGTTTTCTCTATCATACTGTGGTCATTGGATGAGTACTATCAGTATGCGACTTGCGTTTTCATCTTGTCTATTGCGACCTGCATGTTGGCGTTATATCAAACCAAAAAGGTAATAATAAAATTTATTACCCCATCGCCGTATCTCTACGTTGACGTCGTGGTGGGGCTTGCGCGCTTCGAACTCTAGGTCTGTGCCGGTAGAGGTTACTTTGCCGGAACAGGTCTAGGGTGAGGAGCCAGACCAAGAGAGATACAGAAACCCGCAGGGCAGCATGTGGCGAGCTGCTGGGCAGTAGCGACCCCACGTACCCTATCTCCCGGGAGAAGTCATGTTCCTCATCTCTGGCTTGCCTTTATTGGCCGGCTGGAGTGAACACTGACGAGAACTGACCTCCCACCTCATTCTTGCCTTTATTGGCTGGCTTGAGTAGAGATTCGCAAGAGCAAACGTGCTCGGAGGAAGGAAGTAGTCCAGTAAGATGCTGGTAGGGATCTTGACCGTACTTCCGGGATTGTCCTGATAGCCGTGGAATACCTCTCCACTCCTCTTAAGCACCTCAAGACATGTTGCCCCCTTGTCGCTACGACACTATGTGCTAGCGACCGTTTCCGGGGGCCCATTGTTGAGTGTGCAAGTCACCCCCTGCCATTTTATCCGTGTATTGTATTTATCACACATTGGTCAGGCAGGGGCCATAGTCCTTCCATAGTTTTAGATAACCAGTCCACTTTAGCCATCCAAACCCATAGCCCAATTTTTTTTTGTCTCCATATTCTGCAATAGTCCTACACCATCCGGGGGTTGTCCTTGGGTGCACTTGCATAGTACGCACAGGGATAATCGTCGGTTAGTGCCTCATTTCCATTGAAAGCGTCTAACGGGCCTCTGCGAGTTGGCTTCGGCCCCTCATATGCCTTCTAAAGGTCCGGGACCCTGGGGTCCCGAGAAATATCAAAAAAAAAATTATTAATACCTATGAATATTTGGTGTAGCTAGAAAATTCATGTCGACATCCTAACCCGGGTTTGCTATACATCAAGGTATTAAACATGTATTCAACATGACATGTTGTGTCTACTGTTTTCGTTTATGATAAAACATATCTCATACATAACCGCCAATACCATGTATGATACATGTTTTTTTCACGACACGTTTTTGACAAGTCTTTTACAAGACTTGTTGATTACCAGTATCATAACTTGTTGGTATATGGGTGTAAACACGGGGTAAGCAAAATTAAGTCGGTATAATAGTCATCCTATCAGACCGTGTCGTCGGCAAGCGAGCAGCAAAGGGGTTAAGGACAACTACCCCGTCTGCCCCGCGCATAACTGGGTGATGCCAATGGCCTGAGAAAATATTCACATATTATAATCATAATTTTTCCAAACAGATGAGTATCCGTCTGCACAAAATGGCCGGCTCGACGAGTGCGTTCACTGTTACTGTTTTGCGACCGACCCGCATGGGTCGGGAGGAGTGCGTGGTGAACGCTTGCCGATTGGTCCCTGGCGATGTACTGGTACTGCCACCCGACGGCTGTGTGATGCCTTGTGACGCCATGTTGCTTACCGGCACCTCCATCGTTGACGAAAGCATGCTTACAGGTAGGATTGGAGGTTCATGTATTATGACTGCGATGCTATGTGAACACATCTTTCGAGATGCCGACGTTTGTTATGTTGGCGTGTGCTTATTAAATCATGGCTTTGGATTATTTCTGTGAATGTTATGAACTTCTTTTAGTATTTTCTCTAGTGGCACTCATGACATAGGTACTATATTGACTGAGCTAAAATATATTCGAAACATTTTTTTCAAAGCTGCTTGAGCTTTAAAAAATTAGACATGGGTTGTCTCTTAACTCTTTTCTAAACGTCTATCAGTTCTGTTGACGGGCAACAGCGACAGCTAAATTAATATGGCAGACACGACCTAACTGGACCCCATTTCAATTTAAACCGACTACCAATATTGCTTGATACACACGCATTCCATTTATAGAACATACAAAATTGACATTTATTAAGAATTGAAATTGTCTCAATCAAATTGTATTGGTTTATGACTCAGTGTAATTCTATTGGAACTTATTGTAGTGTTTTTTCATATGTAGCCACGGGCCACGTGTTAGGTGTGAGTTGTAATACTGTTTGTATACTACTGTTTATACACGATATTATGTAACAATTATCACATTACATAATGAATTCTCGTAAACTCGTTTAGATTACTTTCATCGTTATATATCAGTAGACTACGCCTATCATATATGTGTAGAGAAAATTCTTCACTTTTCATTTATGAATGTCACAGATTCTAGTTGGCTGGAATTCTTAAAGGGTTATTTTAAACCCATCGTCAAGTATCCAATCGAGTCCGACATCGTGAAATTAGGTCAGGACGGTTTGCTGTCATAAAAAAAATGAATGCGTGGAACGCCGAGAGGGACATAATGAATCATTAAATATTGATGTAGGAATATATATTGTATGCTATTTGCTTTTTATCAACATTGAAAAATGGGGTTTACAAATTTTGTCCCTCTATCCTTACCCAAATAAAATTAGCTTTACCCATAAATGTACTATGTATTAAGTAGGTGCTGCTTTGTATAATATCGATGTTTATTTTAGGTGAAAGTGTGCCTGTAATGAAAGGCCCCCCTTGCGCGTCTGCTGAAATATTTGCTACTGAAGGACACAAAAGACATACCTTATTTGCTGGCACTCATGTTATGCAAACACGATTCTATGGCAATAATCAGGTATAGACTTTTCATACACTTATAATAAGGCCTTGGTAGCAATTTAATAGAAGTAAGAACTTACTATAATAGTTAACTGATAATACTAATAAAACGTCACATTGAAATCTGATGATACTTTTTTTTTAGGTCTTAGCAAAAGTTGTACGCACCGGTTTTTACACCGCAAAAGGAGAGCTATTAAAAAGTATCCTGTTCCCGAAACCCTTTGGGTTCCAATTCTACAAAGATGCCGTCAAGTTTGTCATATTCATGTTCTGCATTGCAGCGATTGGAATGGGTTACTCTATCTGGCTGTATGTTGTTAGAGGCGTAAGTTGAATTTCATAATACTGTAAAATAGTATGAAAATAGTAGACAAAGCATAATCATTCAGTCAACTCAGCCTGTTGCAGTCCACTGCTCGATGAAGCCTCTCCCAAATTGCATAGTTGTGTCCCATCAAAATAAAAAGTTGAAAAAAAAAATCTAATCCATGAATTTCTTGAGATAAGCAATTTCTGAATATTTTTCTTTTACTCTCTTGACTAAAACATTAGCAAACTCCATTATAGTCATTGAATAACACTAGCGTGCATCAATCACCTTAATTTAAACCTTATGTCAATGCATACAAAAGTCACATGACGCAGGTTTGTAATCTGCAACTATACCTCTAAAATGGTGACTGATTAAAAAATATAATTTCTCTATAGAGTCTCGTAGGCACAATAGTCCTCCGCACCCTAGACATCATCACTATCGTCGTGCCGCCTGCCCTACCTGCCGCCATGACAGCCGGCATAGTGTCCAGTCAGAATCGCTTGCGCAAGAACAAGATCTTCTGCGTATCCCCGCCTAGGATCGTCGTATGTGGGAAGATTCAAGTTATGTGCTTTGATAAGGTAAATATTTGGAGAAAATATTTTGTGGTTTTGTTGTCTCAACTAGCATTGCAGAGTAGTAAAATTAGTATATTGCTGGACAGGGCATACGCCACTCCGTAGGTACACTACAATATCCGGTTCTCAGCCTTCCGCATCCAGTCTGTCCCAGCTACCTTTTTTAGGTTTCCGTACGTCCGAATGAAGAACGGAACCCTTATGGAATCACTCCTTTGTCTGTCTGTCTGTCCGTCCGTCCGTCTGTCACAGCTGATTTGTCCGAATCTAGTGGACCGATTAACTTGAAATTAAGTACACATATGAATTTCTGTAACCTGAACACGAACGTGTGCGATCGTAAATAAGGCCGACTTACATGTTTAGTCGGGTTAAATAAATAAATGTAGAGTTTGCAAACTGCGAGTTAAGTAACTAACATTTTAACTCTTCTTACGCGTTGCGCCACTAGAAAGTAACACCGGATTAGATAACCCGACAATAGTGATTTTTGAGTTGGGAACATTGCAGTTCAATCGACGAAACATAAAATAAGGTTGCAGTGTTATGGCCTGATATGTAATCCGACCAAAGATGATTAACGAACAATGAACGGAAATTTTATACCCATCTCTTGTACACTACATTACGATACGTAATACTTTCTTGCCTTTAAATTTTATAACATGACATTTCATTTTAATCGATTGTAGTGGCATCCATGGAGACTTAGTTTATTGATTGACAAAAAAGTCGGATATGGAAAAATATGTTTTATAAATTGTAAAGGGTGTCTCAGTAAGAGTGCACTTTTTCATTTTAAAATAAAAACAAGTATTTTATGACAGAGTTGTGATATTTTTATTGTATTGTAAAGAAGACATGTTCCGATTAAGTATGGAATAAAATATCCGGCAAATGACCCCCACGGCTCCGATGACAGGCCATTACTCTTTTCATGAAATTTTCCATGACTTTTGCACAGAGATGTGGCTGTATCTCACCGATGACGCGTTGGATTTCCGATTTGAGCTCAAGAATTGTTTCGGGCTTATTCGCATAAACCCGAGATTTCACAAAACCCCAAAGAAAAAAATCGCACGGCGTTAAATCGCACGATCTTGATGGCCAGTTAACATCAGAATTTCGTAAGATAATGATTGTGTTCTGGAAATCGTTGCTGCAATAAGTCGATTGTTTCATGCGCGGTGTGGCAGGTTGCGCCGTCCTGCTGAAACCACATGTTGTCCAGATTCATGCCGTCCAGTTGAGGCCACAAGAAGTCCGTTATCATAATGGACTTATTCCGTTATTATAACTTTCCCCATTTTTGTAATGAGTTTTCACAATTATAACGCGTTGTTCTTTCGAAAAGCGCTCCATTTTTAATAATCGGAATAAACAGGGGTGACAGCTGTCAAATTTCAGTTGCCACTTGCATGAAAAAAAAAATATTCCAATTTTAAAAAGTGCACTCTTACTGAGACACCCTATATTTATTTTTATATGAGTTCATGAATATACTGCCTGCTGATATAGTACCGAATTTTCACTTACTATAACGTCGAACAATATAAAATTCAAAATAAGTTATCAGCGGGACCTCATAACGTCAATTTATTTTGACATTTCTTACACTAACCCAGAGTTTTGCGACGTAAGTCTCCCATATCGGTGGGTTTAATATTTAAAAGTTTAACTCTAGGTTTACCTCTAACTCTTGGTGGCGCAAGATGAATTATTTGATTATCCCTGAGTTAGCTGTTAACTCCGATCTATATAGGATAACCCATGAAATCGCAAGTGGGCCAAATATGGGGTTCACTTTTGGGGGAAAAAATTAAAGTTTTGCAAACTGTACCATGTGACATGTCAAATGAAAGGGCTTGTTGTGAGGATTTCAATTTTTTTTAAATCATTTTAAAATTAATAGTTTTAAAGTTATTAAAGAAATTTTATGAAAGTTGACCATTTCTTTTATACAAGCCGTGTGACCCATGGGACTTCATTTTGGGATCGGCAAAAACGAGCTTCCATACAAACTTTAATCAGGGGATAGAGTTTCAAAAATCCTTCTTAAGTATTCACCTTCGTTATATTAAGGAACTCTTGTATAAAATTTCATGCTAGACCCAGTGGTTTACGCCATGCATTGTCTGTCAGTGAATCTAAGATTTATACCAGTATTCTTTTAATTTTCCAGACTGGCACTTTAACTGAAGACGGCTTAGACTTCCACTCTGTAATACCGTCTCGCTCCGGTGAGAAGTTCGGTGAATGTGTGGTAGAAGTGGGCGGACTTCCTACGACCAGTCCGCTTATACAAGCGCTGGCGTCTTGTCACTCTCTCACCAGCATTGGGGGACAGCTGAAAGGAGATCCATTGGACTTAAAGATGTTTGAATTCACGCAATGGGTGAGTGATATTTATTGTATCATACACATAGTTTTGGGATCGTCATTATTTGGTTTTATAATTGTACGACCTTTTGAGGGTTTTGGGTTTGTAGGTTTTAGCGGAACTTATAGAAACTTAGTTTATTTCTAAAGTATCCGCGTGTATGTCTGTTTAATTTAATCAAGATCATTGTTATGGAATATTTGATCATTATGGAATAATTCGCATTTCGTGTTACTTTTGGCTGCATGCGTAACATCGTCATCAATTTATCATTCCATAAAATTTATAATAAAACCATAATGATTTAAGTCTCATAATAATTTTAAATAACAATGGTGATGTCATTAGTTCCCATGACACATTTTAGCTGATTTGTAGTCTGTTTTGATCTGATAAAAGTGGATCAGATACACTTGATGTTTATCTCAAGTATGTGTGTCCTCGATTCTGATGCTTATTTTTATTGCAATAATATTAGAATGTTTTTTTGAATAAACATTTTAAACTAACATATACCTCAGTTGATTGACTTTTATTTATCAGTGAAATCGAAAGACGTTTTTATTGTGTGCGTTACGCCAGCTGAATGTTGTCGCTTTTAAGGATTTCGGCTTGACAGATAATTAGTACCTCATCTCGTGTAATTGTGCCCGAAATTTCTAATTTGTGCGTCCAGCCGATCCAAAGATGTTCACGAAAAACAGATTCCGCTGGAGTAACGTTACCCCAGCGGCATGTTTTTTAACCGGTGGTCGTAGCTAAATACAAACAAGCTACTTAGATAGATATAATTTGTGCATAATTGTGCCCAAAAAATGAAATTTGTGCGTCTTGAGGTTAAAGAGTTATTCAAGATGCCGCTGAGATAACGTTTAGCAAATTGCTGTATCTCTGAAACGGCATGACATACAACTACGATTTTTTTTACGACGGTGGGTCTTAATTTGTGCAATTTTATTTTTTCTATAATCGACACCGTTGAAAAATTAGATATGTTTTTTCAAAAACCCTAAAATCGATCCTTGCACTTCAATGAGAAACCCTAAAAACTTACCAATTACGGTGGTTTGTACCTTTTATGAACTCAAATCATCATGTGAAATTAGATGATTCTATTCCAACTCATTAGAGAGTTATTCCATTTTAATTAAAATTTGGTTACAATATAATGTAACGCTCCAATACATGAGTTATTATTAAGTGACGGTAATTATGATTCAAACAATAATTAGTACCTTTATTAAATTGTTTATCCTTGAGGTTTCAGCTGAAAAATCCTTTTAACTACTCAGATATAAGAAAAAAACCATAGGAAAAGAAATCTCACGATTAACCGAACAAATTCGAATAACTGCATAAAAGCGGCCGCACAGTACATTTTGCCAACCTTCTTAAATTGGTAGTATTATAATTGAATTTTTGGTTTGTCTTGGTTTAAATAACTGTTTGCTTACTTTTATATAAATATGATTATACACACAATAACGTTGCTGGGGTAACGTTACTTCAGCGGAATCTGTTTTTCGTGAATATCTTTGGATCGGCTGGACGCACAAATAGAAATTTCTGAAAAGCGACAACATTCCGCTGGCGTAACGCACACTTTTTATTCTAATTTTAAGCCCTTATGAAAAGAGGGGTGTTCGAAATCTGTCAGTGGTATCGTAGCTCCCAAACGGAAGAACCGTATCCAAAGGGTTTTAAGTCAACTTATTAAATACGGTTTATTAACACAGTCCTTAGCTAGGCTGTGTGTAAATGCAGATGCGCAATGCATAAATTAACACCAAACTCGCGAATACCCCTTATTCGATCTCATATCCGTACATGTAAGCACAAACTTAGGTATTATTTTTAATCTCACTAAGTTTTTCACAGATACTCGAAGAACCGGGACCAGAGAACACACGGTATGATAACCTGACACCAGTTATCGTAAAACCCGTCACCGCTGCCAATGAAGCTCTGCAGAATTTGGACGACTTTGATCCTTTCACTATGGAGATCCCTTATGAGGTGATTATTTTTCACACACAAGTACTTGAGTGTGATGAAGACTTAAAGCAAACGTGTTTGTTTATTTAATATTTACTGTTTCAACCACGAATTTATTTCACTTTGCCCAACTGGGCAGAAAACCCCAAAAAAAAATATGTGGGTAAAACACGGCGGGGTAAAACCATGAACATTCAAAAATCACAATCAAATATTTTTGGCTAAGTAATAATCTATGGTTTTAGATTGGCTTGCTGCGGCGGTTCCACTTCTCCTCGGCACAACAATCAATGGGTGTAATAACTAACGTACTTGGACAGCCTCAAATGGTTTACTTCGTGAAAGGTGCCCCTGAAAAGGTAAATGTTGTATATAATTTTGTTTATTTTAGATTTAGACTATATTATAGCTTCCCGTGTGGCATTTCCAATAAGTATTTTATTTTATTTCTAGGTTGCCTTAATGTGCAATCCAGAGACTCTCCCAGAAAATTTCAGTTCTGTACTCAACGAGTACACTTCCAACGGTTTCCGAGTAATCGGTCTAGCGCAGAAGAAACTCGATCGCAAGATGAAATGGGTTGACGCACAAAGGGTCAAGCGAGATAATCTCGAGTGCGAAATGGCGTTCCTAGGCTTTCTAGTCATGCAAAATAGCCTGAAACCAGAGACGACCCAAGTGATAAGAGAGCTTCACGAGGCTTCTATGAGACTGATTATGGTCACAGGTTTGTAGCGTTATTTTTTTCAAGTTCATAATTTCGAGCAGCCTATACTAAAAAAAAGATTTAAAGCTACGTCACGGCCAAGATCGACGGCATTCTTATTTGCTTTCGCTTTTTACACAATTATATACGAGACTGGAAGCACAAGTGTCCAAACATAAAATCAGTTAATTTATATATAGTCTCGCCCAGAGCCCTCTCAATTACTTTAACCTTTATTTTTCAATTAGAAGAAACTTGCATGTGACATTCTTATTTACTCTATTATTTTCGGCGTGGTAATATAATAATAATAACTCACCGCCGTATCTCTTCGTTAAGGTCGTGGTGGGGCTTGCGTGCTCTGAACTCTAGGTCTGTGCCGATACAGTTTATGTTGTCGAAACAAGTCTAGGGTGAGGAACCAAACCAAGAGAGATACATAAACCTGCAGGGCGGCACGTGGCGAGGTGTTGGGCAGTAGCGACCCCACGGACCCTATCTCCCGGGAGAAGTCTTGTTCCTCATTTCTGGCTTGCCTTTATTGACCGGCTGGAGTGAATGCTGACGAGGAACTGAGCTCCCACCTCATTCTTGCCTTTATTGGCCGGCTTGAGTGGAGATTTGAAATATCAAACGTGCTCGGAGGAAGGAAGTATTCCAGTAAGATGCTGGTAGGGATCTTGACCGTACTTCCGGGATTGTCCTGATAGCCGTGGAATACCTCTCCTCTCCTCATAAGCACCTCAAGACATGTTGCCCCCTTGTCGCTACAACACTATGTGCTAGCGACAGTTTTCGGGGGCCCATTATTGAGTGTGCAAGTCACCCCCTGCCATTTTATCTGTGTATTGTATATTTTACATTAGCCAGGCAGGGGCCATAGTATTTCCAATAGTTCGAGGTAACCAGTCCACTTTAGCCATCCAAACCCATATGTTCAATATCCTTTTTTTTTATATCATGCAATAGTCCTGCACTAACCGGGGGTTGTCCTTTGGGTACGCTTGCATATACAGGGATAATCGTCGGTTGGTGCCTCATTCCATTAAAAACGTGTAACGGGCCTCTGCGAGTTGACTTCGGCCCCTCGTACGCCTTCCGAATCTGCGAGCCAACACATAATAGCGAACAGACAACGCCTTACGATCCTTTTCCACATCCATATTATCTTTAAGGTCTTCGGTGACCCAGTGGTCCAGATACTTGAAGCGAGCGACTCTGTTTAATGGTGTATCATAGAGTGAGATATGTAGTATCTCTGAGTAATAATATAACATTAATTTGGTTTATACAGGGGATAATATAATGACTGCCATGTCGGTGGCGCGAGGTTGCCTCATGGTGCAGCCACATCAGAAACTTGTACTTATCAATACGGGACAACCGCAGTCAAACGATTCACGACCACCTCTCAATATGGAAGTAAGTTTCTATAAACATTAATTTAGAATTTTAGATAAAGAGTAAACAGGATATTTTTCATGGTATTCCAGAATTCAATTGATTGTGGCACTTCACTTTCTTGCTATTTTTTTCATTATTATTTATTGAATTAAAATCCAACATGGACCAATTATAAAATAAACTAATACAAATACAATTAAATACAATTTCAATATAAAAATACAATACAAATACTAATTAAAACAATATTTCCACATTAGCCCGTACATATACCATGTCACAGTGCAGAGATATTGTAACCGAGATTACATGAAACTCCGTATTTTTCAGGTGATTGGCGAAGGTGGACCGCCTAAACTTCCAATGGATGCATATGTGTTAGCTCTGGAGGGTAAAACTTGGGCTGTGATACGTACTCATTATCCAGAACTAATGCCAGTAGTACTGACTCGAGGTAAGACATCGTTGATTTCAAGTGTAGCCTGCGAAAATCGCGTGTCATGACTTGTATGAACATTGACTTGATTAACGCGCCCTCTTGAAAGGTCGACGGTCGAGGTCTCTTGAAAATCGACCAGGTTAAGCTACGCTGGCCGCGGTCAGTCTGTGAATGGGTGACCATCTTTACATACCGATACCCCCGTGCCTCGGAAAGCACGTTAAGCCGTTGGTGCCGGCTGTCATTCTTGGATCTTTGACAGTCGTTACGGGTGGTCGATCTGAAAACCAGTCGTACCAAGGGGCACCGTATTACCCTGTAACTGGATTGTGGAGGTCAGATAGGCAGTCACTCCATGTAAAATACTGGTATTCAGCTGCATCCGGTTAGACTGGAAGCCGATCCCAACATAGTTAGTTGGGAAAAGGCTAGGCAGATGATGTTTCTTATTGGGATTCTATGAATAGGAATGCATTTTGTTGCAATGTAGCGTTGATTTCAATAACTTTCTACCCTCAGGCATGGTGTTTGGTCGTTTCGGTCCTGATCAGAAGACTCAGCTAGTGACCGCGTTGCAAGGTGAAGATCTTATCGTTGGTATGTGTGGCGACGGAGCAAACGATTGCGGTGCGTTGAAAGCTGCACACGTTGGCATATCACTCTCTGAAGCCGACGCCTCAGGTAAGAATAGTTAATATTGAAAATTAGGGAGAATTTCCTTGGGTTTCGGCGTCAAACAAGGAAACCTTATGGGTTCGCTATGTCTTGTCTGTTAATATGTTGGTGAAATACTCTCAGCCTTTGAATCACACACTAATGACTGTCGCAATTTAAAAGGTACCAAACACGGTACCAAATTTTTAAGAATTTAAATGAATAGGTGCTTTTTTCAAAAACATAATAAATTGTCGAACTAATAAATTATATTAATTTAATAGATAATTATTAAAAACACATTTTTATTGTGGCATTTATTTAACTCATCTCAAAAATAGATCATAATACTTATTGAGCTGAGTTTGTTAGATAACACAATATAGATTTGTGCTTTTAATAATTACCTATTAAATTAATATTATTTATTAGTTCGCCAAATGATTACATTTAACATTCTTAAAAACTTGATCTCGTGTGAGCGAGAGAGGTGACAAAGTGCGACAGCCCTCTTAAGACCACCTCGACTGTAAGTGAAGCATTGAAATCTGAACTTTATTTCGTTTGGCCTAAAGTAACGTTTCTTGTTTACTTCGACGCGTCGTCAAAGCGTCTTCAACTATAATGTCACAAAATGTCACTTATGGAAGACGGTATAAAGTTCATATTTCAATGATTTATTTATTTATTTATTTGGAACAAACAAACAGTAACATATATCTGCGCAAATAATATAAACAAAGATATTATATAAATGTGAAACTCACACCGTTATCCACAGCATATAAGAAGATTTTCTTTGAGTGTATTATTTTTATGGCAAAATATATTTACTTTTGTCTTTGATTTTCAGTGGCGGCTCCATTTACATCTCAAGAACAGAACATCAAATGCGTGAAGCTGCTCGCTTTGGAAGGACGTTGTGCTTTGAGCACCTCTTTCGCAATCTTCAAATACATGGCACTTTATTCACTCATCCAGTTCTTCTCAATCCTTATTCTGTATAATGTACGTATAGTTTGTATTTTATTTTAATGAAAAGGAAAATTTTATTTAATTATGGGATAAAAATGTAACAGATTTTAAAATTCAGAAGTTTCTGAAATTGCACTTCAGTGCAAGATCCGAAACTATGGCCTGTTTTCACTAACACTAGGGGACACATCAATTAATGCCTAATTAAAAGCGCGCTGTTGGATTTTCAACGTTTGACTTAGCGCCCAAAGTTGATTTATTTTTGTAACTTTTTTACAAAAATGAAACACCCGTTTAATGAAATACCCGAATGATATTCTTGCTAGTAAAGATTAAGTACTGCAAAAAGAATACTGTGTGCTAATGAAACGAAAATACTGTTTTTTTATAACCGGATCTATATTTTAACATCGGAACCGAGCTTTATACGTGTTTATTCGTTTGTTATAGTTCTACTCAATCCTGGGCAACAACCAGTTCCTCTACATCGACCTGGTACTAACAACTCTACTGGCCCTATCTCTCGGCCGTGCGTCTCCGGGCCCTCTTCTCACACGTCAGTCGCCGCCCGTGTCGCTCGTAGCACTGTCAAGCATCTTGCCGCTAATCATGCAAGTGTTTCTGGTGCTTCTTATGCAGATCGCGTCTATTTATCTGCTGTATGCTCAGCCGTGGTGAGTTGTTTGTCTGTATTAGTTTTAATCATTCATGTCTCGCCTCTTGCTGTCGTATGGACATAAACTGAATGAGAACAGGTCAAGCCGCGGTCAAAATATTAGCTAGTCGGCAAGGTGCTAGCGAAGCTGTCTGCCCAAGATGCGCACAAGCATATTTAAGTATCGCCACTCTTGAAGCCTATTTTGATGCACCTCTTGACGCATTAAATTAAGTCCTGCAAAATCCTTATTCGTCTATGAAATTATTTCTTATGAGCCTCCACAGTTAACCTCGCTATGTTACCTTGCATTGTACTTCAGGTCACAGTTGTATCGTAGTTATAGCCCCGTTGCCTAACAGTATCCCTTCATGAACGTAACAAAACATAAGTAATAATTAACTAAATTTCAGGTTCAAAGCTGTGGAAGGAGGTCCAGACGTGGAACAAGTGCAATGTTGGGAGAACACAGTCCTCTTCATAATAACGGCATTCCAGTACTTAATTATGGCCTGTGTTTACGCTAAAGGCTGGCCTTTCCGACAACGCTTCTGTACAAACTGTAAGTGTATTCATGGATATATTTACCAAGGCAGCACTACACTTAGTATTACAAAATAAACTACTTGAATTGAAATAATGTATATTTTGTATAGGAAAAATATCCCAAGAGTAATGCCGCCTTTACAATCGGAAAAAAGCAGCAAATATTTTAACATGATAAGACCTAAAAATAACCGTATAGTTTGTGAGCGACCCCAATTGGACCAGAACACATGAACCTCCGTCGGCTCGTGAGCGTATCCCATTGGACCCCAGAATGACGACATACAACACACTATATTGACTATGAAAATATTTATTATACTATTCATCAAATCCTAAGAATGTGTGTTAATTCAGAAAGTTTAACGCCATTACATCTTTCATATTTAGCGCGCAAGTTTATTTAATTTACCTTCATAAAATTCAAGTCTGTAAATGCGATTATCGCCATTTTGATGACAGTGGTGGTCGAGGCTAAAAAACATAAAAATTGGGGATTTCGAACATCCAAACTTCACCACAGTTTTATTCATTCGTTCAGTGAATATCATTTAGAAAGTTGTGACGCTGTCCCCCAGTGGTGGACAACGAGAATAAGTTTTCAATGTAGTTACGCTGTCCCCCAGTGGTGGCTAAACAAGTGGTGGGCATCGGGAATAATCGCACATTTTACACTCGACGTCATCCCACACGTGTTCACTGACCAAACGACGAAATAGGCGTCACGACATGAAAATATGTGGCCCATGAACACGCTACATTAACACCGCGTAGGATGGCGTAATATAAGTCTCGTTACCCTGCTGTAATTATCTTTTGGCGGTCGAATGACGTTGCCAGCGGGGCGCTCTTGGTTAACATTTGTGCAGTTATTTTGTCAAATGTATTAAAAAAATAAGATGGCGGCGTCCGTTCCGATTTTGGCCACACTCTAGTTCTTAGCTAGATTGCAAGATTTTTTCCTATGATCGATACCGCTGTACCGCGCCTCATATACCTATAGACATATCTATGTGCGCGGCGAGACGGGGGGGGAGTGTAGGCTGCTCATCCGTCGTCCCGCCCCTCGCGGTACAGCGGTATCGGTCAAACTATAATACATTTCCCTTATTTTTAGATTACATGGTGATAACGCTGGCAACGCAGTGTGTTTTCGTGACGGTAATCCTGCTGTGTCCATGGAAGTGGCTCGCAGACTTTATGGAGGTAGAAGCCATGGACTTCGCTGATTTCGAAAAAACCAAGTTCCGCATCTATTTGCTACTGATACCCGCCATCCATATCATTTTAGCTATAGCTATTGAGGTGAGAATACTGAGATTTATTTCAGATCTTGTTCAGATAAGGCGCTTAGTACACGTGCGTATCAATACGTATATTCTAGTAGCCGCAAAGCGCGTGTCCACGTGCATAAAATGCCTTATCTAGACAAGCACTAAACTGTCTGGAATAGCCTTGCGTCAAGTACAAGGTGACATGTTTCTTCCTGAACCACATACACATATTCATTAAGGCCAAAAAGCGCCAGGGTAGCCCGCGAAATTCAAATTTTCTTACGTTTTTTGCAATTTTCAGGTCAGTATTAGGTTGTATATTGATTAAAATATGATTCGCGACCGTAACAAATATGTATTTACAGAATTATAATCATTAAAGTCATCAATACAACTCTCTAAGACCAAATAATTCTATTGAATGACTATTTCATGAAATCTTAACATTTCAGGATTATACTAACTTAAGGAATTGTATTACTGATTCTGATATTATAATCCTGTAAATACATATTTGTTACGGTCGCCCCTTAATTCCATTAAGAGGATTAATTTTCAAAATTCCTTCCTGTCCTTCCTGACCTTCGTTAACTCTTGTGCAAAATTTCACACGTCTAGACCTAGTTAGTCAGTGAATTTAAGATTTTTTATTAAGTAGATTTATTAAAACATACATGTATCGATTAGGGAATATCTCAAGGATTTAAAAAATAACGACTATAGGCTAAAATCTTACTAGATCTTACAGAAACTACCTATTTGTAATAACTCTAAACTGTAATTTGTTCATAGGCAACACTATCGGACTCTGAGAAGTTCTCCCGCCTGGCGCGCGTGGTGCGTCGTCGCTGCGACAAGGAACCTGTGGGCGACGCCGCCAGCCCGCTGTGGCCGCACGAGCACAACGACCACGTGCAGCTGTGCTGACTGCCTACTGCACACACTGCGCCTTACTCATATATGCCAACTGGTATGGAGTGGCTATCGTAAGGATTGGAAACTGGGTGAATATTATTTGGATTTTGTTTAAATGCTCACCAAAAATGTACGCCAAAAAGGATAAAAAAATTACCTAACTATTATGGGGGCTATTTTATTTTGTTTATCTGAAAATTATGTTGGTGAGCGTTTAAATTGTAGCCATTTAATTCGAGGTTATGTGAGTTAGCAAACCCATTGCTCACTCCATTCCACTGGGACTTTCCCGCCCTATAGTTACCTTTTTACTCCGTAGTGATAGTGTAAGAGGCACCGGACAATCAGCTCGGTAGCTTCCCTTATGTTACTAAATTAAAATATTTATTTTTATCGGTCGGCGAATAATCTTACCTGGAGGTTTAGTTGGCTGTTACTTAATTTTTAAGTCCGAATCTAGTAAAATTATACTATTGCCGTTCGTTATTGAACACAGGCGCTTTTTTCATCGGCCACTGTGCTGTCAGGGTCGAACTTATCATGCAAGCGTTAGAAGTTACCGCGCATTTTATATTAAGGCGAAAGCGCCAGGGTAGCCCGCGAAATTCAAATGTTCTTACGTTTTTGCTATTGGCAGGTCAGTATTAGGTTGATTACCCTTGTCTAGCGGTCGTCATCCATTTAGAGATTTTGTCTAAACCAAAGCTGACTAACGCATGTAAGTTTTAGTTCAACCCTAATTCATCGTCGAGTCATCTTGTTATGTGAGAGCGAAAACCGCAATAAAGTACGTTTTGCAACGCAAAGTCTACGTCTAAATTATATACGCGTTGTATTTTCTGCACTGCCGTGTTTTTGACCCATATAATTATTATGCAAGATCGACTTGACATCTGCTGTGATAAACGAATTCTCGGATATTTCCAGCGTTGAATATCATTCACGTATCATCGTAGCATTTCTGTACTATTTTGTTTTAAAAGTAGTTATTACCCTGAATTACAGTACTTTCTATTTATGGCTGTAGTTAAAATCTCGGAAACTATTAAGATCAATTTATTTACTTAATTCATAAGGTTGATTTCACATTATTTGTAGTTTTTGATAGGTTGTGTAATTCTGACATTTTAATTGGTACTTATCGAAAAAGATACTTATCTCAGCATTCACCGAGTCTGTCAAGTATATGTTTATCGGTCTGCAAGAGCAAAATAATTAATTGCTCGCCAGGGAAGTATCTGGCGTCCATTGCCTGATTTTGCTTCAGGGTTCTGACTCATTGGAATTGACAACAAAAATTATGCGCAATGTAGTCTAATAAAATAATCACTCAACAGGTGTTCAGTTCAACACACTTTTATTTTTAGTTATGATTTATTTTAAACAAACGTTTTTGTCGTTCTGAGCTTAACTAAGGAATTTTCGTAAAAAACAAGTATATTTAATTATTTAGCGCAAATTATACTATGATATTCGGGACACGGATATTCTAAAAGTAAGTTAATAAAAAAATATTTCTGGTAACGTCGTGCGGGGTGAGAGAAGGTACCTACAGCGGGTGTAGATCGATACGATTGTTTAACACTCGAATAACTTCATGTTCCGCCTAAATATGCCCAGTGCACCAGTGGAGGATAAAAATGATCTTTAACACAAGGTGCGAAATTATCTTTAATCTCAAAAATCCTCCCCTAAAACTTATAAGTAAGATAGGTATTCGTCGAATTTACTAATATTTGTATTCAAGAAGAGGCCGAGACGGATTCTGTGGGTATAATCATATTTTTATGCCAATCACTCGTTATAACTTAAGTACTTATTCAATAAATTGGGGTGCCAAATAACGCTTGACAGACTCTGTTAAAATCCTTTTAAATGTCATCTGTTATCTATTAAATAGAAACCTGCAACAGTACAAACTTGTTAGCCGGTGGGTAAACAGTAAAATCGAAAACTGTGGCAGAAGCGCACAGTTCACACATATAATTAATATTTCCATTATCATTGCATATTTACGACTTGTCATTAAACTCTTCGAAAAACTTCATGTCTTCTCATATCAAATCAAATCAAAATATTTTATTTCACATAAACCTACATGGACACTTATGAAACGTCAAAAACTAGGTGCACGGTTTCAATTAGACAATTGGTCATAGTGCAAATACCTCTTATTTCTTCATTCAGTTGTCACAAAAAAAAAAAAAATAGAAACCAAGCAAGTTTCTCTAACTTATTTTTTAATCATAAGTAGTAATATTTTGGCGAAATCAATTTATTAGCAAATGGTCTTTGGTCATTTTAAATGAAATCATAGATTTAGGTATATAAGTTGAATCCTACTTACTTTATTATTGTAAATATAGATACAAAAATATGAATTGAAGTGACATGCCTACGTATGTTTGAGTATGCGCGATTAGTTTAAGATAAATGATTTGTGATTTTGCATTTCGCTCGTACTTCACATACAATACTTAAACATTTTGCTCAGTTTTTATTTAAGTTATATCTCAATCCCTGTTAAGTTGTAGAATGCTACTTATATCTGATTACAATGATAGCCACATTATTATTGGAAAGGTATTCTAAATCAAACAATGGTAACAGTTTGCTGCTGTATTGTATTATTATCGTAAAATACATGAAAACGTGCACAAATAGTGTCAGCTTTTTTAAAGAAAATTACTTGCATACTACTGTAATTTCCTGTGCTACTTCAATAATTTTACAAATTGCTTTAACATTATATTAATGAAGATTTTATATTTTTACCATTTAAATACATGATGTCTGAAAGATTGATCGATGATTTATCTTTCAACAAATATTACAATATAATCTTAAGATTACTAGTATTTGTGCGTAGACCACTACAAATGTAATTTTAGTAATTTGACGCCCATGTTTCACATCAATCGTTAGATTCCATTACATCGTTTGAGACATATTTCACTTGTATTCTTCAAAATAGATGTACTACGGGGCTCCTCCTCCTTTTGATATACGTATTATTAAACGTAATATATTTACAATGTGCTATTTTATTGCGTTAAAAATGATATTGGCAAGTAATGTAAGATACAAATCAGTGAGCGAGCAGCATTCCGATTTGTATTTTGTAAATACCAAGTAGCATCTTCAACTGTTTAAATGTTAAACATTATAACGTAATATACAGTTGCATCGTATTCGTTTATTTAAAATTAACGTAAAATATTCGATGCAGCAATTATATAGGTTAATAATGATAACACCTTGTCATTTCGTCAGCAATACTGCAAGTCATACGCTGTACGCTACACTAGAAGTATTAAATTAATATTAAATAATAGGTCATATAAGTAGATCCTTTTTAAAAATGGGTTTTAAAAGGTATTATAATGCCAAAGTTGCTAAGATTCCTTGGAAGAAAGTTGGAAATGGCATTGTAGGTTTGAAATCTTATTGGATGAATAGAATTTGCAATTTTTATGTGTCTATGTTATAAATGTAATCATACAATAAGTAGATAGGTAAGTTAAACATCTGTAAATTTCATTTGACGAATATTGCGATAAAAATACAATCAGCATTATTAATATCTGATATTTGGAAACGATGCAAAAGTATTATTCATTCAGTAATGACCGCTAATGAGAGAACTGAGTGACTAACAGATTGCCAGTCAATTTATGAATGCAATATTAGTAACATTTATGTTTGATTAGTCAGATATTTCATTCCTAATTAATTAGTACCTAGACGTCTGGTGCTGCGTATAATTTAGTACCCTTGGTTCATATATAACAAATTGTAAAAATAAAATTGTATAGAATACATACACAGATCACATAAAATGTTTCGGAACTTTAATTTTTTGTAAACTTGTTATTTATTGAACTGCATTATTGTGGTCGTTTTTTTAGACTTTACTGTATGTACGTTTATATTTCTCGAATTTTGGAACTTGTTGACTGTTTTTGTGTCCAATTGTCACAATAATGTAGTTCGATATAAATTTTACTAATTGCGACATTAGAATGGATGTATGACCAAAAATATCGGAATAAATACTAGGTAAATTGAAATATATTTTCGTTTCATTTCTCCAAACAATTTACTATAGAAATAACTAGCCTAACAATATTATGAATCTAGAGTAAAAATCCACACTGTTAAGGTATAACTAAGGCAAGTAAGTGGGGTATGAAGGAGGCGGTGAGTACTCAGGCGGCTGTACGTTCTTAGTTCGCACCACGACGGGCCGGGCGCTGCGCGGCGTCGGGGGCTGCTTCCACCTACACAACCAACACATTATTTGTTAACGATATACGACATCGTTTTCTTCGATCGTACGGCATAGAGACATCACTTTGAAAACTATAACTACAGTCCTTTTAGGTGTGACTGACACTGGCTTTGCCACCATCAGGGATTTTAATTTTGATCACACAAAAATCACGAAATTTGTCGCCAAATATCAGAACTTGTCGGTCCTTGGTTCAAAAGATATAAGGGTTTATAGGTGGCCGATCTGGAGTCTCCCCAGCTTGGCCACATTTATATCTCAAAAACTAGGGCACCTAGGGTTCCAAATTTAATCGCTAATTCGTCGCAATGCGTCACCAAGTTACAGATTCAATCGGTGTGTAATTAAAAAGATATTAAAGAATTCAATTTCCCCATACAGTGGTACAAGCAAGTACAAAATACTTTAAGTAGTTTCTAGACAGTATCTATGACGTCTTATGGAGGAATGTTTGTTTCGAAATATATAAATATAAACTTATTGTATAATTTCAACCCACCAAATGAAAGCTGTGTTCATTACCTATAAACAGATCTACAATAAATATATGTAACTATGTATCGAACACAACGTGCACTTAGTCGCTGGCAGATAGATCGCTGCGCTCCGTTTCATTTACGGTAAGTAAGAAAGAGATAGATGCGCGTGTACAGACGAGCTACTTAGAACGAGTTGCCCGTGACGTAAGTTAAACTCCGCCAGTTTAAAGTGGAACTTATTATGAATAGTTAGGAACTCGAGTGTTTTATATATTTTTCCTTATATATATCTATGTAAAGCAACAATAACAAAAAACATAAACAGAGGAAGTCGTTGGATAAGTTTGAAATGACATGCTTAGTGTGCATTGATATATTAAAAGGAAATACATCAATGTTAGTGTGTTAAAACTCAGAACGCAAAAATAATATACTAAATAAAATAATCTAGGTTATTAGGTAACTACCTAATTTGAAAAATGCCTTTAGATGAGATAGTTTTATTCCAAAAATAGCTATTTACATAGATAAATCTCACATTCGTACATAGCTAAGTTTACGTAGTAGGGCCTGCGGCTGACCTACGTAAACATGGCTAAGTATGAATAAATTCTATACCTTAATAACTCTGGGAAGAGAACTGTGACCCTGAAATACAGGCTCTGTCTAGCTCAGGTGCAGTCGCTCATATTTATTCGTTGTGCTTAATTCTAACTGCATTTAAGTACTGATCACCATGTTATATTTCTAAGGAGCAATAAATAAAAGTAATTATTAAACTTATTAAACCTTAATTAGCGCCATTAATGCTCATATTAGGTATCTAAGTATTTACATCTTTGATTTAAGATTATTAGGTATGTATTTTTTGTAACATATATTTAGTGTATTTCAAGCAATGGGTTGATACTTACAATACGTTTTCAACGTTTAAGTATTTTAAACATTTTACTAAAGGTACGACAATTTTAACGTATTTATTATTCTAACGTAAAGTAGAGCTTAACATTGTAAATTGGTAAAACAGTTGCATGCGACTATACATCTTAACACCAAATAGACAAGAGCAAGGTTTAATGTTTTCAAAGAAGTTTAAGCCATTCTAACCTAGTAATTAAAAACATAAAAATATGTATTTAATTCAAAATTTATTTCTCTCGGACATTTCTACGGACTTTAGACCGATAAAACTAGAAGTATATTACACGTCATATTAATAGAAATATTTTTTCTTGGCAATTTTTCGTGAACTCTTCCATCTAACTCTTGGACTATACCTTACTAATGAATTCATTATATCTTCTAAACTAAGACCCGATTAAATCAAGGAAACAAAACAGATCTTCGCTAGGTGCCCTAGTTTTTGAGATATAAATGTGGCCAAGCTGGGGAGACTCTCCAGATCGGCCACCTATAATAAACCCTTATATCTTTTGAACCAGGGACCGACAAGTTCTGATATTTGGCGACTGATTCCGACTAATTGGCGACAAAATATGGGAGAAAACAGATCTTCGCTAGGTGCTCTAGTTTTTCAGATATAAATGTGGCCAAGCTGGGCACTCTCTCCAGATGGGCCACCTATAAACCCTTATATCTTTTGAACCAGGGACCGACAGATTCTGATATTTGGCGACTGATTTCGACTAATTAACGACTAATTTTTTGTGTTATCAAAATTAAAATCCCTGATAGTGGCCAAGCCAGTGTCAGTCACACTCCTTTTAGTTATTTTACCCAAGCAACAACCCACCAGCAACCTTATAGCAATGGGAATGTAGTGTGATAATTTAACTGTGATTTTGACCGGGATGCAAAATCAGAGCTAAAATAACTGCAAGGACTGTAAAACTGAAATGGCTCCCAACTTGGAACATTCTAGTGGAAAAACACCATTATTAACACACACTTAAGGTGCGTTTCCACTGTCACCAACACGTTGACAACGCAAAAGTTGTAAATTTTCCTATTATCACAGCTTTAGTTTTATATTTTTATACTTAAAACTGTATAAGAAGTTAAGGACACCGACCAAGGTACGAGGCTCAGATCATATGGGGGTTTAGCCTTGGCGAGTCTCTCCGCTCGTTCTTGTCGCAACACCTCCCCATCTCTCGCGGCCGCACACCATGCTCGCAGGGTGAAGTAGTACAAGAGCTCCACACCAGATAATAGGGAAAAACCCAGGAACAGCCCAGCAATGCCTCCAAACGATACTGAAATTGATTTTGAGTTATTTCTTTCTACTGTTTTTTATCCTAAGCATGGGTCTACTCCCTAAGCACGAAGTCCGTAGTTTTGGCCGATGTTACGGGCGTATCCCATTCCGTATCACTTACGGACATAAGATTAGTGCGGCGCCCGAACTAAGAATGAATGACAACACCATTTTACAGTTTGTCCCTACTTCCGATGTGTATTTGCCAGTCCGAAAAATTAATTAGACACTTGTTTTGACGGATCAACTACTTTCAGACGGGCCCGTATCTTCGTTGACGGACTTACGTTACGGTGAACTTCGTTACGGAGAGTAGACCCCCAGGAGGAGTTCTGTAGTTTCTGCCTGCGCCCATTGGAAATAGGCGTGAGTTTATGTATGTATGTTAATTATCCAGCGACTTCACTCAAACTGCCAGCCTCATAAACAACCGGCCAAGTGCGTGTCGGATCATGCACAATGAAGGGTTCCGTAATTGGGATGAATTAATCCCAAAAACAAACTTAACATTGTAGTTAATAAAATGTTTTCCCATACATATACGTCACGGTCAATTCTCCAACTGCAAAAATAAGTTTAAAATCGCAAAAAAAATGTGATTAAACTACAAATTAACGATTTTCGGACTTTTCCTTTACTTGTTCTGCGAGACCTTGCTTCTTGGCAAATTTCACGATCCAGTTCAACGGGAAGTACCATAATGGTTTTGATTTATTTGCGAGAATCAAAATAATAACAACATAACATCACGCCTTGTTTCCCCGAAGGGTTAGGCAGAGGTGTACCTATAGTACCCACATTTCGCACATTATGTTTAAGTCCCATGTAATAGGGGGCGAGCCTATTGCCATCTACCGGGCACAAATCCAGACTCCGGGCTGCAAAGTAATATGAAAATGATATGTCGCATAAATAGCCGTATTTTTTATCGCGTTGACTTGATATTTTTTTAGAGCTCCAAGGCACCGTAGATGATATTAATTCCAACTTGATACCTCCACGCATTCCTGGGAAAAGGGGTCTTGACAGACGAACAACGAATTGATCCTTTAAGGGTTCCGTTTTCCCTTTTGAGGTACGGAACCCTAAAAATCAATAAGTAAGGACCTTATATAAAATATACTAAGATTTGTCTCGAATCCGAGAAAAAGAGTTTCATTTTATAGACAAGTGATAATAAATCTACAGATTTACAATGAAAAACAAAAATCTGTCAGCAAGACTTTCAGCTGTGTGCGATTTGTTGTTTTGAGTTAGTGGGCAGTTTAAACATTAAAACAGTCAATGAAAACCACAAGGAATTAGGAAAGTCCATCATTACATAAATACAGCTAATAGGAAAACCAATACGAATACTTAGCAGTAATTCTACGGCAGTTTGACTCACCCAGCAAGTCGACCCAACCGAACAGCACCTCTCGTTTATAGCGTACCATCGGCCATGACACAAACTCTGTTTCCAATAAAGTGTTTTCGCTACTTCGTGTAGAACTGAAAAAAAAAGTATTAAGGAAGCCTACCCTAGTCAGCGCGCTGTTTTAAGGGTTCTGTAGGTGCGCATGTAGGTATAGTACATTAGTACCTACATACCTATGTCATCCTAAGACGACCCTTTGCATCATAATTTACAATTTTGTCTCTTTCACAGTGTATAAGTCGTGTCCGGGGGCTAAAACGGCCACTTTGGCAGAATCATAATAGGATAACATTATGAACTATAGTTAAATTAATCGTAAAATTGTCACAAATTGACAATATAATAATATTATCCTATTCTGATTCTGCCAAAGTGGCCTTTTTAGCCCCCCTGGCCAGATCATTGAATACTCAACGTTTGACGATATGAACAGATAAACGCACGACTACTTCATAATGTGGCCAAACACTAGTGATCATATCGTAAAATAGTTAGATTATCCACCGGTAGAGGCGTTGATGTCACTTTGTTTTCGTTCTGCATCTATTCCTATTCAAATAATTCCTAAGTAACTGTGACCAACTTGGATGTAGTGCTCGCCGGCCGCTGCCGCGGCACCGCTTACTTCGCTCGCTCGGCTCGCACAAGGTTGGTCACAGTTCTAACTTAACCTAACCCATTTGGTCGGGTTGCCACTAGCGGCGTGAAATGCAACTACTTTGCTAGGTATATGCCCAGTGGTCAGCTGGGAATATCGATAAATAGGTTGCTTTCGTCACGATATGGCCATTTCTACGATCGAATCACGACAGATACCCCTACATTAATGATATGGCCAAACGTCGACTGACATACAGCCTTGGCCAAAAGTATTGAGCACCTTACAAATTTCGCTCGTACACGGTAAGTATGGGAAGAAACCAAATCAATTGCTTATGGATTATTTAATCGGCATCTACAAAGGTTTAAAAATAATCAGTCACGCCGCAGCTAGCAATAAAACACCTGGATGTCACAAAATTTGTCTTTTTCAATTTTTGTATTTATTAATCAGTTCGCTACTATCGCTCGTTGTGAACACATCCAGTGATCTAGTGCGCCTTTTGTATTTTATTTCAGAAGTTTTAAGTGTTATCGTTGCAATATGCCAAAACAAAACGAACTTTCTTTAGAAAAACGTGTGCAGATACAGCTTCTGTATGAGCAAGGGAAATCACAAGTAGAGATTTCTAAAACTGTGAAATGTTCGCGCCGATCCGTGCAATATGCCATTCAGCGTTTCTCTACTACCGGATTACATGAAAATAGACCGAGAACCGGGCGCAAACGCATCACCACAGACCGTCAAGATCGTCAGTTACTGAGAGAGTCGTTAAGAAATAGGAAAAAAACATCTTCAGAGCTCGCTGCTGAGTTGTCGGAACAAATTAAGAAGCCAATTTCTGCTCGAACTACTCGCAGAAGACTTCAAGAAGCTGGTCTGAAAGGCTGTAAAGCTAGGAAGAAGCCATGGCTCTCCGATAACAACAAAAAATCTCGATTGAAATGGGCTTTAAAACACCGAACTTTCACCGCTGAAGATTGGTCAAATGTTGTTTGGTCAGACGAATCAAACTTTGAGGTGAGTAAGTCAATTTAATGCCCTGATACAATTTTATAAAATGTTTTAAAAACCAAACGCATAATTGAATTTATTTTAGTTTTACGGAACTCAATATTTTTCTCTTTATTGCAGATTTTTGGTACACCTGGTGTGACCTTTGTGCGTCGCCGTGTGGGCGAAGAATTTAAGCCAGAGTGTGTGATCCCAACCGTTAAACACGGTGGAGGCAGCATAATGGTCTGGGGTTGCATGACCGATTCTGGAGTTGGCGAATTGTTCGTGTGTGAGGGTCGCATGGACTCTACTAAGTACATAAATGTACTAGAAACTGCATTACTGCCTTCATTCACGAAACTTTTTGGCGACACGAATATGGATGGTGTCAAATTCCAGCAGGATAACGCGCCATGCCACAAATCTGCACGCACTATGAGATGGTTTCGGGAAAATAACACGGAACTGCTTGACTGGCCAGCTCAGTCTCCAGATCTGAACCCCATAGAACATTTATGGGGTTTATTAAAGCGCAGGGTTAGGCGCCACACAATTAACAACAAAGCAGATTTAAAACGCTGCCTGCGCCTAGAATGGAACTCGATTACTGTTGACGACTGTAAAAAACTTGTTAACTCTTTACCAAAAAGAATTTCTGCCGTAATTAAGGCAAAGGGTGGACCCACAAAATATTAATTTTCTATTAATAAATAGTAAAATAAACCCATATAAAACGTTTTGTTTTATTTCTATTTGATACTCCGCATAAAACTGAAAGATATCATGGGTGCTCAATACTTTTGGCCAAGGCTGTATCATTAAACGTTGACGTTTAAACGATATGGCCAATTTTAGCTGGCCATTTCATGAAATGACCGAACACTTCAAGAAATGATCAATTCTACGATCTGGCCACGACATATACAAGACTGCGTACAAGGTTTCCCTATTTAGTCGTCAATGCGTCATCCTGTCCTGTTCGTACTTTACAGTGACGTTCTTACCTAGTTAGGACAACTTCAGAATTTATCTTTAACCTAATAAATACTTTACGGTTACGCTACGCTCTCTACGTTCAGAACAATAGCATTAATTATTAAACAATGGGTTGAATAAAGTAACGCAAAACTTACTCGACGTCAGAGAGTTTTTCAACTTCGTATACAGTGTGAGAGCATCCAAGTTCGCAGGTGCAACGCGAAACATCTGTTATTGCGGCCGCGTGTTTTGCGATACAACCTAGTTCCCTTAACGTGCATTGTTTGTAGCCTTCTGAAAAATCAAGTTGAGTGGTCAGATGTAGGAATGGTCGGCAAATGAAAGTCGATAATAGTTATTTATGCTACAAGTACAGAAGGTAGGTGATTTCCGGCGAGTGTATAAGTCGACACGAGTCGGAAATCATCGTACGCACGTGTATCATACAACGTTTTACTATGCATTGTGCGAGGAAATAAAAAATATTAAGATTTACACAGATCGACTCCGTACTAAGTAAGAAATTAGTAAAATGGCGGGCTTGTTTTCAGCGTATCTACTACTGCGAATGTCCAAATAGCTGCCACATGGTATCGCAAAAAGGCACGAGCAAAATATACGTTCAGCCATACATATTCAAAGAATATTTAAAATTTATTTATTGTTCAATATCTAAATCTAGAGTAATTAATACCGCGTGTAGTGAAGTATTAGTTTTATTGTACTTATTAGATGAATGATAATCCGTACTCGACTAATTTGTAAAACTTTTTTCAAATAATAAAAACTGCGTCGGGCTGACGACGGAGTTAAAAATTTAAAAAAAAGTAAAGTAAAAAGCACTAGTGCAAAAAAGTGGCCCTTTCCGCACAATTTGGCTGCCTGGAAAACGCTCTTTTCGAGCACATGCATTGTAAACACTTTTTTTACATTTAAACTGAACACCAAAAAAACAGAAAACGTGTGGTAAAAAAAAACATGAAAACAGAATTTAGAATAACATTGTATCCATTGTTAACCGGCTTTCGTTGTCGACCGTATCTACTTATCTAATAACAATTAGGTATACATCAAAATAACGTACTCAAAGGTGGATAAAAATGTGGCACACATTTGCAGAATGCCCGACTCCGTTGCATGCGGCATTGTCTCATACAAGCCGAATAAGTGTAAATATTCGAAGTCTCCAAGTGCAGTTCATCAGCAAACACGCATCGTCGTTGACGAATGGACAGCTGACGAGCGTCTTCGGTGGTGTACGTGTGTTTCACAGAGAAGGAGACTTTCTCCACGCGACGATCCCAAGAATGCTGAGCACTTTGCTCTAGACCAGCCATTTCTTCCGTAGAGTGAATGAATATCTGCAAGAAAGAAATCAGTAACATAAGACAGTTTACAACGTTCTTAAATGCCTCATTTTGTATGACTAGGCAATGCCGCTTTACGGCAATGAAAGACTTTAATAGGATTACGAATAGCCGAGGTCAAAAGGAACTAGAAGGAAAGAGCATTACGCACGTCGAGTGTAGTGTTTTTACGATCAGAGTTAAACATGAAGGACCATTTAGCGTCGGTCTCGTGGATGAACGCTTCATTAAATTGCTCAGCTTGAGTCTGCGATTGCCTGAAAAATTTATAAAAGAATAAGACTTCATGAAGATAACGAGCTCTACTAACTAATACAAATACATACTACTTATTTAAAAGTAGGTACGCAAAGACAAAGAATAGGTATGTAAACTTCTCTTACCATGGCCACACTTTTTCCGCATGTTTGGAGTTAAAAGCGTAACAGAATCCCATTTCAGTGAAAACGGGCATCAGCACGTCGCAACACTCCTCGGAATCTCCCTTCCACTCGCAGTCGTAAAACAATGACTCACAATGACGGAATATCTGTGAACACAAAACATACAAACGTTTTGTTCGTATTGATTTCAATACCTATTATTTTCTATTTGTAGGGATTATAATAACATCAAAAACGTTGCCTCTTAGTAGGAAATTCTCCTGTGCGTTTACAAACACAAATCTCACATGTACAAACAACTGCACCCTCAACTATCTACTTAAAGACCATAGAATATTTAATTTTCCGTGCGGGAATCGAACACGTGTTTCAATACGTAGCGCAGAAGACAATCGATAAAGGCTCCCGCAGACAGGCGTGACGCTACTCTGGTAGAACAATTTCTATGAAAACTTCATGGAAATTGTTCTACCAGAATCGAGTCGCACCGTCGCGTCGCGCCTATTTGCTGGAGCCTCAAGTCACTGTGCCAACCGTATCGTATAAACTGCGAAGATTTTTTAGCATGATAGTAATTTGTTTTAGGTATTTAGAAACTAGGAACAGTAGTAAAAGTTAATATTACTTCAAAAACAGCATCTTTAGGATGTTTAGCTGGTGCAGGCTCGTCTTCCTCGTTCTTCCCCACAAGCGCAGGATCCGAAAGAAATTCCGAAGCGCGTTCTTCTATAGAACGATAGCTGAGAGTCGCTAACCATCGCATCATCTCACCAGCTTTGTCCGGTGGTTCAGAACCCCAAATACTGGAAAAATACACAAGTAAGCAGTTTTATAAATAAGTAGGTAGACAGTAATTGCTGTTTACACTAACACTAGGCGACATCTAAATGAATGCCTAAATAAAAGCTCGGCTCAGCGCCGAGCATCGATCACTAATAAAAAACTAGATGCACAATAAGCGACAAAATAGGTATGTCCTCACCGAATGAGCGCCCACTTGAACATTTGGGTGCGCTTTTAATTTAGTAGCATTCGAACGCTCCGACGGTAATCATAGTATAGTAGTATAGTATATCTTTATTTGCATAAAATATGGTACATAAAAGGTCTTAAATATAAATATAAGTAGTTTCATGCCTCAGTGCTCGTTTAAAAACTGTAAAAATCACACATCTAGGTCGCTAAAAATGGATGGTGTTTCATATTTTCGGTAAATATTAATAATTATTATCATTATATAATTGTTATCACTGTATTGTAAATACTGATATACAGCATGGAGCCCACATATACGCAATAAATGAAACCGTAAGTAATACTAGTCCACAGAAGTATAGCAAAATTAAATATTAAATTAAAAAAGTTACATTTTCAAACAAAATAAATTCAGTAAAAGTAAACACCTGTTTAGACAACCGAGCTGGCCACCTGCAGTGCACCACAGCGTCCAATCCATTGTTCGCCGAACATGTTTTTTTTTTGTTTGCGCACATGTCCAAGGATTCAAGTTCATTGAATCATTGACTCAGTGATCCAATTCTACAGTGTTCAAATTTGCTCAAAATTAAAACTATACTTTTTGACCTAATTACTGGACCGATTTCGTTAATTTTTTGAATATCGTCAGAAAAGGCGATAACAAATACACTTCTGGACAGATCTATTGGCCCACCTTAGAGTTTAGGTTTCGATGGCCCCTACCGAAATATGATTGCTAGATTGAACAAAAACTGTTGATGCAGTTTTAAACCTGATACATTTTACCATCTTTTTCGATCGTATTGTTTTAAATTTGAATTCAGAATACCATACGACATGGAGCTACGCCTAACAAGTCGGATATGCGCCTTGTTAAAGGCAATTGATTTTTGAATAAAAAACATGTTTTATCAAATAAAGGTTTAATTTAATAACGCGTGTTGCCTCCATGGGCATCTACCACAGCTCTCATACGATTAGGCATAGAGTTTATCAACCGCTCTATGAAATTTTGAGGGATCATCTCCCATTCCTCTTCTATGGCAGTTTTCAACTCCTGCATCGTCTGGGCAACTGGCTGACGAGCCCTAACACGTCTTTTTAGCTCGTCCCACATGTGCTCAATGGGGTTCATGTCTGGGCTTCTGGCTGGCCAGTCCATAACTGTGATGTTCACATCCCGAAGATATTCCCTGACGATGCCGGCCGCATGGGCTCTTGCATTATCATGCATAAAAAGGAAATTTGGGCCCACATAGTCCGCGTATGGTATCACGTGAGGTTCTAAGCACTCACGAATGTACCTTTCAGCATTTAATGTTGGCAGCCGTGGTCCTGTAACAACCTCAAGTTGAGTTTTGCCGCTCGCGGATATACCGCCCCAGACAGTCCATGAGCCACCGCCATAAGCAACCCTCTCTTCAAAGCAGCATTGTGCGAAACGCTCTCCCTTACGTCGGTAGACCTTCTTCCTTCCATCATTGCCATGTAACACAATTTTAGACTCATCAGAAAAGAGTACACGGCTCCAATCTTGCTGTGTCCAATTTAAATGACTGCGTGCGAAATGAAGGCGCGCTGTTCGGTGGGCTCGCGTTAGTTTGGGCCCATTAGCTGGCTTGTGTGGTACCATATCGCGTTCTTTTAACCTTCTCCGAACAGTTCGAGCGCTCACAGATACTCCGTGGAAGTCGCGAAGTTGGTTTTGTATCTCAATGGAGGTAAGGTGACGATTTCTCAAGCTGGTCGTCACGATGAATCGATCCTGCCTTTCAGTTGTGACCCGAGATCGTGGCCTTCCTTGGCGACGAACAAAGCCGCCAGTCTCTAGGTACCTCCGATAAACATTTCGGACCGCAGATCGACTTAAATTAAGTTGAGCACTCACGTTTCTTTGGCTGTGTCCGACCTGAATAAGTGCCACAGCTTGGGCGGCGACTTCAGGTGAAGTATCCATAGATTATTGATAGAACCTCACCTTAATGTTAAGAATAAGTAATGTTTGTTGCAAAACCAAAGATATCAATCACTTTTTCAAGAATTAAATCCAAGTAAACCAATAAAACCAAGTTTTCTTAGTATTCGATTGTTTGATATCAACAAACAGGCTCCAAATTGTCTTTTGTTTCTTTAAATTCTGTGTTCGAAATTCAAAAAAAGACTATTGAATGAAATTGTGAATGTGCCAGGTTCAAAACTGCATAAAAACTTTTTGCTCGACCTAATATAAAATTTTAGCTAGGACCAAACGAAACTGAAAATACAAGGTGGGCCAATAGATGTGTCCAGAAGTGTATGTCCTATAATTTATTACACATATGTGGTCGGTCCCCATACTGTATTGCGCTAAGTAAGTAATGTTCTTAGAATCTTAGCTCATCTTCTGGGAGCAGTAACTCCTCTTACGACATGATTACGATAAGGAGACTTGAAGATATTACAATACTTTCTTGGGTTTATCTGATAATTCTCCTTTACAAAGGACAGGGAGACGAAGAAGCTATCTGTCAGTATTTGCGTTCAATTTATTGTGGTTTGAGTAAGTTGTCATCGAGTTTTGTTTGTGCTTTAAAGAAATCATCGTAAAAACATTTTGTTTTTAAATTTAAGTCGTAATAAACAGCAGGAGTTATAAAGCATCTCAATTGTACTCTTACTAAACGTAGTACTTAATCATACTATCGCCTGCCCACTTACAATTGTTCGGGTTATGTGCGTTTTTTTGGCGCTTTGTAACTCTGACTATAAAAGTAAAACATGAGTGTAAGGTTGAATTTGTTTTAATGTTGCAAGCGTATTTTTTTTTTTTGCTTTTTGTACATAGCTTTGTGAATACAACTTTAAGCATTGTATTTAAGGTTAAATTTCGATTAATGTACCTATATATATTTTAACTAGAAATACGTAAACACATTATTGGCGACAGTATTAAGTGAACTTTTGCTGGGATTGTGTATCTAGTTCTTTATTAGTGATCAATGGAGCCGAGAGTTGAAAATTCGACAGTGCAATAATACCTATTTAGATGTCGCTTAGTCTTAGTGAAAAAACAGCATAATACTAATAAATTAATAGGTAGTCATACCTTGCAATATAAGTTTCCAGTAATTCATCATCAACGGGGTCTATGTCGCATATCGTCACCGCCGGAAAAGGCACATCCCAATTATGAAAGTCCGTATCCAAACCTGGAACACGACCAGGTATTACATTACGCTATTTTAGGTCATTATAATCAGCCTATCATGTTGCCACTGCTGGGACACAGGGAGTGGGCTATAATCTACCACGCGGCCTATTTTAGGTAACTTTAATTCACATTTGCGTTGTGGTATTTTTAGTAGTAGTTACAAATAAATGGTTCTTTTCTTTTTTTTTTGAGATAGGTTTGCTCTTGACTCTAGTCTAGGTCAGAGATGACAGAGACAAAGTCGACGATGGAGCGAGCTTACCCAGAAGAAGCCTGTTAACTCTCACTTTGAAAAGATCGGGGTTGTATACGTTCGGAAACACAGACGCAGGCAGAGAGATCCACTCCTTTGCTGTGCGCATCACAAAAGACATTTGGAAACGCTTAGTGCGAATTGGTAGAATAGCAACTAGGTAGAGATGGTAACCTGCAGTGCGTCTAGATGCCCGATGGTAGAAGGGGGCAGGCGGAATGAGGTCGTGGAGTTCTCGAGCACACTCACCGAAGTACAATCTGTAAGCCAAGCTGTGAAGCTTGGCATCCATCAGTCTTACGTCGCCAATGAGCCTCTTAGCTCTGCGTTCCGCCGAAATAAGCGCGGCAAGTTGGTATTTAGCTGAGCCATCCCAAAGGTGGCTGCAATACTCCATGCAGGATCGGACTTGCGCTTTGTAGAGAGTTAAAAGCTGTCCAGGCGTAAAGTATCGCTTCACCCTATTTAGGCCCAGTTTCTTGGCCGCAGTTTGGGCTTTGTACTCGATGGTGGCTCCGAAGTTGAGACATGATGTCAACTCCATGCCTAGGAGCTCGAGCCGATCAGTTACAGGAACAGATGTAGGTACCCCGAAAAGTAGGAGTTTGATCGAAACGACTCCTTTTAGCGGTAAAAAGACACGCCTGTGTTTTGGTGGCGTTAAAAGAGACCAGATTATCATCACCCCACTGGGAGACAAGACTTAAGGTCAAATCTGTCCGCTCTACCATGGCCACTCTTAAGGAACGAACTTCGGCCCCATTGGTTTTTGCGCTGGAACAAGTATCTCTCTGAAACTGTACTGTCATCTGCGTACCCAACAATACCAGGTTGAAGTAGGTCATTGATGTGCAGCAGGAAAAGAGTTGCAGAGAGAACAGACCCTTGAGGAACTCCGGCATCAATAGCCATAAGGTCGGAAGAGCAGCCGTCAACGACTACTCTGATCGACCGTCTACTAAGGAAGTCTGATATCCAGCTACAAAAACCAGCTGGGATGCCATAAGCAGGAAGCTTGTTGAGTAGACCAGCGTGCCAGACCCTGTCAATGGCCTTCGAGATATCAAGCGATATAGCAAGTGCTTCGCCGTGTTTCTCGATGGCCTCGCCCCAGCAGTGCGTGACATACACAAGAAGATCGCCAGTTGACCGTCCCCGGCGAAAGCCATATTGACAGTCACTGAGGAGATCATTGTTTTCAAGGTAGGTCAGCAACTTACTGTTCAGTACCCTTTCCATAACCTTGTACAGAATGGAGGTAATGGCGATCGGACGGTAATGGGCAGGGTCTGCACAGTCGCCCTTTTTGGGCACTGGTTGCACATTTGCAAGCTTCCAGGATTTTGGTACCGTCCTTTTTTTAAGAGAGAGGCGGAACAAACGTGTCAACACAGGAGACAGTTCAGGCGCACACTGCCTCAACACCCTCGCTGGAATGCCGTCAGGCCCGCTGGCCTTGTTCACGTCTAGACTGCACAATACTCTTCGGACCTCTTTAATGTGAACTGCGATCTCCGGCATCGAGGAGTCACAATGAGGTACAGTAGGTGGTTGCTTGGAGCCAGCGTCCAGACGTGAATTGCTTGCAAAGAGAGATGCAAATAGATTTGCTTTCCCACCTGCAGAGATAGCCAGCGACCCATCAGGTTTCATCATTGGAGGTAAAGTGACAGAAATTCGCTTCAGCCGCTTTAGACAGGGACCAGAACTGTTTACTACCCGGAGGGTGCGAAGCCAGCTTGGCACCAATACGTCCGACATGGTCAAAACGTGCCCCACGTAAAACCCGCTTGCAGAACTTGGCGGCAGAATTCTCTCTTCCTCGCGCGAACCCTACGCGCTCTAACTTTGCGGTCGCGGGCCTTGACCCAGACTTGGTAAGCAGACTCTTTCCGGGCCTCAGCGTGGGCGCATTTTGCATTATACCAAGGCCGAGATTTATGACCGAGCGGGATGTCGGAGAATGGAATAAAATACTCCATCCCCTGCCGAATCACGTCCGCAACCACGTCAGCACAGCACGACGGGTCACGCGAGGAGAAGCACACTTGCCGCCAAGGATAAGACGCAAAAAAGTGCCGCATCTCATCCCAGTCTGCTGACTTGTATCGCCATACTCGCCTCGTGCCTCTAGGCCTCTCATCTGGAGGAGAGCAGGTCGATATGGATTTCACCAGACAGTGGTCAGACGTTCCCAGCGGGGCTGAGACCGATACTGAATGACTGTCCGGATCAGATGCCAGCAGAAGGTCCAAGCAATTGGGTGTATGGCCGTCAACATCCGGTACTCGCATTGCCACATTCACCATCTGGGTTAGATCTAGCGTTAAAGCAAACTTGCGCGCCTCTAACCCGGCATGGTCAGTTTTCTGGTACAGGAACAACCACTCTTTATGATGGGCGTTGAAGTCCCCCAGAAAGATGAGCTTCGCTGTTGGGTACCGCTGCTGGGCTACGTCAGTCGACTCCACGAGGAAATTAAAGAGCGCTGTTGTCTCCTGGTCACCGCTGTGCGATCGGTAGACGCCGATGTTGAGAGATTTCTCCACGCCAGTGTCCACAAGTAGCCATATGGCAGAAAAACCCGATTTCTCAAAGCAACGGAGACGACGACAACAAATGTCATCGCGGACGTACACACAGACCCCAGCTTGCTTCTTAAACTTGTGTTCAAGAGAGTAACCCGGGTAGTTGAGATACGCCACATCCGACGGGATTGTTATCTTCGTCTCCGTTAGGAAAAACAGGTGCGGCTTCTCAGTCTCAAGGTGGTGATGGACCGGATCGAGATTGGAGTGCAACCCCCTGATGTTAGTGAGGTGCACTTTTAGTGGGAGGAAGTGCAGCCGTTGTCTAACCTTGCTTTTCTTTTTTACTTTGGCTATATTTGTGAAGAGTTGTTGGGGAAAAAAGTCGACTTGTCGAGGCGCTGCTCAGTAAGCCAAGTGGAACACTAGAGCTAACCAAACCTGTGGGGAACTCATTTGGAGACTGCGGGGACGCCCGAACCCCCCGGATATGGCCACCGGGTCCTCCCATCCAGTCGCCGGCTGGTACGGTCGAGCATCCCGGGATTTTTCGCGACCGAGCAGCCTTTGGCACGTAGCTGACGTGCTACTTGGGCCCCCTACTGACTGCGGTCGGCCAACGGCTGGCACCGTGCTTCGGATCCCGCTACCCTCCAAAATGAGTTACCCGGCTAGTTCTTAGCTTAGTGTGCCTCTTGGCAAAGCTCTCCTCTAACAACTCTCACTGTTTCCTATCTCTCGCAACTCTTCTCCAATTTGGACCAGCGGGGCAATTGCGTAACACACTTAGATACAGTAGGAATCGGTTTAATTTTGACAGTTCAACAACATTCATTATGTTATTTACGTTGTTAAGCTGAAAAAATTTTCGAACATACGAAGCAATGGATTATATATACTTAGATAATGCAATATACTTCAAAATTAATCTATATTATTCATATTGTAATTGACAGTGGTACGCAATTAGTGTGCTGGTATGAGCTTTAATTCGTTTTCCCATCTTTTGTATTGTCTTGTTACTTTTGCTGTCTCTGGGGTACCATTCTGACTATTAGGTAAATAGGTACCTACGTATAATTATGCGCTTATTCAATATTTTACATTTACATCATTGCTTACCCGTAATAGTAGGATTCGTTTGGAACTTTTCCCATAAACTGACTATTATGATACAAGTGGTCACCGCACCGACAGCTGTGAAACTGAACCACATAAACCTGCAAATGAATACAGGGTGATGATGATTACTTAAATCGTGTCTTCTCCTAATATAACACACCATTAGGTACTTACATTGAAGGAAAACATCTTGAGTAGGTAGGTATCTAAAATCCGCCAACACATACTGAACAAGCTTGGTGTTGTGATTATCTAATGCTCGTTCCTTAACTTAATGAGAAGACGCTTTTGTCCTACAGTCTTTTTCATTTTTCACAACCGCGGCGCATTAGCTACTCATAGCTAGAAGCTGTTAACGTCGTTCTCAAACGACGTTAACAGCTTCTAAGTGTCATGCATCGTTTTGCATAGATTAATCGCATTGGTAGGTATGCAGTGCGATGCATGAACGCAGACACTGTTAAAAAAAAAAACTGGACAGCGTGTCGGACCACGCAAAATGATGGTTCCGTATTTGGGATGAATTTATCCCAAAAACAAACAACATTGTAGTTGAAAAACATGTTCTCCCATACATCGATATAATGTCACGGTAAATTCTCCAACTGCAAATGTAAGTTTGTAATCACAAAAAATATTTTTTATGTGATAAAACTACAAATTAACGATTTTCGGACTTTTTCCTTTATTTGTGGTCTGAGACCTTGCTTTTTGCCAAATTCCATGATTCTAGGTCAACGGGAAGTACCCTATAGGTTTTGATATTTGCGAGTATCAACATATGTCGCATTTTTTAATTGCGTTGGCTTAGAAGCTTGATTTTTTTAGAGCTCCAAGGGACCGTTAGACCTTCGTATTTGATATTAATTTTAACTTGATACCTCCACGCGTGCCTGAGAAAAAGGTTCTTGACAGACTGACAGGCAGGACGGATAGAAAGACAGAGGGACAACGAAGTGATCCTATAAGGGTTCCGTTTTTCCTTTTGAGGTACGGAACCCTAAAAACAAGCTGCAGTATCAGTACCTGTTCTCTGCCTACTCCTATTGGATTCATATATATTCCAAGCTTTATAAGGTCAGTCATCGCAGTAATGTCGGCAAAGAAGTGAAGAAAGACACTATATACTCACTTTTCACAAAACGGCCTGTCCTTTTCAGCAATGTATCGTACTCCATGCAATGTTGAATTATTGAAAAACTCTGTCGTCTGATGACGTAGACTTGCAGCCAACAACGATATACCACTAACATCTGAAGGCGACCGGTTCTTTTTAGAACCTGAATTATCATTTTTGAAGTTGTATTCAGGATACACTCTCATGTCCTATCACATGTTCAGGTGAAATGTTCAGTTTGTGTACACACAAGATCGGCAATAAAAGTTGACTGAATCACGCAACAATGATAACATCGAAATTATCGACCAACCGTTGCGTGATGTTTCGATGGATTCTATGCCCACCAATACTACCTACTACTAACACGGTTATGTCCATAGATATTTAAATCATTAACATTTTAAAAGGTCAATTTTTAAAGGTCATGTTTATAGTAATTAGATGTTATACCTAATAATGTTTCTTCTTATTAAAAATACTTTGGTTTAGCCACCTCGATCTACTAAAACCTTCATTTTTACAGAGACGTTGCTATGAAATCAAGATTGTCCGGAAACTCGATTTAGAATCGTCGTATCATCAAGTATCATTTTCTACAACTATCGCTTGCACATGCTATTAACTTTTTCCTATTAGAAGCATTCATAAGGACCCATAAAAATATCTTAATACTTGCCTACCTAAAAGCAAATTAGTTGTTTAGCTAGTGTGTGTGAGTAGGTAATGTGTGTATCATGAAAACTGATACGATAAAAGCTTTTTAATAATTCAAAGTGGCAATTAACTAACTAACAAATAATCGTTTTAATTGTATAGAAAAGGTAATAATAATACCTATGCACATATTATAGTAGCTTATAATTAAGTGTCGATTTTCTAAAACATCTGTCGACTACACTATTCCTGAAGGAGACTAAGGCACACTGGTCCACCTGCTATCAGTTTCAAAATTCAACGTTGATTCGCTAAAGGAAGCTCATTCGGCATTATTATGAAATTAAGGTTCAGATATCCTTAGTAATCTTTAGGTAAGAGATACACGTTACTCGATTATTATATAATGGGAGCCCAGCATAGTTCCCTGCGAAAGCCCATTCCTTTTGTACTTTCATTTGATTCCAGTGCGTGCAAGTTGACTTGTAAGTACCTACCATTTTTTTCAAAAGCTTACTCTGAATACCGACAACTCAAGTTCGTCCAGCATTCGTATGGCTGCCTATTTTGGATAGTACTATAGAGACTATTCGGGCCTACCTTCAGCATGAAACCTCCGCGAATTGTTTGATTGGCTGATAAGACAAACACTGGTTTATTGTAAAATGAATAGTTTAAATTATGACATATAGTAAAATTGTTTTATATTGATTCACTCCTAGCTTTATGTTGAACTTGTAATGAGCTTGTCATAAGCCATTCAAATAATATTATGGGACTCCGGTGTGTCATTTAACAATCAAAACTCCCCCTCACACACCTCTTAACGAGTGAACATACACCATACACGTGGTGATCTGCCGTGGCATCCCAGCAGATTACTACATAGTGGTGGAGGCGCCGTTGTGAACGCGCCTGGTTGCACCTATACGAAGTCGCCTTACGGAGTGCTACCCCCTATTACGTACCAAGAAGTGCGCTATACGCGGTCCCGCGTACGTTTTTTTTTTTCAGCGATACGGCATGACCTCTCGCATAGCCGAGCGAGACAAGACGGATTGGTATGATATAAAGGAGAAATTTAGAGGCACAGAGAGAAGTGCCCCTTGCGAAGTTAAGTGGTTTTTTATTTATTGGTGTCGATAGAGCGTGATGACTCTAGCTCTAGATATATTGTATCTAGCTCTAGATATATTGTATTACTCGGGCTACAATCAATATCTCGAGCAATTTATTGAAGACTTCAGAAGTCTGGCCATTTATAGGGGATGGCGAGAAAGCGATTGGGCGCTAATTTTGGGAGTACCTTTGGAGAGCGCCGCTAAATCATTTTATAAATATATATCGCGATGGCATGAGTTATGGGGATATATGTGACGCGTTGAGAGCAGAATTCAGGTGCAAATGTCACAGGAGGATTGTTCCCGGGAGTGTGCCAGAGGAAACAATCACACAGGAGCCGTCGGAAGAAGCGGAACAAGAGAATATTGTTATACCAATTGTTGATGCACCTATAATTTCTAGCGGAAGTCTAGAAGACCCACTAGATGTCGAGGACGAGGATGATGATGAGGAGCCAAGCTGCCCGGAGAGCAACCCTGTCCAGGACGAGCAGCTGCAGTCGGCGCCAGCGGTCGCGTTAGAACACGAGGAAGAGATGGAAGTATCGGGTCAGTTCAGTCCTTGTTTTATCTCTAATGACTATATTTCAGAACAGCAGAGTGAATATGACGATCACGACGTCCAATTATTCAAAATATCGACGCCGATGATCAATTTGTCGTTCACGTTGTCAATTATTTGATGTTAGGAGACTATGTTGGACGTTTTGCGCTAGTTTCGGCCAACGAGCCTAGATTGGTTGGGCGTCTTTGTTTGTGGGTGTGCGCAGTGACACAGTTTAATGTTTAACTTTTAACTGCTTCTAATCATAGCGGCGGTCCTTCGCGTTTCGTCCCTTTTACGTCCAGCCTTCTCTTGCAAGAGATAGATCTCACATTGTGAGTTATAATTCTAGCGTTAGGTCCTTGTTCAGATAGGGTTAGGCAGGTTAAATCAGTGATTGCCTTAATGTTCGTCTCATGTTGATAAAATGGGACACCATGGTGGCCCAGTTTATCCAGTAGGGGCGTAGCTGATGTAGAGGCTTTAATCGGGCCTACCTTCAGCATGAAACCTCCGCGAGTTGTTTGATTGGCTGATAAGACAAACACTGGTTTATTGTAAAATAGAATAGTTTAAATTATGACATACAACGTGTAACAGGACGATTGACATTCCTTTAAACCACGTAAAGAGAATCGTGTTCTGTACCCGTAAACAAAAAATCAATCAAATCCAATGAATACTTTAGCCACAGGAAATTATTTTTCATTTTCTTATTTTTCAACATGATGTGGATCTGAGTCCGTAATAATAGGTAAACTTTGCCGCAGCCGCGCCCCGCACCCCGCACCGCACCGTTGGTCGGTGACTTTTCGTAGATAAAGCGTGTTTACTTTGTATGCAGTTGATTCTGCTATTTATTTTGTTTGAAAACTTCAATTTTTTAATTTTCCATTATCTACTAATTTTCGTGTTTTAAAATGTTTCGATGGACTAGTACTGTGCTCATTTTCATTTAATGTCGTACGTCCAGATACACGTTGTATAGTAAAATTGTTTCATATTGATTCACTCCTAGCTTTATGTTGAACTTGTAACGAGCTTGCCATAAGTCATTAAAATAATATTATGGGACTCCGGTGTCATTTAACAATCAAAACGCCCCCTCACACACCTCTTAACGAGTGAACATACACCATACACGTAGTGATCTGCCGTGGCATCCCAGCAGATTACTACAGTACCTACCTACTTGTAGCGTTACAGTATAACCGTGTCAAAAGCTCCTGACAACTCTATACCAACACAACAGCCATGTTCATGCTATGTATTTGATTAACATTCACATCGGCTCGATTAAAGTACAATTCATCCAAATTGAATAACTACCAACAAAACGCGCACGAGTTCGCTAAGTTCACTAAGCAATTTGAGTCGTGGTCTTAGCTAAATAAAACTTACTAAGAACAACAATTTTGTAACATAATTATATTTCGTAACCTCTTCTAACAAACATAATGCAGTTAAATCTAAAAGTGATAAACGAACATTCAAACTCATTCATTAGGTACCTACCTATTTAGGTAGGTGAGTGGATCTCAAGATGAGAAACTTCATATTTCAAACAAAACTATATTCTTCAAATCTCAATTTTGTACCTAATCATTAAGCCCCATAATCATTGGGCAGAGTTGAGAAACATGAATACGATACATTCTATGTTGCCAGCAATATGTCCGCTACACAAAATATATTGATGAACCAAAATTGCGCAACTTTGTTTCCCAATGAATATGTGGCTTTATGGTAAAATGTTACAAATAATAATTCGGAAGTTACATTTAATTATATCAAGTGTCTTAATTTATAAACATATTGATATTAGAGACGTAGGTACCTATCTCCTGTTAAAGAGCACTCATATTATGAACGTTGGACGGCTTATCGGGCCTGCTTATTTCACATGAAGAAGTTATTAGTGGGTCGATTACGATTTCAAGATCCTGCAAAGCGTCGTCCAGTATTTTAATCTTTCCCAGTAGGTTTTCAGCTTGAAAATTATATCCTGGTTCAAGCATCTTACCGGTTGGATTCAGCTTGAAAAGATGTTCCGCCTGATAAGCACCAAATAAAATTTGATTTGAGAATCGCTTGTAGATACGTAGGTTTATTGCACACATATTTGGACCGCTTTTTGTTGTTGGGTAGCAGCCCACCTGACGGTAAAGCACTGGCCAAACTGAGGCGAATCCTCCACGAGATGTGGGACAAAATTCGCTCGCGCCGAATATGTCAACTAACTTTTATGAAGGTGTTCAAACTGACGCGAATAGTCGTGTGACTTCTTAATCATTAAAAGAATCGACGCGCGCAGTCGCGTTCTGCATCCCGCGCGGGACTCGCCTCAGTGTGGCTAGAGCTTAAGTGGTCACCGCTGCCCATGGACATCTGCAATACTAGAAGCATCGCTTGCTGTTTTGTAAGGTATGGCTAGGTATGTAATGCATAAAAATCGTGCCAAACACGATAAAAAGAAGAAGACTGACTAGGACAAAGGTTGTTTCTTTTTTAAATATATAACCAGAAACTATAGAAACATTAATTATATCATGTTTATTTCGGTTTCAACGACATTTGTATTTTATTAAATAAATCAAAAACAAAACAATTTTAGTTATGGACCTAGTTATGTACAAGATGTAACATAAATAACGCACAACCTCTTAAGGGATCATTGTACTCATCATCATGAACAACTTTTACTATGGGACCATACCTGAAGTCGCGAAAAAAAAATCTGCTGTTCCCTACATTTTGACAAGTTATGCGACCATAAATGCAGGGAGCAGCTGATTTTTTTTTCGCGATTTCAGGTTTGGTCCCATAGTAAAAGTTGTTCATAATGATAAGTACAATGACCCCTACCCCTTAAGAGATTGTGCGTTAATTATGTTACACCTTATATAGCTTTGCCATCGCTTGCTGCACATCAATCCAAATGCAGATCATAACGAGGTTACCCAGAATCGATAGGTATTATGAGCAAAAATAATTATATATATGTATCAATGAAATAAATTGACAATTTCTTAGATAGATCAACAAAAACAAATAGGTTAATGAAAACCGCCTAACACATTATCTGCGATCGAGACCAATAGCATCTTCGACTACATTGGCCGCGGCTTTCTGTCCCAAATCAGCCTCCTTAGGCTTTTCGTCGCAATTTGCCGTCAACCTCTTCCTTTCCTCGTATAATTCGAATTTGTCTTCCAACGCTTCACCAATTGGGTTTAACTTGAACGCTTTTTCCCCCTGACGATTTCCAAATTAAATTGTTATAGCTTACAGAAATAAGCACTATATAACGACTACCTACAACATCATAACCGTTTGGGAAAAGTAAGACGTCTACTGTAACGTCTATCTTTTGGCACCCAAGACACAGGCTTCCCTAGTTTGGGCATTTCGCCAGTTACGTTAGTTTGTGTATTCTTTTGGAAATCATTTCTTAATTCTTCATATTCTTAGCATTGTCTCATGTAGCATGATATTGCAAACAAGAAAAAAAATATTATTATAACTATGTAGCGAAGTGACACTGACATAATTTCTATAGTGCTATCGATTACTTACTCGAAATCTGCAACGTGTGGTACCTACTATGATGTCTACATATGGAAACAGCCGAGAACTAAACATGGATTCAAAAAGTCAGCAAGGATTCACCGTTTACCAAGTATTGAAATAATTATGCAAAATTTACTCACTAGAAAGTCGATCGGGTCTTCAGGGCGTAATTTGGCAACTTCAAGCAGAGCAGGAGTTAGCGTCGGGAAGATATGATGAACTAAGTAATTGCGCATGGGTTCGCTCGCGGCCGCCAAAGCTGCTTCCTCTTCGTCACGCATCAATGCGTATAATTCCGTCTATAAAAGAAATATATACATAATGTAAAGTTTTCTTATTTAATTTAAAAAAAAAGACTGTTCAAGAGTTTTAAAAATTGCTTTAGCTCAATAATCACCCAATATTCCATTTTCTCTTCGCGTTCTTGTTTCAACTTATCCTCGATTTCTTTTAAAGCTTTCTCTTCTTTGATTCTTAATGTTTCTACGTCCACTTTTTCTTTCTTTTCAGCAGCTTCAATAAGTGCTGTTGAATCAATGCATGAAATATTAATAGACCGTATTAAGATGTTAATCTGGAGAAGCAATGTTTAAGAATCCCTGCAACTAACCAAGTAGTTTTCCGTAGCGGCACGGACGACCCATTCGCAGTGCTACAGCAGCGTATGGACCTTTCATTGCATAATCCGTATGGTCTTTAACGGGTACTACTAACGGATGTATATCCAATTCGTCGAAAAAGTTGAGTGGAGTAACATCCCGATTATCACCAGATCGAAATTCGTTCAATCGCCTCAGTATGGACTCCTCATCCAATCGGGAATATCCTTCAGGCTGTCGCATAGCTTTATCGCAGACATAATCGTCGTTAGCATCTAGTGATACCACAATGTCTGCAACAACATTGTGATAAGTCAGGATGGATGTTTGGATCGATGTTTTTAAGGAAAAAGAGAAAATTTATCTTCCTGACCTGGTAATATCTTTTTTAACACATTGCTATACAAATCCGCATCTTCATCGAAGGGTTCCTCATCGGCTTCCTCTCCAACCTCAGAGTCATGTTCTTCGCCTTTCTCAAATACTAGATACAGAAATTATTGAAATATTAACCGATCATCTTACAGCATGGGCAGAACTTATTTATTTGTTTAGTATGTCTACTTACATATTTGAGCTTGTGCTATCGTCATTGGGAACCCGTCGAGCACCCATCCTCTATTGACAGCATCACGACTTAACAACTTCTGGCGCAAGTATCTAGAGAGTTTCAAATCAAATAAAACATTTCGCATACGCATTTTTAAAGTTTTAAGATACTCTGCTAATTTAAACGCAAGTGCATTTGCAGTTGAACTTTTATCGTTAAATTCAAAACTCACGACCCGCGTGACGTGAGCTTTGAATTGAACATCAAAAGTTACTCGGAAGTCGTACGTTGGAGTGACCATTGCCGTATGAGTTAAGGTTTTTAATATCCTCCATCGACGCAATATTACCTACATTGCTTTTTTCAATCCATTTTGTCAGTTACGTCGACCGTTCGTCCATTCCGATTTAATATTAATTTTATAAAATTATGAAACCATGGATTAGTTCTATTTATTATTTAAAGAAAATTTTAACTAAATATTACGCCATAATTTCTTCATCGCCAAGCTGGCGACCAGACCGCAGGATAGCTAAGGTTTGTCTCGCTTGTTCCTGTGAGCCGTCCTCCTCGTCAAGTTCGTCGTCAACGTCTGCCATGTTGACGCCTTCCTCTTCTCCAAAATTAGGAACGCCTAGTGCAGCCGTTTCACCGACCTCCCAATGACGCACACGCCACGTCTGCGGCAGTTGTATAGTGCTACAAGGTTATTTTGGCTCGTGGCAAAAATCGGAAGCGCCGCCATCTTGTTTTTTGAATACATTTCACAAAACAATTCGGTATGTAAAGATTTTTTCAGGTATTATTTTTATATTTTTAATTTATAATTAGATTCTGATATTTTAAGTAACTAATTTCAATATTTTAGTTTTTCAAGCAGTCATTAATTTTAAATAAATTTTGTAAATTCTACTTCGTAAAATAGGCTGAAGATTTCTTTAACTTTGCCACGTATAACACAATAATAAAAATCCTAAATTTGACGTTTTTTGCTTGACATCATAAAGTTTTTTTTTTGGCTTCGCACGGTTTGTGAATTTAGCCAATGTCACGTCATTCATCATAAACTTCAAGCATGACGGGCAAATGAAATTAGAGGTGGGAATTATCGAATATTTACCTAATACATTAAACTGTTATAATTATAATCAATTATTAAATTAGTAACTCGAATATAGTTAATCGATTATAGTCACTAATTTTGGATTAGAAATCCTTACCAGTCGTTAGAAATGCGACTTTACTAGTCTTGTCGAGTGAAGACGGATATTATCTAGGTACCTACCATGTAGTGCACGACTGTGAATGATTTATTTCTAAACTAATAGCAAACCAATCAATAAGTAGCAGTTATATTTGCAAGTTTCCAATACCATTAGTAGTTAAAAAAATAGTTCGAATGATTTTATAATGATTATATATTTTTTTTTTTATAAAGTATGGATTTTCTGTAAGCTATCGTTATATTGATTAACGATCATATTATTCAGGATTCGGGATTCAGATTTTTTGTGTGAATTGATTCACACAAAAAATTTTTCATCGTTTGATTTGAATCGATATAAAGACCGAATTTTTGAAATACATGCATTATGTCATCCCTAATGTTGACATTATATGACTTGAATTTTTTATCTTGGGAGACACCGAAAATAGGTGCGCGTTACTCCAGCAGGAAAGTAGCTCCTAGAGTGATTTTAATGGAACGTATAATTAGTGCGTGTTCTCCTATAAATGTGCGCCAAATAAAAAAATTGTGCTCTTTGTCGTTTTGGAAAAAACGGAAAAAACGATTCCTGCTGGAGTAACGTTGCTCCAGCAGGAAAATTCTAAACGAATGATCGGAGATAGAAATATCGTGCATGGGCTGAGAGCTTATATTTGTGCAAAATTTTGCACCGAAAATATAATTTGTTCGTCTTTAGGTTTTCGAGATATTGCAATTCCTGCTGGAGTAACGTTGACAAGAAGGTCATCGATATGTATGAATCCGTCGCTTTTTTGTAGTCATTCGAATTTGGTCGGATAGCCAGCCGTTTTTGACATATTTTGTTTTTTGTTTATATCTACTTAATGCGAAACATTCCAAGCTAAATATTTTCACTATATATTTTTGACTACACGCACTAATTTTTGGTTTACACCTACACATCTTGGGTTGAGCCGGTTTCTTGTATTTAGCCGTCAAAGTTATGACACCGTCGTTTTGACTTTTACCAATATTATTCAATAACGCATGCATGTACACTTTTGAAACATTTTATGGTTATTATAAGCGTTAAGAAGGACCAAATACAGTTTTCAGCGAGCTTATACGTTTTCTTATTTAGGCACTGCGGCATTTTTTCGGGTTTTCAAAAAAGTGAGATTACTTAAAAATTATAAATATTTTCTTAAATCTAATTCTGTCACAAATACGCACAAATTAAGAGCTACACGTGTATGTTTATTGTACAGGCGCACATACAATGGTTTTAGAGATACACGATTCTGCAAAACGTTATTCCAGCAGGAATTGCAATATCTCGAAAACCTGAAGACGCACAAATTATATTTTCGGTGCACAATTTTGCACAAATATAAGCTCTCTGCCCATGTACGATATTTCTGTCTCCGATCATTCGTTTAGAATTTTCCTGCTGGAGCAACGTTACTCCAGCAGGAATAGTTTTTTCTGTTTTTTTCCAAAACGACAAAGCGCACAAATTGTTTATTTGGCGCACATTTACAGCAGAACACGCACTAGCTATACGTTCCATTCAAATCACTCTAGGAGCTACTTTCCTGCTGGAGTAACGCACACCGAAAATAGTCCCAATTTGGCTACTTTTTGACGTCATTTGAAGGTCAAATGAAAGTCAAGTGGTTTGATTTCATTATGTTAAAATAAATTCCATCTTATAATTTTAAGCGCTAAAAATAGAAAAATAAGGTTAAGAAACCTAAAAGCTCGAAATGGTTTTGGAATCAGCGTAGGTTATTTTTACTTTACATACTGAATTGCACAAATGTTTACCGACAGCGCCCTCCTGTCAACGTCATTTGAGTGCCAAAAGATCCTCGTAGCAGTGTAATTAAAATAATATGCTACCGGCCATAAGTAACCTATCTTACCTAACCAATGTTCGGAAATCTACCATCTCACGGCTACACGACCGTGTGTACCAATGAACTTGTCCTGCGCAATAACGAACGCATAGCTATTCGAAAACAAACTTTTTTTCACCAAAAAAAAAACAACCGACTTCTAAAACAAAACATCCAAGTGAAAAATAACTTTAATTTCGGAAGTCGGTGTCTTTGGATCTGTATATTAATTTTTTGCCACCGACTTCCGAAATGAAAGGGCCCCACACATTTACAGTACGCCGCCGGCAGATATCAGCCTGTCAGTTATTCGCTATAGATCACAGACTCACAGTTCCTTTTAAGGGCGATCCCGGAGTGTGGCCTGTTGCCGGCGCAGGCCTGAATCGACAGGTATTGGCCGGACAGTCCGTGATCTCAAGCTTAAATCGAGTGTATCTAAGTTCTGATTTAAAATGTTTATACAGTGTGAGTCTTTATAATCTGCACATATCGAAATGAGGGAATCTATGCTTAATTTTATCGACGGAAAAAATGTTAAAAAAAATCTAAATATTTATTAATATTTTTTATGGATTTTTAAAAAAAATTGTTTGCTTTTGTGACCCCAGTGTATACAAAACTGTGTAACTTTTAAACTAAACGATTTATCACGATGAAACAAACTCCATAATGTTTGGAAGTAATTAGGTGTCGTCATAAAATAAAAATTATGGAAAAAAAATAGCCATAATCAAATATAAACATTTTTTTTTGGCAAAAATCTGATTTTTTTTCATTAATTTTTACAAAAATTGTAAAATTTCTCAATAACATGCCCCCATCACCTTCTTTTTTTATAACTTTAAGTTATTCTTCATTGTATTAGGAACCTAACGGTAAAAATTGCATGTTTTTAACTCAACCCCAACATTTTTTATCAAATGTTAAAGAAAGGCCCAACGCATAGCTACGCACATTGTTTAGCAGGTAGATAAACTTTTTTTTGTTAACTTTGTTGTGAATGCGCGCGGGTCGTTTCAAAGATGGCACTCCGAACGCGGAATCGTATTGTTCTCATAAGGGTGGTTTGTTTGGGATGATAATTAATGCAAAAGAGTTCAATTGAAACCCATTTATTATTAAATACAAAATTTAATGCATCAGGTTCTCAAAATGTCCACCTCGTTGTTGTAAACACAAAGCCGCGCGAATTAGAATTTGGTGTGTCGCTCTCCTTATCATTTCGGGATCATTGCGAATATCATTCGCACAGTTTATTATGCGGTCACGCAAATCGGCCTCACTGTTGATGGGGGTACTGTAGACGCGTTGCTTCATGGTCCCCCATAGGAAATAATCAAGGGGCGTCAAATCGGGTGAACGCGCAGGCCACCCTACAGGTCCTTGCCGGCCGATCCATTTGTCATGATAATTTTCATTTAAAAATCTTCTTACATTTGTAGCGTAATGGGCAGGACATCCGTCCATCTGAAGAAACATCCTTTGACGCACAGCCAGTGGGACATCTTCCAATAACTGAAGCATATCATCTCTCAATAGACTTAAAAATCTTTCACCAGTCAACGTTCTCGGCAATATGACTGGTCCAATCAACATGTTATCGATAAGACCAGCCCAAACATTTATCGAAAATCTTACTTGGAAAGTAGATGACCGTTTCAGTTTCGGGTTTTCACCTGCGCGGCACCATCTGTGTAAATTTCGACAGTTAGTAATACCGTCTCTAGTGAATGTCGCTTCGTCCATCCATAGTATTTTTCTTGGAAAGTTTGGGTTTGCTCTGGTTTTTCTTTGAATCCATGTGGACATCACACACCTTGGACGCCAGTCTACGTCTTCATGTAGATGTTGCACCCTTTGATAGTGATAAGGATGCAATCCTTCTTTCTTTAAAATACGCCACACTGATTTTTGGGATATTCCGTGACGAAGAGCCAGTCGTCTAGTACTTATGGATGGATCAGCAAACAAATCACTTAATACTGCTTGTTCAGTAGCCGCATCAATAATTACTTGAGGTGGCTCGCGACGATCTCTACTTGATCCAAGTCCAGTGATCGACAACCTTCTGTGAACTTCCTGGAAGTTTCGGGCAGATGGCACTGGTTGCCTGTTAGGATACGCAGCTATGTAAGCCGCGCGCGCAGCTCTGGCACTTCCTTGTCCCACTCCATAATAAAAATGTATGTCGGCGATGTGTGCCGGGGAAAATTCACTTAAACGCGGCATCATGTAGCAGCGAACGAAAGTTATGAAAGTCCAGCGAACGAAAGTACCGAAACACATGTAGCAGCGGCGAATAATTCGGAGCGACTGCCAGTCTGACATCTGTCATAATTCAAGTTCCTTTGGCTGGCCCTACCTCCCCGACCTGCGCACATTCAAAAGAAAGTTTATCTACCTGCTAAACAATAGCTATGCGTTGGGCCTTTCTTTGACAGTTGATAAAAAATGTTGGGGTTGAGTTAAAAACATGCAATTTTTACCGTTAGGTTCCTAATACAATGAAGAATAACTTAAAGTTATAAAAAAAGAAGGTGATGGGGGCATGTTATTGAGAAATTTTACAATTTTTGTAAAAATTAATGAAAAAAAATCAGATTTTTGCCAAACAAAAATGTTTATTTTTAAATGTGGCTATTTTTTTCCATAATTTTTATTTTATGACGACACCTAATTACTTCCAAACATTATAGAGTTTGTTTCATCGTGATAAATCGTTTAGTTTAAAAGTTACACAGTTTTGTATACACTGGGGTCACAAAAGCAAACAATTTTTTTTAAAAATCCATAAAAAATATAAATAAATATTTAGATTTTTTTTAACATTTTTTCGTCGATAAAATTAAGCATAGATTCCCTCATTTCGATACGTGCACATTATAAAGACTCACACTGTATAATAATAAATTATGTGACTAATAACAAATTGTGTGGCGGGCGATATTGCGATGTAGAACTACCGGTTGCCGCCTGCTAGTGTGTGGACCCAGAGCCGGTATCACCCGTTGCCGAGTTGCCGACAGGCAATAATCGTTATAGTGTGTGGTTTATGCAGGCCTTGGACGGCAGGCCCCCTGATAGTACCAGAGACTGCAGGCCAACTACGTAATGTGTGTTAAGTATTTTTCATTTTGTAGTGTTTTTTTTGTTTTGAAAGTCAGTTGTTTTTTTTTTTTGTTGCAAAAATGCCTTTTTATTTATTGCTTTTTAGTGTGCCAGTTTGTAATTTATTGTTACAATAGCCTAAATGTCAACTGCTCATCAAATTTTACAAAAGTTCTCTTGGTAAGAACCAGGAGAACTGGAGCTGATGGTGAAATCACCATCAGCTCCACTTCACCACATGCATTGTGACAAGCATAAATTACTTAGCAACCATATTAAAGTAATCAAATCGTAACCCGTGAAATACTTATTATTAAGTAGTTCGGGTGGCCATCTGTGGTCTTCACCATCAATTCCACTTCACGAAATGGTGCTTTCCGAGGGCAAATGCACAAGTTACTATAAAAAATACCCAAATCGCTATAAGTGTGCCTATAAAATTTGAGGATTTCCCTCAATTTCCATGGGTGCCCCTCATTAGATTCTGACTTGGTGACAATGGGACCACATCGAGAGCATAGCCTTTCAAACAAAAGAATTTTCAAAATCGGTCCACAATTGACGGAGAAATCGGTGAACATAGGTACATATCTATAAAAAAAAAAATAACACGACGAACATACACACTAGCTATCAATTACAATGGGCACGTTGCTTTTGATAAGTTTATCGGAGCATTATGAACAGCCATCTGTGTTCGATGACATTCTGTAATGTGTATGAAGCACATCCAAAGAAACGAAATTGTAACTAACTAAATCTTCCAGCAAATCTTGAGCCACGGTTTCTGGTGAGATGTAGACGAGGCCATAAGCTTCACAAATACTTTTTGCCAAAGTCGTTTTTCCGGTAATTGGGGGGCCGTATATCACAATCTGTGGGAATGTACATATGTGAGATCTAGCGGCGGTTTACCTTGTAACAGTAATCAACTCACAGCTGTTAGCTAAACCTTTTATTATTAAGTACCTTAAAAGGTTTCAATCCCCTCTCTTTCTTAAATTGCTTCATAAGAGCGGGCACGTTCTCCGCAAAGGTCAAATCAGAAACCCACTGTATCGCCATTGTCTCAACGGTGAAAGTCGGCTCCATATTCAAATTAAGAGTGATCAAATCGTATATTCTTTGCTGTAATTTTATAAGCAATAGTTAAGAAGTATTTAGCTACAAACAATATATAGGATGCAAGAAGCTTCTTACATCAATTTCTGGAATCAAGAAAGCGTCCTCAGGTGGAATACATTTGAACAGTCCAGAACCAACTGCGCGTCCAAGTGGCTTCACTATCTGCAATAGGAATGCATTTATCGTAGCTAAGTACCTACATAATACACTCTAGCTAAAGAGATAACAAACTTCATTGTTGCTTACTTCTCTTTGTTTCGAAATGTTTTGTTCTACGGCCAATATGTAAAGCTTCCTTGGGAAATCAAGAAGTAGGTTGTGGACAATTCTGGAAGGGATGTTGGTATCGTTTAGGTAAGACCTTGTCCAGAAGAAGCGAATTCGTCGCGAAACGTTTCGCGCGAATTCATTCGCGCGCTATTGAGATACTAGGCACGAATACATCGCGTCCACAAGCATCGCGCGAATTCAAAATACGCGCGTAAATCGCGTGCATAACGCCAGACCCTCGACTCGCGCGTGATTCGCGCTTTCTGGACAAGCCCTAAGTATTAACAACTGTTAGACTAGGAACCTAGGTATACTGCGTCCGCGATTTAGTTTCCAAACATGTAAACAAATATGTGTTTTTAAAAAATCAACTTTAAAACCCACTGAAAAAGTTCCGATTTCATTACAACTTCAAAAAATTTTATAGTACTAGTCATGTTAAAATGAACTGAATTTACACTGATAATTAAAGTTGATATTCGTCTAAGTTGAAATAACATCAATTGGAAACAAGGATTTCAATAGACTGTAGGTACTGTAGAGATCTTAAGCTATTTAGTTGTAATATGCAACCTTTTCTAGTAATTATAAGACAATGGCATAAAATTATGAAATAATTCAGTAGGCAGAAAAAAGAATTAGGTGTCAACTAAAAGAGAAAAATTTATGTCATGATATAAAAACGCAGATCCGATTCTAGAAATAATTATTCGAGTTATATCGCAAACAAGTGTTTTATTTATTAAGGTACCGTCAGCGATCCGCAGAGCGTTGACATTCTGGTGAAGGCGACTATTTTTTTGCGTTTTCACGGTAAAACGCAGGAAAGCCGTATTAATTGCACTGTCTGAAGAAGGCGAAACAGGAAAATGTTATAAACGTAGATGTTGATGCTGCCTTATTTTTTAGTGGAAGGCATGATGACCCGCTATACGATGAAGCCCTGTCAATGATGACAAGGAGGGAACAGAAGTTTTCACGAGGGAACATGAGGATGAAGTTTACAAATCGGTTCAGTCCAGTCCTTTTATTATATCTAGCTATGTTTCAGAACATCAAGATGAGCTCAGGTGAAGTGAATGAATTGAAGGTTGATTTAGAGATAGATGAGGGTAACAAAGAGTTAGTTGAGAATGAAGTCACGTACAGTCAGAGACGAAGATCTAGCTCAAACTTGATTCGTCGTGATTTTGTCATACATCGTCTATCGATAAAAGCGTAAAGCGTGTAGTGTGTAGGTGGTAATTTTCGAGTCAATATTAATTATAACGAAAAAAGAAATAATGGACTATCATTACGACGCCAGCCTGCTATAAACAATTTATGAAAAGCACTGGTAAAGAAAAAGAGCTCATATGTTAGAAAAACTAATATTAAAAGCTTCGCTCCAAAAGTGAATAAATTAAAAAGAAGGTCTAGGAAAGCTAATAAACATTTTATAAAGAAATTTTCTATTTTAAAGTGGAATAAGTTTGTCGGAAATACGTTAGTCGTCGTTTGACTAATCGGGACGCCAGGCGCCACCAAGCGGCGCTCGACAGAGTCTACAACATAACGCTCGTCGACTGGTCACCGGAGTTATGCAGAGTTGGTCGGTGGCTGTCGAGCAATGAACACGTTTAGAAACTGTCGCGCGTTCCGTATACTTAGTTGTGTCGTGTACCTACAGTGTGTGAATAGCTAGTGTGATTAATTGGATCGTGAATTATAATTTGTTTTGAACTGCAAACGGTTTTTCTATTGCGCAATAACCAACACTACCCATAGCACGCCCACAGTAGTTAAAATATGGCTGACGATAACTAGAGAGATGTACCTTCTCCGTCAAATTTATAAAATTTAATAAAAGGAGGTTTAGTGATAATTCTATTGACACAAAGAGATGGAAACTTTTTCTTTTAATAATTGTCTGAATTCAATTCACAGTCATTAGACAACAATTTACGAACAATTTCCACAATACTCACTGTCCTAAGTCCGCGACGTTTATCAAAGGAACAACATTATTTCCTCGACCGAAGATAGGCAGTAACTGCTCGCACTCCCAAGCCTTTTGAAACCAATAGAAAAGCACGTCTTCTTTGCCACCGTATGTCACTCCTGCAGCAATTACCAGCGCTCTGTTAACAAAACATATATTACATGATCACCATCGGTCTGCAGGCTTCCACAGTATACTGCTCACTATGTTTTATGTAGGTATACAGGGTGTAAGGGACAGCCTTCCGCAGACCGATGGGGTGAATTCAGTATATCATACTAAGATGACCGGTACATGAAATTATTTCAGGAACGTTCCAATAAACCTGATTTATTTTATTACCCACACGCAATGTATCGTTACCGTGGCAAAACGCGCGTAGCGAACGGCAGCGCAGCGAACCTTCGGCCGCCGAGTATTTCAACATCCATTGCTGATTTTTTTTTATATTAGCTGTTTTATTTACATAAATGGAGTGCTACGTACAGAGAATGTAATATTACATTGGAATAAAGGATTATTAACTGAAAAATCGATAAAAAAATGAAAATATTCGTGAGAATATTTTCGGTGGAATATCATTCAAGATAAGGAGCTGAATGCACCCTGTTAGTTTGCGGAGGGCTGTCCCTTACACCCTGTATAAATAGTAATACAAGGTCGAATTAAATAAGCTTGCGAAACTCCGCAGACGTGATGGGTATCGAATTATCGATATCTAAACACGATAAAACAAAAATACAGATTTTCTACACTCATACTTCAAGTTAAAAAAAACCTACTTGCCTGCGGTCGTTGACCCCGAAAAAATCATCAATACTTTTTTACATGGGACTAAAACATAACTGGTGAAATGTGGGTGTACCATAGGTACACCTCTGCCCAACCCTTAGGGGAATACAGGCTTGAAGCTATGTTTGTTGTTACTCAATCGCGCAGAAACGGCTAATCGTATTTGGATGAAATTTAGCACGCAGATAGTTTACTTGTCATGTTTAGATATTGATACCCATCATATCTGCGGAGTTTCGCTAGCTAATTTAATTTGATTTGTATACGTTATTCATCATCATACATATCGTCGGCCTATTTTATAGTATTTTTATCTCACGAAGCGACACGCGCTTTACTTGTGTCCTTGTGTTAAACCAAGTGTTCAAACACGCTATGAATGTGTGCGTGAAGACAAGTAGCGTCAGCGCATAACATACACACGCACACACATACTTCCAACTTCGCCATTGTCTCGGACGATGCCGATGCCGAGAGCTCCTGCGCTTACACACACAGTCAAACCGTGTTTGTACACTTGGTAACCACATGTAAAGCGCGTGTCGCTTCGTGAGATAAAAATATTATGACAGTCTACTTCTGGATGTAGCACACCACTGAGTTCGATCCTCGGTCTCTCTCTTCCATTCCAATAATCAGTAGCCCGATATCATCAGTCATCCTCATCACACAGCGATGGTATCTTTTTATCAGTACACAAATAGAGCACTGCGGCATTGTTCTGCACTGTTCATTGTTATATATAAATACATCACTGGCCATTAACAGCCTTTAAACCATAAGTAAAGTGGAAAATAATTAAATTCGAACTTACCCGATTATCGACCTATGTTTTCTGGCCATGCCAATCACTGCATTTTCAGCTTCATAGTGCAACTTATAATTTGGATGTGGCTTCCTTTTCCGGAAATCAGTTTCTACGAAAGGCATGTCTGGATTATCCTGTGAAGGGAGTGAAATTAATATATTTTATGTCTACCTCCTTATCTGGGGGTCTACTCCCTAAGCACGAAGTTCGTAGTTTCGGCCGAAGTTACGGGCGTTTCTTACTCCGTATCACTTACGAACATGCATGGTTTTCGAACTAAGAATGAATGACAACACGATCTTACAGTTGTTCCTACGCCCGATGTGTTTGGCCCAAAATTTTAATTTTACACTTGTTTTGACGGATTAACTACTTTCGGACAGGCCCGTATCTTCGTTGACGGACTTAGGGAGTAGACCTCCTGTTAATCAAACAGTTCTTTGCCTATACGTATGTCACTTACCTGATGATGGTTTACTTAACTTTAATGATTGTACATATAGTCAAATTAAGTTAGTTAGCGAAACTCTGCAGACGTGATGGGTATCGATATCTAAACATGATAAAATAATAAATATATGTAAGTATGTAGTTTTAAAAAAACTAAAAAACACGCTTTTATTAAGCTTTAATCATAAAATAATTCAATTGATTTGTATTAGTTAAGATATAAGTACGCATAGGTACATCAGCATGTCACTTCTTTTATATCTAAGGATTAATTAAAAAATCGTGGAGTGCTTTGTTTCAATTAATTAAAAGTACACACAACTAAGAAGCGCTCCACGCTTTTTGAATTAATCATTGGATATAAAAGAAGTGATAATGTGAAGTGATAGTGTGTTCATATACCTAGATATAGTGAGGGTAGTGGTAGCAAACCAAGATTTTTAAATATTGGTCGACAAGATACGTCTGGTGGAATGCCCTGAATAGCTCGAACATATTTCTTTTGACCGATAAATGCTTTATGATGATCGGTACTATTACCCCATACAATTAGTCCATACCTATCGCAGCAAGGACTCAATTTAAATTAATTTCTTTTGTGTTTCATCACGTCTACAGAGTTTCGCTAGCTAATTTTATTTGACCCTATATAATCCGGGTATACCTACTAATAACTACAATTACATTGATGAACACCTGAAACCTATAAATAGAACTGTGGTAGATTATACGAAGTTTTTTCCGACTAAAGGTGGGGGGGTGTTATGTGGGTACCTACATACTTATTTATAATGAACAAATAAGTAGGTAGACTAGCTACTTAGCTTTAAGTTAACGACTGCTGTGTCAGTGCGAAATATAAACTTGTACGTATCGGTTGCGTTATTAAACTCAACACCCCCACCCCCCACCTCACGGATATAACGGTTGGCAGGTGGCCTACCTATACCTCTGTAGTTATCATAAGAATTAATTAAGATACCTAACACAAATCACTCTACCCATAAAAGCCCACGCAAAGGCACGGGGATCTGTGTCTCACAAATGTGGACTTACCGGATCCAGTGGTTTGGTGCAGGCCCAAGTCATGACAGTGGATATCAGTATCAAATACCGCTTCTTGAAGTCTCCGGCGCCGCCATAGGCACTTGATGCGGCATCGTCTTGGTCCGGCTTTGATGGTAAAGCTTGCTTTTCTAGCAACTGCTTCAGAACTGTCAAAATGTGAATATGAATGCAAATTATAATGACGACGACGATAGGTGCTTGCCGAGTTGAAGAGACATAATAAGTATCTACTATACTTTAAACTTGCGTGCCCCTCCACACTGCTTGTTACTTAGGTACGGTAGGACGCACGTCAATAGGTAGTATCAAAACCAATATGAGCTGTCCTCGCATTCTATTGAAACTCCGTACTACGCTAGTCCAGCTCAAGACGACCACTGATGGCCAAGGTTACCACTGATTTGCGGCCTATTGTACTTACGTATACACTTGAAGTATTTTCTTACAGTTTCGTGAAGGTGCGCGCGCGCAATTTCGAATTAAGTATACGATCTACTTAAAACTACTTACCTAAAACCTCCTAAAAGTAATTGTAGGGAGTTAGATAAAATTTCCTTACGTTTCAAGTATTCCATTGCAATTCTAAGCTCTTCTCGATCGCAACTGACATCCAATACGACAGTACCGCATGTCAGCATTAGCGGTATACATTCTTCTTTTGTTACAATCTTGGCCACGTTATCTAAAGTCTTGATCTTTGGGTTGGTAACAGTCCCTAAAAGATTTTGCAACAATAAGTAGAACTGTTACTTAGTTTTTTATAGAATAAATAATATACCGCGTGAGAATAGGTTGTGTGGGTAGGTAATAGGTACCTACCGATCTTCCCTGAGATAAAAAATTATACGTTGTGATTGTGAATTATGAACCACGGGCACAGAATGTAGTAGCCGTAGTAGGTACCTTAGATATACTCTACTCCGCGTGAGGAAGGAAAGAAGCTTATCCCTGCTACAATATACTTTAGGCGAAAGGTATAAGCAAATTACCTACATACCTATAATTTCATAAGGCTGTTCAGGCTCAGGAAGTTCCAAAATTGCGTCTTCTCCAATAAGAGTCAGTGAAGGAGGTGCCGATGCTACATTCTTCTCGGTTATGACTTTCGACACTTCTTTCAATAAATACTCTCCATGATAAGAATCTAAATTATTTATAAAATATCGCTTGAACGAGAACACGTTTCCAAGATCTTCCGATGACTTTTCTGAAGAAAGTATGTCGGTAGCATTCTTCATTTTTGTAATATTCAAAATATTGTATTTCTTATTAAAATCTCGTAAATATTTTCTAATGCTTCAATTGTGAATTTATGACATATTTCAATGACGTAAAGGAAATAATTCAAATGAGTTTAGTTAAAAAAAAAACAGAATTACATAAAACAAGTAAGTAGGTTATTTAAGTTTTAAGGTATGATAATACAGGGTTACAGGGAAAGTCGTACTGAATATTAAAGGAGGTTATTATTCAGGTCATTTCTGATGATTTTGATTCTGAAATAAAATGTCCGAAACTTAACCGTTATGGAGATATTAAATTTTAAAGATTATTTTTAAAAATCCTTTATTTTTTGGCTTTTAGTCGTTTTCTTTGGGATTAGAGCTCCTAGAGTCGGTTTTTTTGATGTATCTAGTTAGAAGACATGTCCATTAATAAAAATGATCAATAGAAACTGAACCTACTACTAACAGCTTAAAAAACTGCTCGACAACGGTTAGCATTATGAATTTTCTAATAGTGTTCTTAACTTTGATGGGCTTTAAAAAAAAAAATGTATGGAACTTATTCTGCGAATAACTTTACAAAGTTCTACGTCTCTTTAGCTATTCAAAAAGGTATATCGTCGGTGATATTCTGAAACCGCGGAACTAACAGTGTTTAAAACCGCGTAAGGTAGGTACAGTGAATTTTACAGGAACGAGGAAAAACGTAATATTTACTAAACCCCTTGACTTTCTATTGTTTAAACTTTTAAATTGTCAAATTATAATATTCCTCTTAATATTGTAGGCATTAGTTATGTAAAATATGTATTAATGAATTAGAAAATCGACTTTCGCGGATTTATCATCACAAGTAAAATCAAAATAAGTTTTTTTATGTCACTTACGCGGAATTGTCCGCCGAAATAAAACAAAAGAATACTATCAAAATCTTATTATTATTTATTCAGTCAACTTCTCAGTTTAATTTTTGGCACATTTTTATCATCGGTACATTAGGTAATCAACAATATACAGGAAAATAACACCATAAATCCCCATAATGCTAAAAAAAAATAGCTCTTTATAGCTAAGTATGTTAAAAGTGCCTTGTTGTAGGGTACTTAGTAATTAACAATTAAAACTAAAAATGAATAAACAAAATGTATAAAAATATTACTTCTGAGTAGAATAATAATTGCACTTTGAGGTTTTTGTTAAAAAATGAGATCAATAAAACTTTACTTTTTCTTAAATGGCAAATTATCGTAAAATAAGTGACAATCTGCAGGTATCACACTCTTTAATTGCTGTAAGTGCTGATACTTAGTGTCTAATATAGGCAGTCTAGATGAATACAGGGGAGGTACATTATTTACTACAGCTGCAATAGGTTTCGGTCTCCGAGGAAGTGGGCTGAAATCATCTTTAAAGTGTTTTTTAAACTCTATTGTGCCGTTAGAATTATACTTTAAAACCCTCAGATCCACTACGCAATCATCTCCAGCAGAACGCCCAGGACGAATGGAATCATAAATTTGGTATTCTTTTAGACTGTAGTCTTTAAAAAAGGTGTAATCTGGTTGAAACACTTGGTATGGAGAAGGATGCTTCCTGGCTTCTTTTGTAATTGAGGCATACTGAGATGGAAGAAAAATTTCAACATTTTTCAGCTTTCTTTCCACCACTGAGTGTACGGAGTCAACCTCCATTTGAGTGTGACCTTTTTCCAGATACTTTTGTGTAATTGTTGTATTTTTGTCTATTGCTAATCTTAGAAGGGCATTAGAAACTATTGAGTTTCTGTTCTGTGCAGTGCAGCCATCCGTCCAGATGACAACATCCCTGCAATCTTCTTCTAATAACTTAGTCAAATAATCAATGAAAAAAGATGCGTAAGTGGTCGCTCTTAAATCACAGGCGGTTTCGTCGAACCAGTAGCAAGTTACATGACCCGTTGCAATATCGTATAAAGTAAAGTTGTGCACAGCTAATTTCGTCTTAAAGTATAAAGCACTAGCTGCTAGCGAAGGGCACAGCTTAACAGCCTGCAAATCGGCGGTCACAGCGTGAAGAAGTCCTCTTTGAGCGCTTTGCTTGTCGTTAAGTTTTTCAGCTCGAGCCAATTCTTTCAGTTGGATGTGGTATTGGTAGTCTTCTTCAGAAACGTTGCCGGCTTTATATGAACAGCAATAATCACATGCATCTTTCTTGGGTTGAAATAGTGCAATGTTTTGTTCATCTAAGATGTCACAAAACAACTTTCTTGAAGCTACTGGCTTAGACATTGACGATGCAAATTCTACGTACGTATTATATAGCTGAGATTTTGATTGAAATAAAGGTTCCAGATATTGTTTAGTGGTTGTTTTACGGCAGTAATGAGATGGTAACTTCGGTAATGAAGTCAGGTAATCCTTAACAGACGATTTTTTGCTTGTACTATAATCTTGAATAGCGGTAGTATTTAAATTTGTTATAAGTTCTGTATTAGAGCGAGCATCACCTCTTCCTTCGCCGAACCAATAGCGTATAGTCCATTCCTTTATACCCAAAGTAGCTAGAAACGTTTTCAAGCAAACTCTCTCTTTCCTCCCATTGACTTGTAGATAGTAAAATTTAGTATTAGAACGTCTAGAGTTATGTCCTTTCTTCCCTCTTCGAACAGGTACTTTGTCAATCATTGAAATCACAAATATTTTCTTTTCTTGCCATGACTTACTCCAAAAATCTTCAAAAATAGGTTTTTGTAAATCTTCCGTTAATTGTGAGCAAAACATTACTTTGCTTTTATTACAAAACGCTGAATTACATTTAGTACCTATTGCTCTTTTAGGTCTTTTTTGTTTTTGAATAAGGTTGTCAATTTTGTTTAAGCCAATGTACTCTTTGCCTAACATTCTATTTTTCTTATTAATTGATACTGCCCACGAACTTCGATCAGCCTTTCTTTTTCTTGTACGCGACTCTTTGGCCACATCAGGCTCAATTTCTCTCTCCACAATATACCATTCAACGTTTTCATTGGAAATAGACTCAGATGGAGTAGCAATAGGCTGTAAATTTGTTATTTCGGATAATGGAACGTAATCGGGATCATTATCTACATCATCCGAAGAAAAATCTAAAGCTTCTGGAATATTTGAAATCATCATAGATGATGCGCTAGGGCCAGGAGAAGGCTCAGAAACTGTTGTCAGAGTTTCACAGTATGCAATGCTATCATGAACATTTTCGGATGTAGAGGCATTTGGGAAACATGGCAGTTGCGTCGCTGTAGACGGTTCAATTAATGTTTGAGGGATGTGTAAGTTAGTATTATTAAGTTTATCCAAAATGAGCTGCTTTTTACGCACAAGTTCGGCGCGACGTTTTGCTAGATCTCTTAAAGTGACAACAGACACATCCGCACATTCGTTTTCTTGCTCCATGACGTAAACTAAAAAAAAAAACAAAGGTAGGGTCAGTTACCAAAACTATAATTAAATAGTAGTTGAATTCTCAAAGATAGGTTCAAAAGATCCAGAAATAACTTTCTACAAACAGAAAAACTTTACCTCCTACCTACTATTATTACCTATTATTACAGACACACCCAGTCGCAGTGTACTTTTATGATAATAAATACAACAAATTAACCTGAGTTACGAGTAGGTACATAAATTTTGCAACCGCGTATGTAACAGAAAACGAAAAATGTTATGAGTTTTAAAACCGCGTATCTAACATCGAAATAGTTAAAGACGTTTTCTTAGGGTAAATATTAATAATTCAAATAACAAACTATCCTAAAAAGTAACTGAATCAATATAATAAGGAGTTATTGTGTTCACTTACCAGTTATTGCAGCATTTATAATTAAAACCACACTATTTCACGCACACTTCGTTAAACAAACACACCTTTCATGTTATGATGCGCAGATTCGCGGTTTGGGCACAATAAACAATCACCTGACGTTACGCGGTTTAAAAGACATTCGATTTCACGGCTTCCTATTGGATAATCGGACCGGCCAACATCACAGAACGCAGCCAATCACTACAACGAAGCTAAGCCCGCGAAATCTCGATTTTGCTACTTTTGTAAATACGCGGTTTTAAACTCTGTTAGTTCCGCGGTTTCAGAATATCACCGACGATATCATCTACTAGGTTTGTTCATAAAATCTTAAAATAATGTTATTAGAATAGGCCCATCTGGTAGTACAACATAACAGAATTTCGATACAAAAGAATCCGGCTTACTACCTGGCACTTTTAAACAATGAAAAAAGGTTTGGGTAGACATTGTTTGTGCCCGGGAGACGTGCGGTGACAGGTAGTTATGTCATTTTAAATGTCTGAATTGTCAAATCGTGGATTGTGGTGTTTGTTTAGTCTGCTCATGCGATTCTTCCATGGTAGATGTGTTATCCGTGCCCTCCGATTTTTTTTTGTAAAAACGCGACTTGGCTTGGATTTTTGGACTGTTTCATCTTCTAACTGTGTGACGTGGCTTGTAACTGGACTTTAATTTGTGTTGTGAACATGGCAACATTTACCAACGAGGAATATGCTGACATCCTAATGTGTTATGGATTTTGCGAAGGAGTGTCGTTGCGTGCACGCAATGAATACATGCTAAGGTATCCTACTCGCCGAGTACCTGATATTGGCGTATTTGACTGAGTTTATCGAAGACTACGAGAAACTGGTTCTAATCTGTGCTAGTACGTCGGACTGACATGGGACGACCTCGTGTTCTTGATGACGACGACGAAGATAATGAAATACGACGTCTCTTTGAAGCCGATCCAACCACGTCAACAAACGTTGTCGCTCGACGGCTTGGTATTTCCCAGTGGAAAGTCTGGTTCGTAATGCACAGTTCTGGGCAATACCCTTACCATTACACGCCAGTGCAAGTAATTGAAGAAGGGGATCCATTGAGACGACTAGACTTCTGCAGATTTATGCTCAATGCCGATAATGAAGATCCGGATTTTTTTAAGAAAATCATGTGGATAGATGAGTCGAAATTTGACAAAGACGGCATCACAAACTATCATAACACCCATTATTGGGCTCCCAAAGCGCAAGGTAACCCCAAGAAAAAAAGACCAAAAGGGTCACAAAGGAGATTCAGTCTTAATGTGTGGATGGGTATAATATCAAATAACTTGATAGGGCCTTACTTCCTGCCCGATAACTTGAATGGCGAGACATATGAAAACTTTTTGAGGGAGGAGTTACCCTCTTTAATGCAAGACTTGCCTATTGCATTGAGACGAGACATGTTCTTTCAACATGATGGCTGCCCAGCGCACTACAGAAGAAGTGTTCGAGCATGGTTGGACGAGAATTACCCAAACCAATGGATTGGAAGAGGCGGACCCATAGCATGGCTGGCGAGGAGCCCCGATTTAACGCCGATGGATTTTTATGTGTGGGGTCATATGAAAAGCCTAGTATACGACCAAATGACACCGATCGCAAATGTCGATATTCTAAGACAAAAAAATATTGATGCGGCTGAGGAAATGAGGCGGAACCTACGAACTTCTGTCGTGAAAAGTAATTTAAGAAAAAGAATGAGACTTTGTGTAAGAAATAGCGGCGGCCATGTAGAACATGAATTATAATAATATTGCTAAAATTTTTGTCTTTTTTTTACGTATTTTAGCTACTTTTACCTCAAACTAAAAATGTACCCTCTCCTAACTTAACTGTTATTTGGGCAATGTTTTGCCTATTTAATAGCAAGTGTTATACCTTTTTGAATAGCTAAAAAGACGTAGAACTTTATAAAATTAAGTATTTGCAGAATAAGTTCCATACAATATTTTTTATTAAAAGCTTGTTAAAGTTAAGAACACTCTATTAGAAAATTCATAATGCTAACCGTTGTCGAGCAGTTTTTTAAGCTGTTAGTAGTAGGTTCAGTTTCTGTTGATCATTTTTATTAATGGACATGTCCTCTAAGTAGATACATCAAAAAAACCGACTCTAGGAGCTCTAATCCCAAAGAAAACGACTAAAAGCCAAAAAATAAAGGATTTTTAAAAATAATCTTTAAAATTTAATATCTCCATAACGGTTAAGTTTCGGACATTTTATTTCAGAATGAAATTCATCGGAAATGACCTGAATAATAACCTCCTTTAATATTCAGTACGACTTTCCCTGTAACCCTGTATAAATTAAAAATTTTAAAAAAACCCCGACACACATCTATCTACCTATTAATTGAACCACTCCAATGAGCCCAAACACGATACCTCTGCAACCTAATTGCGTAACACGTTATCAATCACAATCTGAATGATTTTGAAGCAAATTGCTAAACCATTGCTTCATATGTTCGAAATAAAGTTTCTGCTCAACAACGTAAATAACGCAATGCATGTTGATGAACTTTCAAAATACAAACCAATTCTTACTGTAATCTCCTTACTAATAAACGTATTATATCAGGTGAATAGTTACACACCGATTTCTCTCTTTCACTCGTCAGTAATTTGACATTCGAAAGAAGGGGACAACGTTGTGTAACTATACAGACGCTATACAACGTTTATTAGTAAGGAGGATAGTGTGTTACGAAATTACCCCACTGGTGTAAGTTGATAAGGGAATTAGGTATCTTGCAAATTCCAGGTAATGCTGCAGCATCAGTTCAAGGTTACTATGTTATTCATTAGAATAACAGACAGACTCGACTCGATCAGACCTGTAGAAGATGATTCACATCCATTCATCAACTATAAAAGAGCTGATATTTAATCTTCAAACGGCTGAATAGATTTTCTTGAATCATAGCTAAGAACACTCTCAATCAAGTCACAAAACAAAAAAAAAACTAAATCGGTTCAGTCGTTTGGGAGCTACGATGCCACAGACAGATACACAATAACACACGTTAAACTTATAACACACTTGTTTCCGTCGGAGGTTAAAAATAGACGCAACCAAGACGCAAAATTACGTCCCAGTACGACTGTTAATGTTACGTCCCAGAGTATGTACGTCTTGTAGGTATGGTATCTATACAACTAAATAAAATAAGTGTCTGTTTGTGATGTCAAAATAACAACTTTTTACTAAATGCATATGAAAGTATATACGGTAGACAGTACTTAGAACAAAAAAGCAATTTTAAAATTTTTTGTCTGTCTGTTTGTTCCGGCTAATCCCCGAAACGGCTGGAGCGATTTTGACGCAACTTTCACTAGCAGATAGCTGATGTTACGGAAAGTTACGTAGGCTACTTTTATAGTAAAAAAATAATTAGGGATCCGCGCAAAATTTAAGCCCATGAAATTGTGAACAAAAAGTCGGATTTGAAAAAATCTTTAGCATTTGATACTCGTAGCTCAATTCTCGAGGATAGTTATTTAACATCACGCTATGACCCTTAGAACCCGAGCAAAAAGAAAAAGGTCAGAAAGAACACTAAGCGAAAACGAAGTAATAGCGCGGGCGGGCGATCCAACGCGACGGGTCGGAGGACGAGGGACTCTTATTAAAACGTGGCTGTTATTTTAGTATATTGTGTATCTTACGACTTCCACGCGAACGAAGTCGCGGGGCACAGCTATTATTAAATTACAAAAAAAAACGCATGATATGGAATAAAATAAATATTTTATTATAATCCCATACGTAGTATTATAATATTGTAAAATAATACGAATAACAATAAACACTAGATATAAAGTACATTATCGGATAGTTTTTGTCTTACATTTAAAAAACCTACACAAAAATCAAATAGATGCATTGATTAGAAAATTACTTAAAAATACAGGGTGTAAGGGACAGCCCTCCGCAGACTGATGGAGTGAATTCAATATATCATACTAAGATGACCGGTACATGAAATTATTTCAGGAACGTTATGGGAATCCAATAAACCTGATTTGATTTTAACTCGCACGCAATGTATTTGTACGTAGCGAACGGTAGCGCAGCGAGCCTTCGGCCGCCGAGTATTTCAAAATCCATTGCTGCTTTTTTTATTTTAGCTGTTTTATTTACATAAATGGAGTGCTGCGTACAGATAATGTAATTTTACATTGAAATAAAGGAATAGTAACTGAAAATACGATAAAAAAAATTAAAATTTTCCTGAGAACATTTCCAGTGGAATATGATTCAAAATTTGGAACTGAATGCACCCTGTTAGTTTGCAGAGCGCTGTCCCTTACACCCTGTATATTGTCATTTCATCGATTTCTAAGGGCACTGATTTAACTCAAAACCGGCAGTTGTTTATCGCAGTTTTAGTAAATTAAAAATTACAAAATGTATGTTTATTAACAAGTTCGGCAATAAAAACTGAGCAGTAAACTAAATAAAAATGAGTCATAAGTTTAGCAGTTAAGCAGTGAAATGACTTGACGGGCAGTTACGTGTGGGCAGTTAAGGGGGAAGCTCCAGGTAGCCCGCGAAATTCAAACTTTCTATGTTTTTTGCAATTTGCAAATCAGTATTAAGTTGTATGTTGATTAAAGTATCATACGCGACCGTCACAAATATGCATTTACAGAATTATAGTCATCAAAATCAGTAATACAACTCCATAAGTTTGTATAATCCTAATTGTCATGATTTCATGAAATAGTCATTCAATAGAATTACCTGGTCTTAGAGAGTTGTATTGATGACTTTAACAGATTATTATAATTATGTAAATACATACTTTTTATGGTCGCGAATCATATTTTGATCAACATACAACCTAATACTGACTTGCAAGTTGCAAAAAACGTAAGAAAATTTGAATATCCCGGGCGACCTGGCGCTTTCACCTTAACAAATCGGAATTACGGCCGAACCCAATAACCTATCTATCACCAGTTTTGGCATACTGAAGATAGAAAACCCTATCTATCTATTATTTTAACGTCCCAATAATCTATATGAGATTATGGAATCTTGCCGGCTTTAGTCGGTAAGAAATCTAACTTGGAAACAGCACTTGCCGGCCGCTGCCGCGATACCGCTCGCTTCGCTCGCTCAGCTCGCCCGCGGTTTTTCACAGTTCTAACCTAACCCAAACCATTTGGTCGGTGTGCCCTGCGGGGTAATTGCTTAACACACTAAGAATGGGTTTTATTTTGACAGTTCATTAACATGAATTGCGTTATTTACGTTGTTGAGCAAACAAATTTTTCGAACATATGAAGCAATGGATTAGCAATAAGCTTCAAAATCATTCAGATTCTGATTGATAGTGTGTTACGCAATTAGGGTGCTGGCTTAGTTACTGCGACCAATTCGGCTCGCGCGTGGTTGGTCATAGTCCCAACCTAACCTAGGAACTGCCGAACTATTTACCCAACTGCCCATGCCAACATTTGTACTAGCCCTTCATTTATTAAGTACATTACTTAGTATTTTGTACTGACATTGTAGGATAAAATAACCGACCAATTTTCTTTTTATTACTTACTACTTTTCATGTTTTACTGTCACACTAATTTACCAACCGCGGAAAAATTAAAAGACTGCCCGTTATTTTTTTCAACTGATCATAATAACCTCCATAACCCTTTTCCAAGTAATGAGTTGTTCAGACAGGCGGTGGCGGCGTCTGACAGGTTGACAGTACTTTTACTACCTGACATAATGTCAGAAACTGACCGCCACCGCCTGTCTGAACCTAAATTAAAGCAAAGATGGTAGATTATACTCCCCCTGCGTGCAACCGCAAACTGCGAAGACTCATCAATATTTAGTAATGTACAGACGCCAGCACATCAAGCTACCCGAAACTGTCTAATTTTCTCAATCAACCTTGAACCTAATGCTTTGTAATAAAGTCGAAAATCTATAAAAGAAATTTGACAAATTGTAGTAGCTTGATGTGCTGGCGTCCATACATAATTACATTATAAAGTCCGGTAGGTACATAATTTTGATATGACTATGCTGTGCAGGTCGGAATTTTTTTAAGAAGCAATAGGCGCATGCTAGCATTCGTTACGGCTGTGAGCCGAAGTGCAGTTTCATTTGTCTTATCAACGACTTTTATGAGCTACTTACATCGATCACTAATAAAAAACTAGATACACAATCAGCGGCGAAAAATGTCCTCACCGAATGTCCACTCATTTCAATATTTGGGCGCACATTTTAATCTAGTGGCGTTCGAACGCTCCGACTGTAAACATGCCTAAGTGCTCGTTTAAAAACTGCAAAAATCACACATCCAGGACGCTAAAAAAGGACGGAGTTTCATATTTTCGGTGAGTATTAATATTATCATTATATAATTGTTATCACTGTATTGTAAATACTGATATTTTGTCAAGAAATCATCGTAAAAACATTTTTTAAATTAAGTCGTAATAAACATCAGGAGTTAAAAAGCATCTCAATTGTAAAGACTCTGACTTAACGTAATAATCATAATATCGCATGTCCACTTGAATTGTTCGGGTTATGTGCGTTGATTCTGTTCCAATAGTGGAGACGCTATTGTTTCTTTTTTTTATTATGATTATTATAATGAGACTTTTTTATTGTTTCTATAAATAGCATAGTAACATTTTACAGATTTAATTTTGACTGATTAAGTACATGTTAATATAATTAAAGATGCGAAATTTTGTTTTTGTTTTTTTAGCTTTCCTCGAAATCCAGTGAGGTGTGGAGAATGGATATCAGTTACAGCACGTCAAAGATCCGAAGAATTCTTCAAGTCTACCCAAACGAGCGTTGTGTGTTCAAAGCATTTTAAAAATACTTTATTATGTACACCAATTTTTTTAATACATTAAGCTTAACAAAATTGAAAAAAAGTACCATTTATAATCACAGAATAAACCAAAAAAATATTGGACAATTCGACTCCACTCTTACCTTGTCCTAGCGGCGAGCCTCGGTCGTAAAATTTTCTGTTTATTTTGGCACTTTGTAATTCTGACTTTAATACATTGAAGTTAAGGTTGGATTTGTTTTGATGTATGTTGAGCTTTGTGAATACAACTTTAAATATTGTGTTTAAGGTTGAATTTACATTAACGCTTATTTATTTCAACTAGAATAGGTAAACACAATTGGCGACCGTTTTAGGAGAACTTTTGCATGGCATTGTGTATCTAGTTTTTTATTAGTGATCGATGGCTACTTACACCTAATTGCAGCTCGCAAAAACTAGGTGTGTAGCGATATTTCGGCTATTAGCCCTAGCTTAACCCTGGGCGTAGCCACACTTCGACTATAAGGCCTAGTTTTACCCTAAACGTAGCCGCACTTCGGCTATTAGCCGTAACATAACCATAAATATTGATGGATACAATGTTATTATTATTAAGAATATTATTGTTGGACATAGTGTTATGACTGCTTTGTATGGACGCTAGCACATTAAGCTACCCGAAACTGTCAAATTTTCCCAATCAACCTTGAACCTAATGCTTCAGCGGTAAAGTTGAAAATCTTTTAAAGAAATTTGACACATTTATTTATTTATTTATTCACTCCAAACATACAAATACCCTTACAAGCTAGACCCCCTGGGGGTAGATTGAAGTAGCTTGATGTGCTGGCGTCTGTACATTTGAATTGCAGACTTAACTATGTATAATTTAACGATAAACAGTCGATAACTATGCATCGAGATTCAATTTATACTAATCGGTCATTATATTGTTCCCAAGCACCTTGTAATAGTCGTTAATTGGCACGATATTTTTGTAATACTTATATGAAAGACTTAATATAGTATCAACATAATTATATTAAAATAATACCTATGCATATAGTAATTATAAATTTCTAAGACAGTTAAAAAAAGCTGAATGTAAAAAAAAACTTCATTGGACTCGTTTCTGTCTACGATTGGCTATTGGCTACATATACATCTCTATAATAAAATCATCAATTCCGAATGTTCTTAAAACGAAAGAAACAACATTTCTGGTTTTTTAAGCAAATGTTTATCTAACAACATGTCATGTAAATTAATGCAAATTAATGCGGTTTAAATATTAATACTGTAGGTAAGGTATACCTACCTACTAATAGAGAATTACCTACTTACATAAATAAATTGTGTAACGAATAGTTAAAATACACATAATAAACACACATCTTGATTTAAAAATCGAATTAATTTATGGTTCTGAGAGCATTTCGAATGGCAATTTTATAAACTATGGCACCTATCTTGCTAGTTGTTTCATTTCCTAATACTGATATGTTGTACTTAATGCTAAGTGTATAAGTTGTTACAGAATGATTGAATAAGGACGGCATCAAAAATACTATCACTATTTTATGCAGAATATTTTTTTAACCAGTGCATATTTCAGTTTTACTTCTCAGTATTGTTAATGGTACAAATTTGTGCACCTAAGCAAGGTAGTAACCTTGTGGGACGGGATCGGTGGCTTTTTAAGAGATAAGAGATTTTTAAGTATTAAAGTTGCAAATTTTTATATCTTTTCAGATAGTGTTGCACTGATTAGAAAAAGATCTGTATAGGTATAACGTATAAGTAAATAAAAGGAATGTTTAGATACCTCATCTCTAGATATAAAAATACTAGGTTATTAATTTGTCAAGAATAATTTTCTTGAAAATAATTATGCTCAGAGCTCAGACTCGTTGCTAAGAGAATACAATATTCTCAAATGTCTCAATAAAATGCTAAGTACAATAGTTAAGTACATGGAAATATTCAAGTATGAATTAAGGTACATAATATAAGTATCGATATCTACTTAGTACACCCAAGCGGAATGAAACCTGTTGACCCATATTGTTAAATATATTGTGGTAATAAAGGCATCATCTCGCTTTAGATTTCCATCGAAACTTTGAAAGCGAAAATTCATATAGTTTTAAAATTATATATAATATAAGCATATGAATGTATTGTTTTCTAGTCTTCTGGGCGAACTAGTTTACCCTAGGTTTAACTAGTTGGTTATAAAACTTTGGACGGACTAATTTGGCCTAGGGCAAACTGGTTTTTCCAAATAACAGTTTTGCACATACATATTGCAGTCTCAGTAATTTCCAATGAGGGAAAATATTTGACATAACTGATAAATTATTTGAACTGGAGCTACTAGAAGTAATTAATAACTTTTTTTTTTCAAATTTCATTGTCTTACTTTTTAAAAATAGGCGATTTTGTAAGGCACTACATAATAATTCAATTATTTTAAAAGCAAAACATGCAATATTACACTACATTGTCATTTTTCTTTTTTAAACTATGATGGTTGTCATATAATCTACTAATTTTAGCTACAACTGTGTAGTAATAACAGACTTACGATGAATTATTGTAATTTCCTTTTCCCCAATGCCTGAAGGTGAGCTTGGCTCGGAAGAGACAAGCCAAGGTGACAGAGATGATATAGGTTGCACCTTGGGAGTCACATCTTCTTTTTTCTCTAGAGGCTTAGGAGATGCCAATTTTGCTTGATTATGAGGTGGCTCCACCACTACAATTGATACATATTGCGAATTGATGGGATTTGTGGGCTCATTCAATATTTTTGGTGAAGGAGTAGATGGTATGGCCAGATTTATGTTAGTGGACTCATTTATTACCTTCACCTCATTTTCTCTAGCCTTCAAAATGTTATTACATTTTAACTGGCCAGGTGGCAGGGCTTTAGTGGATGACAGATAACATTTTGTTTGATTGTTAGGGACTTCTTTGTCACTTGCTGAATCCAACTGATCTCTCTTTGCTTCATTTTTGGAGTCATCATTGTTAAGTTTTTCTTTAACTAAGCTCATAAGGAGATCATTCAGTGGATTTGATTCTGTAACAGGTGAGCAGCTGCAAGCAGGTTTATTAATCACAAGTTGAGTCAGATTACTCTTCTTTTCCTCATTTAGAGATTTATCCATTTTGAAAAGCACTTTGTTACTAATAGCGTCATCTTTCGACATCAACACTTCTTCAGCTGGTTCTTCATTGAGAAGGTTCTTTGTTGAAGGTTCACCAATGTCAGGTTTGGACTGAGTATCAATAAGAGTTGACTTCTGTGATTTAGCACTACTCTTTCTTGATAGAGTATCAATCTCAGGTACTAACACTGCTGTTGTATCAGATGATGTGCTAGGAAGATCATTAGCTGCCTCAGATGGTGCAGCCTCTGGTTTTACTACATTCTGTTTCTCTCGTTCCCTCAGTACATGGCTCTGACGACGCGCAAATCGTTGACTTGGCCGCCTTTCAAACTGGACTGTACGTCGGGCGCGATTTTGCTGAGTGGTCTGATATTCAGTTTTACCAGAGTATTGGAATCGAGAACCCATCCTGAAGAAGTTTTGCCGTGCTGAAGGTCCTTTCACTGGTGCTCTCAAGCGGAAGAAAGTGTGGTGTTCCACAGCACATTTCCAAAGATGTTTACAAGCTTTTTCATTATGCAGTCTAAACACAAAGGTATGCTCTTGTTCTCTCCCTTGGTCATCATCTTCAACTACAACAAGAGTAAGTTTCTTTTTCTTAAAATCCAACTTACTAATCTTAGGCCAGAAGAATAAACCTATTTTTTGAGGTCCTTCAAAGACAAGAATGCCTGTTGGTGTTAATCCCAAGTGATACTCACACCCATCTTTGCCTAAGACAATGTGCATGTCAACACCATACATTTCAAGCCACTTTGCTTTGTTCAAATAGTTAACTTCAGCTTGTGCAGGGGTTAGACCTTTACATTTCTTATACTCTTCTAATATTTCAATCTCCATTTCTTCAGTTTGATTAGGTACAAATCTAAACTCTGACACAGTTGCTGGAGTGTGAACATTTTCATCGAAATCTCCTAGTTCAGACTGTAGGGCTAATGCAGCTAATTCAACCGCCGTAGAGTGTGGGCACTCAAGCTTGCTCTCTAATATATCTTTCTTCAATTGCAAGAAGAACTGATATCTAGTTAATTCTTCCCTTAAGTTATTAGGTTCAGATGAATAAAATTTAACTTTGAGTCGTAAAGTATAAGGTGGTCCTATTTTGACTTGCTTTTTAATGGTTTTAGTTGGATCCAACCAATGTTTGACATTATGAGTATCAGTAAACTGCAGTCCAAAATAATCTTTTTCAATCAAATCAAGAGAGTAAAAAACTTGCTCATAAAGGTCATTTGCACTGGCCTTTTTAGATAGGTTGATAGACAAATCTGTGTCATCAAGTAATAGTACTTTGCATTGTATCAAATTTTTGTTGCTCGATGCCTTCTGGGTTTGTTTATTGCGGTTTTGACTTGATGAACGCCCTCTCCTGCTCAGAAAGCGCAACATCCTTAATTAGGTGACACCGGTGATACCTGGAAAAAAAGCATCTGAATGACTGAGATGTTCTAAGAATCTATGATAAAAATCTGAATAATTTAATAATAGTCAAAGCTTTTCAGAAAAACATTGTAAATTGAGAGCCTTAAAAGTTAAGTTTAAACATGTTTCAGTGATAACTGTTAAAAGCTTTAATTCTATTGCAAACATAATTGAATTACAAGAGTGTGTCACAGTTTACCTCTTCAATGTATCATTTTGAAAGCTAGTTTGTTGAGCCAACAGGACAATCAGTCAACAAATGCAAGAGCTTACTTGGAACTTGGATGGTATTTATTTAGGGTTGCAACTTACAAACAAGTTCAACACAAGAAGTGTGTTGACATCATTCCATTTAAATGGTTACTTAGAACAGTGCAGTAAATAACTGCATGCAACGGAATACAAAACAACACTACCTTTGTTGGTCTGCTAAGCACACATACCACAACATGAGATTTTTAGGTGTCTAGCGTACTATTTTATATAGATCTTTACTCACAATCAAGAAATTATGTACCAACAACACAGCAAGCCATGAAACCAATAATGCCAATAATACCACAGCAATAATACGCCCACAATCACCACCCACTACCACAGAACCCGTAATAAATATATTTACTCTGTGCACAGAACACAGAATACTGATTACTTACTGTACTCTGTGGAACAGTAAATACTCCGAGCACAGAACATATTATATTGCCTCAGAGTGCCGCCACTACACCATGGAAAGTACTCTGTGCACTACTCTTGACTACACTTGATTACACTACTACAAAAAGCAAAAATAATAGACTACTAAAACTAGACTGCCTCGTTGGTCTAGTGGTCGCAAGCGCTACTGCTGAGCATGAGGTCCTGGGTTCGATTCCCAGGTCGGGCAAAGTGTTATTGGGTTTTTCTATCTGGAATTTCTCAGTAGCAGCTCGGAGTCTGGATTTGTGCTCGGTAGAAGGCAATAGGCTTGCCCCCTATTACATGGGACTTAAACATAACTTACTTAGAACTGTCAAAAATTCAAAATTGTTCCTCCGATGAAATTGTCTGGCGTTGGGGGAATCAGACCCTAGACATATTTGCTATATTTTTTCATATATTTTTTTCTCTATGAATGAAACTATGGTGTTCAGTTTCTTGGATGGCTTGAACGTCGTAATGTAAACTACCACTTATTGTTAATTTAGTTAAGTTTCTCTTTAAGTGAACTGTAATTTGTTCTTTGAGAAATAAATGTCTTTAATCCGGATTTGAACAATATCACGCTCCGACCCTTAGGAGACGAGCAGAAAGAAAAAAGTCAGAAAAAACATTAAGCGAATACGAAGTAATAGTGCGGGCAGGCGATTCAACGCGACGGCACAGATTACCGGATAAATCACTAAGTACAAAATTTTCAATACCTACTACTATAATAGCCTACACCTTCGAGTCGCTAGACGTTGCGAACGAAAATATACCTAACCTTACAAGCGTATAGTGAGTTTTGCTTTGTAGCTGCGCGCCGCCGCGTGGTTATTGTGAATTGCCAGGGCTGCCTTTTTCGATAAAGACGTCAGTAGATATTTGTAGTACACTTTATGAAATAATATAAAATAAAATGCTTTTTTAAAGTTTTAGCATGTATAATTATTGTTAAAAATACTTATGAAAGACCGAGGAATATTTTTATGCTAGGTACAGTATTCCCAAATTAATAATGCGCATGCAGATCTTCGCTAATTGTCGTATTCCCGGAAACACCCGAATCATTGAATCGTAAGAGCCCTAAACAATGCACTTGCATTTTGCACCTTGTTCGAAAGAATTGAGTCAATATCATGTGTACACAATCGAAAACAATTCGAGCGGTCGGCGGCGGTCGCCGCTCAGTCAAAGGTCCGTCAGTCGTCTTTATACAAGGTGGAACAGGACGATTGACATTCCTTTAAACCACGTAAAGAGGATCATGTTCTTTACCCGTATACAAAAAATCAATCAAATGCAATGAATACTTTAGCCACAGGAAATTATTTTTCATTTTCTTATTTTTCAACATGATGTAGATCCGAGTCCGTAATAATAGGTACATATTGCCGCCGCCGCGCCCCGCACCCCGCACCGCCCCGTTGGTCAGTGACTTTTCGTAGATAAAGCGTGTTTACTTTTTATGGAGTTGATTCTACTATTTATTTTGTTTGAAAACTGCGATTTTTTAAATTTTCCATTAACTACTTATCTTCGTGGTTTAAAATGTTTCAATGGATTAGTACTGTGCTCGTTTTCATTTAATGTCGTACATCCAGATACACGTTGTATATTGGTGGTGACCACAGAACACATATTACCCTACGGGAAGAATGTTAACTTCATACAAAGAAAAACTATTTGACTCTAACGCCATCTCTGTGATTCCCAAGTACAACAATCGAGGCGGAAAATTTGAACCAGATCACGTGATTTATAATATATTTGAAGACTAGAAACAATTCTGGCACTCCCAGATTACTTCAGAAAGGTCGCCGAGTACTTTTAAAATTTAGACGCCTTTCTGGAGTAATCTGGAAGTGCCAGAATTGTTTCTAGTCCCCAATCTTTCAAGATAGAGGGGAGGAGAGTTTAATGAAACAGGTATTTCTTTAATAGTTTTATTAAATTAGCAAATCGTATGTTACTGCTTACAGGAAACTTACGGGAAACAGAATTTGGCCCACAATTCACATCTGAAAATAAATAAAGACTTGTTAAATCGATTGATTTGAAACAGATTTTAAGGTTATGTTAAGATTGATTTATGTTCTCTTACCGTTGTGCATTTGTTGGCCCAGGATTAGGGAATCGGTACAATTTAATGTTGGGGTCTACACAAGGTGAGCTCCCACATTTGAGACATTTACGTCTCAGATTATCTCCCATGATTGGAAATTCACCCACACCCGGAAAACAAAAGTGTCTCTATCACAAAGTGTCTATAACACAAATAGCAACGACAACACCACTTGATTCAACACGGTTACGGAGGAGAACGTGCTCAACTCGACGTAAAAGCAGAAAAAGAAATGGCAAATCGTAAAAACTACAAACAGCGCGTCAGTCGTAAACAACAAACGGCGGCCATATTTGTACAATCAAAATGACATAAGTCGATCAGTGTTGCCAAAAAATAAAAGCCATTACTTTTGCTGGCAACACAGAACAATCCCCAGTAGGTATAATCGCAACGCCCAAGAAGTTGACCGGGCCTGGTGGTGACTGCACGTGTTCTCTCTGTGTGGAATTATATAGAGCCGCTATTACACACCCTTCTTGGTTTTGTTTTCAAAGGTGAATTTAATTTCAACTTTAATTATCTTATTCAAATTTAAATAGTTTATTTTGTAAAATAGGTAAATATACTAACATTTTTCACGTTTTTTTAATATTAAAAAATTAAAAATACCTACATACATACATATTAAGTACTAGAAAAAACATTTTAAAAATCAGATTTAGGCTTATATAAATTTAATAGAAAGATACACATGCATAAATAAACAAATTGATATAGGAATAAATAATATTATAAAGTATATTAGTACATAATACAAAAAATAAATAAAAATATGCCTAACTCTGCCCATACCATTTTCTTTCAGACGAATTCTTTCAGAATGGATAAATTTAAACGTGGAAAGCCGCTTAAGTCACAAGCACGGCAAATGGTATTTAATGTGTACCTTTATTTCTTAAATGAAGCCAATGTTTTCAAAAGAGACCATGATGGTTATTTAAAAAAAAATCAGGACCGTGTTACAAAAGCTACAGGAATTTCACGACGAACTTTGAGTAATATCTTAAACGAAAAAAAACAGAATCAATCAATGAAATTTTCCACACCGAAAAAAGGAAAACCTAAAAGTAGATTTCGGCTGGGACTTGATGATTTCGACTACTGTATTATTCATAATATGATATACAATTTTCAGTTGACGCTCAAAGAACTCCCAACTGTAAATAATTTGAGAAAAAAGTTGATCGAAGCTATTAATTTCAAAGGCTGTGCAGAGACTTTAAGGCTGATCTTGAAAGAAATGGGGTTTAGGTTTCTGAAAACTGATAACAACAGACGGTTACTTAGGGAAAAGCATGATATATGATTAAAAAGGATCAAATATCTCAGAGAAATACAACAGCTGAGGAATTCTGGTAGAAACATAGTGTTTATGGTCGAGTCATACGTGCATACATCACATACTAAGGGTAAAACTTGGCAAGATAGCGGCAAAAAAGGTATCAAACAACCCATTTCCAAAGGAGAGCGAATAATTATTGTACACGCAGGCAATGAAAAAGGCTTCGTTCCAGGGGCTCTAATGTTACATAAATGTGTCGACTCAGAAGGTGACTATCATAAAGAAATAAACGCGGAACGTTATCAAACTTGGCTACGCAATCAATTGATTCACAACTTGCCTCCTAATAGTGTGTTGGTAATTGACAACGTCCCATATCATAATAAGCTGTCTGTGAAACCACCAAACTCAAACACACCTAAACCACAAATGATAGCTTGGTTATAACAACAACATTCCGCATGACCCAAAGACACTGAAACCCGATTTGTATGAAATTATAAAAAGACATAAAGAAAAATACACAGAATTTGCCATTGACCGTATAATAGAGGAACATGGGCATAAAATTATACGATTACCACCATATCATCCCGATTTTAACCCCATTGAAAATATTTGGTCCCAAATAAAACAACACGTAGCCAAAAAAAATATTGCAATGACTGTCACGTCAGTTAAAGATGCTATATTAGAAAAAATCAATAATATAGGACCAGAAGAATGGAAAAAAGTTTGTGATCATGCTGTTAAATGCGAAGATGAATATAGAAAATTTGACCCAAGAATCGATAGTTTTTTTCCGATGAAATGATTATTTACACAGGTGATAGCAGTGGGGAAAGTGTAAATGAACAAGAGCATAATGAAAGTTCTGATGAATCTACGATGTCAGGAATAGAGATCCTCCCTGATTCTGATTAAATTTTTTGTAATTGTAATATTATTCTGGAATGATCAGTGCTGTAAATACTTTTGAACTGAGATTTTAATGATTAGATTTCTAAGATTTTGATGTAAAACTGTGTTTGAAAACCATTTTTTCTTCTTCTAATATAAACCTTGTGTTATTTAAACTTTCTTTTCTTCCATCATTACACCAGCTTCAGTAAGACAATTGAAAAGTACTATAAAATTTTCGAAGTAAATCAATCCTCAACAACACTCAACCACTCTCTATATACATATCGTCTTCCGACGCTCGGGGAATACGACCGTTGCCGAACAGTGACGAAGATTTCTATGCGCATTATCACTTTGGGAATCACGCAAAATACGCGCATTGACGTGGAGTTGCGGACACCAGCCCGTGTTACCTATCACTTTGGGAGACCTGTAACTATTTAGTATTCTGTGACCACACCCCGAAACTGCAGTTGTAAGACAAGTAAGGCCCACAACGTACGCAACGTGTAGTACCTAACTATTTAATAATCAGTGACATAACCACTCCGCATGGCCACGAATAGGAATGAAATACGAAATGGAGGAAACTGAAAACACGATTAATTGATTTGTTCGTTCATTTACACAATTAGCGTAATAGGTAACTACTATGCTTCTACACTATGAATAAACCTGCGCTGGCGCCATATTGTGACGTCATGCACGCTTTTCTAACACTTGCACGCTTTTAAATAAACAATAATCATATGAACATAACATTAACAAGATCATAACGATAATAAATATTATTGAAAATTAATTTGACTGCCTCGTTGGTCTAGTGGTCGCTAGCGCTACTGCTGAGCATGAGGTCCTAGGTTCGATTCCCAGGTCGGGCAAAGTGTTATTGGGTTTTCTATCTGTAATTTCTCAGTAGCAGCCCGGAGCCTGGATTTGTGCCCGGTTGATGGCAATAGGCTCGCCCCCTATTACATAGGACTTAAACATAACTGGCGAAATGTGGGTGTACAGGTATAGGTTCACCTCTGCCTAACCCTTCGGGGAAACAAGGCGTGATGTTATGTTATGTGTTATGTGTGAAAATTAATTTGCACAAAGTAGATTTTTCTAAGCGTAATTTTCAAATGACAGTTGACAAAATGAGGGCATTGACCTTTCTATTTTTATTCTTATATTATTTTTAAGACTGTAATACTAACAAAATGGAACCTGATTTCCGAAATAAACGATTATTTATATATATATATATATATATATCAGACGCATAGTTGAAGTAATTACGTACCTACCAATAAAATACAAAACATGAAACCTGTAAGTTTAAACAAATTACCTATTTAAAAACGACAGTAAAACTGTATCAGCAGGTAAACTGAAAAAAAAGGTTTTTATCTCTTCTCTTGCTGGATCTACATCCATCAACTGCACATAATACACCAGAACCAGCCAAATCATAAGAATTTGAAACTATATAGGTATGCGTAAGTACGCGCCTCGTGGCTGTCGGCTACTCACTGAGAAATTGGCTGCGTGCGGCGCGGCTGCCGGTAGCTAGTTAGCGTACGTAAGTACATGGAGTGATTTATCTGGTAATCTGTGGCGACGGGTCGGGGGACGAGGGAGTTTTATTAAAATGTGGCTGTTATTTTAGTATATGTTATTCTGTCTCAATCTGTCAAAATTACCTCTAATTTCCATACATTTTGACAAGTTTTTGACATTTGTTTGTCGCCGAGATAAGATTGCGATTAGATTTTGAACGTTTTAAATTAGTAGAAATGGCCTTCAGGATACTTACACAATCGTTTTTACAAGCATTTTGTCCCGTGTTCTGTTTGGTCATGGTCACCTCATTAGAAAGGGACATACTACCAACGGGAGCTCTCTCGCGCGGACCGATTTTTGCGCCATAGTGCACAGTCTAGTTTAAGTATAAGGTCTTTGGCAAGGAGTGCTTGCTACATATTAGTAGTCTGTGGAAATGAGATACGTCATAATCTATGGCAAGGCGGGGCAGGTCCGCGCGGGGGAAGGGATTGAAGTTTTTGAAGGGGACTGGGACTAATCAAGTAGTGATTCTTCTGTCAAGTTAATAATCTGGGAAACTTTAAAAGAATATTGAAATATTCTACAAAGTGATTTAAATACCAGAAATAAACCGTAAGTAGTAAATAAACAATATTGAAAAAGAATTATCATCATAGATACGTTCACGTTTTCTAACCAACAAAAGTCAGGTTTTCGTTTCGTGGTTGGATTTCTGCTAGCGTCATTTCGTTACATACCTTGGCAGGGATGCCATTATTTGCGTACGGCTTTTTTATTCGTATTTTTTTATTCCGGAGCTACCGATATCGTTACTATCCATAGTTGGAAAACTATCAACATAAGTGATAGTCTGGTTACAAAAATCAGAACATCAGGGATGTAAAATGGTAGAGGAGGAAAATGTCTGAAAATATCTGTGGAAAATTAATAATTTATGTCCTACTGATCATAAATTATGTATGAAAAATGCATGAGAAATGTACTTTTTGCAAGAAATTTAACCCTAGATTCATAAACATACTTGGTGGATACACTATTCATGAACATTCGCCTCTCAGACGTATATATTTTTTTCGTTGATTTTAGATTGCTACGTTATAAAAAAACAATAAAATACAGTTTAATTTTAAACATTGTTTATTTATTAATAATTAAATGAAATAGAAACGAGAAAACTAGTTTTTCTGAGCAATCAACACATAACATTCCTCGAAGATACATAGACAATCATGTATTTTCTACATTGGGTACAAGCGAACCTTGTCATTTAACGTTTTTTATAATCACAGAAATCACTTTTTTTTTGTGACCCACTGGGTTCTGTTCGGGCAGTGGACAAAGTTTCGTAAAATACTTCAGCAATTTTCCTTTTTTAATGCTTCAAAGTTGACAATTCACGGCGGCGAAATATCTAGCATTAGACAGTTTCATCGTTACTTCTTTTATATACGATAGTTGGGACATTCGTTTCTTTGTTGTTATTCAATGTATTATAATTATACATATATAACATATGAATTAATTATAGCCATATTCAGTATGCCATAAAAGTCACAAACAAAACCAAACAACCAAAAAATAGTAAACACTATTCATAAACATTCGTCTGTCGGACGACCTAATTGCTATAACTCCTTTTGCACATGTGCGCCCTCGCATGCGACCAGTGCAAAACTAATTAATAAATGATTTAGTAAGGTACTAAGGAGTTGAACTTTCTATCTCTTTCACTCTGAAAGTTAGAAGAGTTTACGTGATTTGCGCGGTCTGTGAGACAAATGTTTATGAATCTAGGGTTAAGCAATATATGCATTTTGATTGCTAAAACACCCATACCCTATCTGCACAAACACACTATTTCTGCACTATGTACTTAGTTTTCCTAATAAATTGTTACTTAGCATTTTTGTCAATTGTTTGGAGCATGGGGAACAGTTATTACAAATATTTTTATGAACATTTTATAGATGCCTGTAGCTGATGAAATCCAGTCCTCATGGGCTGATGAGGTTGAGATTGATCAGGGAGCCCTACCACCACCATCTGAAGTTGTAGAAAATGGATTGAAGATTGTAACAGAATACAAATATGATAATGACAACAAGAAAGTCAAGATTGTCCGTACTTACAAAATTGAAAAGCGTGTAGTATCAAAGGTATGTAATGACTTATCAGTATTAAGTATTCATTACCATACTTTATATCATTTTTTATTTTTGTCTTTTAAATAGATTCTTTTATATTTTGTGAATGTGAGAACATTGTAGGCTTAATAGACTAGATTTGTAGACCATTTTCTATTTTGTTAAGTACCTGACACTTGTTGACAGGCCCTACACTGTCCTCCCATGCTTAATAATACTGTAATTTGAAAATATTGTATAAGCCAATTATTTTTAAAAGAGTAACTGTGGAGTTTCTTGCCAGTTCTTCTCCATAGGAAACAACCAATGGGAACCGTGCACCTAGCTTCTGACGTTTCATAAGTGCCCATGTAGGCATGTGAAATAATATATTTTGAATTTGAATTTTCTGAATTGAAAGATTTAAGTACCTAAGTCAGGGTTACCAAATGTTGCTAGCCCTAATAAAATTAATGTTTTGTCTATTTTACAACATACAAATTAGAATTATAGTATTATAAGTATATTCTAATACTATAATTCTCCATAAGAAACTACCTTTTGGAAGGAGCAACTAGAATCAATTCTATTCTCTTGTTAATCTTTGACATTCAAAAGTCCCTTTTAAGTGCCTATTTGAAATAAACAATTTGACTTTGTAGTCCAATCAATGAGTATATGTTGTACGGAGACTTCGAAAAAATTCCTCTGCCTATGAAATTTGGCATGTGATGAAGTTAGATAATACAGATTACAGATGTACAATAAGCCAACAAATTTTGTTACAAGAAGTTAGGTATTTTTAGCAAAACATGAAAATCAGAATAAAAATAGTGGTTTGACATATTTCCTATAGATAAGCTGTCAAACCGCCAGATATTTTTCTGCAGAATAGCTAAAAAACTAAAACATTCTCATAGCCAAAAGTAAGGAATTTTAGTGATAGTTTAGTTTGGTGTACAAGAGAATCGGCACCATTAATTTGATAATTTTTTATAGTTAAAAATGTACTTGGTCCCTATTAATATGACTGATATAATCCAAATTATCTTGATTATATTAGCAGATATTTATGGCATGTATTTACTGTTGATATGACATGGCAGGCAGATATTTACTGTTTGACATTTATATGTGCTTTCTTTTAATTCATAATACTGACATAATATTTATTTAGCTGTTTCTTTTACATACATACATAAACTCACGCCTTCTTCCCATGGAGGTAGGTAGAACTACAGCACAGGTGTTGTGCTGTAGTCAGCACGCCACCTGCTAGAATCCCTACATTTACTCTTTTGCTTTGTTTACGTTCATACATCTGGTCATACACGCATGTTACTGTTTTATATAATGTGTAATTATTTTAGGACATTGCCAAGCGTAAAACTTGGAGCAAATTTGGTGACTCTGCCAATGATAAACCTGGTCCAAATCCTGCTACAACCAATGTTGCTGAGGATGTCTATATGCAGTTCATTAGCAGCAAAGAAGAAAGTCAGCGCCCTGATGATGGTGAACTGGATGGTCTCAAGGTAACAGTTTTTAAAATATCTTTCCTCACCTAAGGTTCCGACAGGCATAGTTATAATTATTTTTCACATCCAACACTAATACAGACCAATGTAATAAAGCTGGGTAACAAACAAAAAAAAATATAAGAAGTAAAAATGAATATCTAAAAGAAGCAAATTAAGATTAACCTGCAGTAAAGCCTAAGGGGTGTCGATTGATGATGTGAGCACAAAATGGGGAGGAGGGGTCCAGCAACATCTCACCAAATCTCAATTGAAAGGATGTCAATTCAACTCTCATGTCAACTTTTTAATTTAGAGAATAAACATTATTAAAAAATGTAGTACAGAGAATATTTAACGCATATAGGTATTTCAAAGTGGTAAGCAAAATACAGTGGATTTCATTTATTACGACCTTGGTTGTAGCGACCATTTACCTATAGCGACGTTAAATCTAAGTCCCTTGAATTTAAAGCATACTTTAGTACAAAATTCATGTGGCTATAGCGACTTTGGATGTAACGCCGAGTTCGGGTGTAGCGACTGTTTTTAATGAATCATTTGTAACAAATTCCTAGAAATCCCATGCAGATATTGCGACCGGAGTCGGCCGCCAAAGACACAAAGATTTTTTTCTTTCACAAACATTTCTTATCTTTTGTTTACATCCATTGCACACAGATGGTCAGCAAGTGTGGAGACCTTTACCTTTTGTTTATAGATATCAACTAAGTAGGTAGGGGAAGCGTGTACGTTTCGGAGCTTTTATGGTTCAGTTACAAAGTGATATTCTGAGTAGCAACTGGGTTTAGTAAACTTTTGAATAAGTATGGCTGCTAGACGCACATTCACTGTTAAAGAAAAGGCGGAAATCATTTCAAAATTGAAAAACGGTGAAAACAATGCTGATTTGTGCAAAGAGTACAAAGTTTCCCATTCAACAGTATCTACGATGTGGAAAAACCGTGATAAAATATTAGAATGCTTTGAATCCAAATCCTTAAAAATTAAGAAAAACCGCAAACCGACGCATCAAGATATCGAAAATGCCCTTCTAATGTGGATCAAAGCCCAAAGAAGCCAAAACGTACCTTTGAGCGGTCGTCTGCTGCAAGAAAAGGCTAATCAATTTGGCAGACTGTTTGGAAAAATGGATTTTGAGTGTTCGGAAAGCTGGATATACCGATTTCGTCAACGACACGATATTGTAGTAGGCAAAGTTTGTGGAGAAGCCACTAGTGTATCGCAAAGTGACTGTGACAACTGGCTAAAAACAGTTGTCCCAAAATTGACTGAAGGTTATACTGATAGCCAAATATGGAACGCTGACGAGACAGGTTTGTTTTTTAAGTTAACTCCTGACAAAACCTTGAAATTTAAAGGGGAAAAGTGCGTTGGTGGAAAATTATCAAAAGATAGAATCACCGTGCTTGTTGCATCAAGTATGGCAGGGGAAAAAAGAAAATTATTGGTCATAGGCAAGGCAAAAAAACCCAGATGTTTCAAAAATGTTAAATCTTTGCCAGTTGATTACGAAGCAAACAAAAAGGCCTGGATGACTTCAGAGATTTTCGAAAAAGTTCTACGCAAATGGGACTCCCAGTTAAGAAATAACAAAAAGAAGATCATTTTATTTATTGACAATTGCCCAGCTCATCCTAAAATAGAGAATTTGACCAACATAAAACTGGCATTTTTACCACCAAACACTACATCAGTGATTCAACCGATTGATCAAGGGATAATTAAAACCCTCAAAAGTCATTATAGGAAGATTTTAGTACAGAAAATGATGAACGACATTGAAAACTCGGCAGGCCCGTTTTCCGTTAATATTTTAGATGCCATTGAAATGGTAACTACGGCATGGGCTCGGGTGACTCCAGATACGATCAAAAAGTGTTTTCTACACGCTGGGTTCCGTAAATCTTCGGCTATCACAACAATTGACGACGACTCCGATGATGAATTGGACATACCATTGGCACAACTGACTACAGTATCATCAAGCGGAACAAATGTTGCGGACTGGGCAACATATGTTGATATTGACAGTCAACTTATCACTACTAGCGATTTGTCCGATAGTGAAATTGTTGAAACTGTTGTTCCATCACATACGACGCAAGATGAGGAAAATGAGGAGGAAGAAGAAGATTGCAAGGAAGGTGAGATTCCTACAACTAAGGATGTGTTAGGTGTTGTAACAAAGCTTAAAAGATACTGTTTATTTGGTGATGGAAAGGATATTATAGATATTGAAGAAGTAATGAAAATAGAATACACCCTACAGCGTACACTAGCACAAAAAAATAAATTGAAGCAAACTAATATTACACATTTTTTTAAATGTACCGGTGAATAACTATGTGTGCAAATATTTTCAATAATAAATGAATATAAACTACACATGTGTACGTGTCTGTATCTCTTTACCTTTGCCTGTAACGACTTCCGGATATAACGACGAAAATAGAGTGGTCCCTTCATTGTCGTTATACCCGAAATCCACTGTACATGAAAATATTAAACAAACATTATTATTTAAAATTTATAGGGTAAATAAATCTCACGTGTGTACCACCATATCTCACCAAATTTCATTTGAAATTTCACTCCTAAATTTTGAAAAATGACCTGACATTATTAATGGATGTCCCCTAATTTGTGTAAAATCCAATATACAGCATAATAACTATGTTGTTTGATTTACTAAAGTAAATGCTACATTTGACTAATGTGCCTGTATTATTTCAGCCTCAAAGCAGCAGTGTGATCTTCAAGTGCAGAACCTGCCAGGGAGACCATTGGACCCTGAGCTGTCCCTTCAAGCACACTCAAATGGCTCAGACTAAAGCTAGTGAAGCTGCCAAGGCAGCAGGTAAGAGATAAACGTTGGATTATATAAATTCATTATTATTTGTATGTCTATAGGACGGGGTTTTTACAATTCTGAGTTAATCAGTTTTTTTTTTGATGTTACAATTCTGAGATAATGTTGAATACTGTGGTCATACTACCAAAACATATTACGTAATTAATTGTGTATTATTGGCATTATCTCTGGAATGGCAAAGCAGCTTCGATGCCACTAATGTAGATGTTCAAATGCAACAGGAACCACCTACCATCAGATGGGCCAAGGGCATTTCAGCCATCTATGTACTATGTTAGAGGGTATGGTTTCCGCATTTAGTCCTTCAGTTGGATCATGCATTTTAGCCATTTGAAAACATTAAAAAGAATTGAAAATATTATTTTTCTTGACACGACTTATTATTCACAGATTCTAAAGTCACACCTACCAACAAATACGTGGCCCCATACTTGCGCGAAGGAGGTGCGGGCCGCGGTACCGGCCGCGAGCCGCCGGGCGCACGTCGCGATGACGTCACGGCCATCCGTATTTCCAACCTCAGCAACTTCGCAGTCGAGGCTGATCTTGACGATCTCGTCAAAGGCTTCGGTCCCGTGCAGAAGCTGTATCTCGCTAAAGAGAAGGTATCTATAAAGGATTTATACACCTCACGACTTCAGAGTTTTTATGGCCTATGTGGATTGCCATGCAGTATAGGGCTATGCTGTGTGCAGATGACGAAACGTGCGCCTAGATGTCCTGCTCTTACAATCGTTCCAGGCGCTTAGAAAGATTGGTTATGTCTCTGTATATTGTTGACAGGTAGCGCCTGCTGATGCATGATGCGCGTTGCGTGTGTTTATAGGGCTTCATGTTGAAAATGTACAGTTAACCATAAATCAGTGGTAACACTTGCACTCCTAAAATAACGTTGACCTCTACGAAATAAAGGCGCTGTCAATGTCAAACGATTACAATTGATGTGCGGTTGGCTGTACGAAAGATTGCAATAACTTTTTTTTAAATTCATTTAATGATTTTGGTATTCGTAAATCAAAGTACAATGCTGTTAGGATAATAATCATAATATTAAAATATGACATCTGTTTTGGTTGCAGAGCACCGGTCACTGCAAAGGATTTGCGTATGTTCACTTCAAGTTCCGTGCTGATGCTGCTAAAGCTATTCAAACATTAAACGGGCATGGTTACGATCACTTGATCCTCAATGTGGAATGGTCGAAACCCCCTCAGAACAATTAACCATGTAACATCAAAATTTCCATATTGTATACTTTTAATAAAATTCTATGAAAAAAGTTAACTAACCACTATTTTATTTTTCCAATTTTTATTACTTGTACTTACGGTCACTGGCTCACTGCTACTTTTACACATCACATCTAAATTGACACAAACATTCGATACCTACATTGTGTTTAAGTATTTTCATACAGCGTGCCGCTTAATTTAAAACACGTTTTCGTTTTATAAACATATTTTAATTTCATTATTTTTTTTTTCAATTTTCTAAAATAGCGTATTGGAGTAGAACTATAGCGCAGAGGTCATTTGCCTCGTGACCCCGGAAAATGACCTGTGCGCTACAGTGCTCACAACATCGCATCAATGAAATTAAAACCAATAACGTGCAAAGAGTAGGCGAATTGAAGGAAAGAAAGAGCTTTATTATTTAGTTTGTTTGAAAATTTTAATTTTTCAATTTACGAATTCTTTTATTTTATTACTAGCTGTGCCCCGCGACTTCGTTCGCGTTGAAGTCGTAAGATCCACAATATACAAAAATAACGGCTACATTTTAATAAGACTCCCTCGTCCCCCGACCCGTCGCGTTGCATCGCCCGCCCGTGCTATTACTTCGTTTTCGCTTAGTGTTCTTTCTGACTTTTTTCTTTTTGCTTAACTCTTAAGAGTCTTAGCGTGATATTAAATAGCCTATAACTATCCTCGAGAATTGGGCTACCAAATTCAAAAAGAATTTTTCAAATCCGACTTTTTGTTCACAATTTCATGGGTTTTAATTTTTTTGCGCGGATTTTTCTAAAATAAAAATAGCCCAAGTTATTCCTCGTAACATCAGCTATCTGCCAGTGAAAAACCCGAATTTCGTCAAAATCGGTCCAACCGTTTCGGAGAATAGCCGGAAAAAACAGACAAAAATTTTTAAAAATTCCTTTTTTATTTGTAAGCACCGTATATACAGGGAAATGAGAAATTTTCCAGTGGAATATGATTCAAAATAAGGAGCTGAAGGCGCCCTGTTAGTTTGCGGAGGGCTGTCCCTTACACTGTATAATAACCAAGAGTTAAAATTCTTTTAATTTTACTTCTGTTCGGATTTTAATTATACATTTTGCTCAGTAATTAGAAAACTGAAGTGTTCATCGACTTTTGTCGCTGACTGTACCATTGTATCGTGTATGATTATATTAATATTTCTAGAAGAGTTTTTGAAAATGTTTTGATAGACAATGGTGCCGATTCTCTTGTATGTACATCGAACTAAACTATCACTAAAATTCCTTACTTTTGCCTATGAGAATCTTAAAGCCATTCTGCAAAAAAAAATATCACTGAACTTAAAAATAATTTTGACAGAACTAAAATCCAATTTGACAATCGCGACTCCACGTGGGTTGTTTGCCCTACCCTGTGATTTTTTTAGGGGTTTATGGGTTTGATAAAGGGGGTCGGAATCGGAATTTTAGTTTTGTGGCAAAAAACACAATTCCATAAATATTTTCTTAAATCTAATTCTGTCACAAATACGCAAAAATTAAGAGATACACGATTCTGCAAAACGTTACTCCAGCAGGAATTGCAATATCTCGAAAACCTGAAGAGGCACAAATTATATTTTCGGTGCACAATTTTGCACAAATATAAGCTCTCTGCCCATGCACGATATTTCTTTCTCCGATCATTTGTTTAGAATTTTCCTGCTGGAGCAACGTTACTCCAGCAGGAATCGTTTTTCTCCAAAACGACAAAGCGCACAAATTTTTTATTTGGCGCACATTTACAGCAGAACACGCACTAATTATACGTTCCATTCAAATCTCTCTAGGAGCTACTTTCCTGCTGGAGTAACGCACACCTTGCAGTCTGCAAGCACCCGAAGCATTCGACATAAGCCGACGCAGTGAACCAACCGGCAGCCCTAATTTATTTATCTATTTATGTGACAGAATGTGAAGTAGACCATAATGGTCTGGCTGATGGACATGGAGGTCTTCTAGGTCATTTTTGGTTGGAATCTGTGACAAGCAAGTCATGTAACAACAACCAGCATTTTGTTATAAATAAGAGAGTTTTCAGTTCTAATAACGGCACATATTTTAGGCAGGGAATTTTGAGACATAACTGGAGTAATATGGGAATAAATGCATTTATAAAGAAGTTCTCAGAGGTCTTTAAAAGTAGTTACAAAATCAAGAAACGTAAAATAAACCTTATAAAGAGTACTAAAGTGAAATGGGTCACCAAAGGAGTGAAAATCTCTAGTAAAATGAAACGCATTTTATGCGCCAGTAATAGTAAAAATCTTGAAACTAGTGTTCTAAATTACAAAAATAAATACATCAGAATTTATAGAAGGGTTATCTATCACGAAAGCTAAAAAAATAACAGTAAGGGAAAAAATTAATAATTCAAAAACCTCTAGCAAAGAAATCTGGCAAATTGTTAACAAGTGCACAGACCGATCTAAAGTTATGCATAAAGAACATCTACTACTTAAAATTGATGGAAAAATAGTTGATGATCCCGAAGAAGTAGCTATCACCCTAGCAAAACATTTTGATAACAAATGTCTGACCAGTGGAAATAAAAACGACGAAGCGACTTTGTTACTTCAACAAAGTACACCACGGGTCGAGAATGAACTCTGTTTTGCTCTTACCACTCCAAATGAAATTTCTAATATAGATAGTCAGAAAGATGGTCAATTAACGTTCTTGTGGATATGACGATATTCCTATATCTGTGATTAAAGATCATTTGAATATTCTTGCCGAACCGCTTTCTTGCTTCTTTAATAAGTGTATTAATGATGGAATATTCCTAGAACAGCTAAAAATAGCCAAGATTATACCAATTCACAAAAAAGGGACAAAGACCGATCCTAAAAATTACAGGCCAATCTCTTTGCTGCCAACGCTTTCAAAGATATTCGAAAAAATAATCAAATCTCGGCTTATACTTCATATAAACTTAAACAAAGTCTTACATAGAAGACAATTTGGATATCAAATAAATCTTGGCACAGGAGACGCTAATTACGTAGGCTACTGCCGGAGGACTCAAAAAAACCGATTTTATTATAAACTAATTTATTAAAATAATAATTACAATTATATTGAAAGCAAATTGACTCGATCGATGGTGGATACGAAGTGCGCGGGCGCGGTCACGTAGACGGTGTCTTCGGGCCTCGTGTTCTGTAGTCAGCAGTTTTCGCTCGTAGCAACTGGGGCGCACGCGGTGTGGCTCGTGCCTTTGTGTCAGCGCTTTACTTAGTAGTGATGCGCGTAACACGCTATAAATACTCTTGTTAATGATGTGATTAATAAAATCAATAATAAAATGAGAGTAGCTGGAGTATTTTTGGATTTGAGCTCAACTTTTGACACTGTTGATCACGATCTACTCATAGCCAAACTACATCACTACCGCGGAGTGAGAGGCAAAGCCTCACAACTTTTGTTTTCGTACCTAAAAAACAGAAAAATGTTTGTAGAAATCAATGAGATACCTACAAGGTGGACATAGTCAAAATTATAAATCACCTTCTTTTAATATTTCTGCAGGTGTTCCACAAGGATCGATATTGGGGCCCATATTATTCATTTTGTTCACCAATGACTTATTGTACTTTTGCTACAAAGTGTGCATTAAAAATAACCTTTTTTAACTTCTGTCTAATGCTATTTCAAATGGAGTATAATAAATTATATAAGCAAAGTTCTACCCGACATACGACTTGTAGTTTTTGCGGATGACACAAATGCCATTATTGGGGCAAATGACACAAAAGACCTAACGGAAAAAGTTAACGCGGCTCTAAGTTATCTTTATTCATGGTTCACTGTAAATAAGCTAAAAATAAATAATACAAAAACCAAAATAATGTTATTCAAGACAACTGCTCGTAATAACTCGTGAGAGAAGCTAAATTCTTGGGAGTACACATATGTAGATGACTTATTAAATTGGAAAAAGGAACTAGCTGCCATCGATGCATCAATATCATCTGAAATTGATATTAAACAATTGAAAATGGTATACTACGCGCTAATTGAGTCTAAATTAAGATATAGCATACAATTTTGGGGGAACAGCTATAATTATAACTGCCAAAGAGCTTTTGTCCTTCAGAAAAGAGCTATACGTACTATCGTCCGTATTTCACAAAGAGAGAGCTGTCGTCCACATTTCTTAGATTTAACCCTTTAACCGCCAACGTCGGATTGATCCGACAAGTATTTTCGTGTCCATTTCGCCAGGGTCGTATATTTACGACCAAATACCGTAATAATTCACTGTGCCCGGCGCTGGGGGCACGACAACTGATATGAAGTCGGGCGGTTAAAAGGTTAAACATCCTCACAGTACCCAGTCTCTACGTTCTAGTACTCCTGACTAATCTTAAGAAGTACATACATGAATATGAGACAGACGAGGAAAGACTGGTTAGGGAGAGCATACGTAGGAAAGATTTGAGAAATAATATAAGTCCTCACTTCAACATTGTGAAGCACAGTTCACAATATCAAGCAGTGCAAATATTTAACAAGTTACCACTACATTTAAAAAGCTTAATTTATACATCTGCATTTAAGACTAAGCTTCAAGCATTCCTACTAGATAAGTGTCTCTACTCCGTTGACGACATGTAATTATTATGACCATGCGTTTTTTCTTTTTTCTCTCCTGTCAACTTAAATAATTACACATGTAGGTACATACCTATGTTACTAAAGTCGGCTGAACTTATTGGTTAATGTATGTGATGGATATTATTTTTAAATGACAAATGTATTATATTATTCCTTTTATTTATTTGAGTTGACTTTTAGCAATTTTTATTTGTTTTTATTTTTTAAATGATTTTCTATTTCTAATTTCAGTAAAGTTGACATTGAATAATATTGTTGTTTTTGATGTGGGTTGAGTTGTAAATTTTTATATGATTAATGTATACGTGTATTTTTTTATTATGTAGAATTATTTCACACACAATGTAAATTGTTAAAGAATAAATTGAATTGAATTTATAGTATGACGCGACGTAATCAATGACATAAACATTGCAAGGGCGGTCTGCTCCACGCCCGCGGTCCTGGGGGCCAACCAAATCAGTATTATTTTAATGTTACTTCAGTGTGAGAAAGAGATGGAGCTATACAGGACGTCTAGCTCCATCTCTTTCCCACGCTGAAGTAAGATTACAATAATACCTACTGCGTTAAGAGGCGGTGGTCTAGCTCCTGGAGGCCCCCAAATTTCGAGAACTACTCTTTAATTAAAACCCAAACAAGGCCAAAATATGTTCAGCAAGTAAAAGGCAGATTGTAGGTGGAGGCCCCCTAGCATCATCAGCCTAGAAATGTTCCCACTACTGGAAATAGGCCTCCTATCTTCGAGAGGGAGTGGGCTGTTTCAACCACGCGGGCCCAGTGCGGGTTAGTAGATGTCACATAGTCTTCGAACTTTTGGTTCTAGGACATGCCGGTTTCCTCACGATGTTTAGCTTCACCGTTTTGAGAGGAATCGCCATTTTGTATACTAAATAGGGTAGGTACCTACTGAAATTTTCAAGCTCGCCCTTTGGCTCTTGCATCTTACATTAGGTATCTTTTTTCTCTGACTTTTCTGCATAAGTCGACAGACTTACTGTAGACACTGAAAGAAAACCTTACCTATCCGGGGCGGGGTGCTAAAATTTCGAGCTCGCTTTTGAATTCTACGTGCTCAAACTTTTCTGTATAGGTTGCGAACTCCTATTTTTGTACTTATACATAATTAAAAGTAAATTTAACCTAACCGGGGTGCATAAGTTTTCAGGCTCGCTCTAGCATCCTATGTATATTCGCCTAGTGCTCACTTTTTCTGTTTAAGCCGAGAAAGTATTTCCTGTATGAATGGTCAAAAGAATACCTACCTAATCTTTTCGGGGCACGGTGTTAAAAATTTCGAGCTCGCTTCGCTCGCCCCTACCTACATCCTAGGTTCTCCTACTTTATTTTGTAGTTTAGGTGCAGTTAATGTAGTTCGTTAGTTCAGTTGCATTGCATGTCACATGAGTTTACGTTTCAGTAGTTGGCTTTTTTATGTTTTTTGCAACATGCGATGTCTATTAGAACTACTGTAATGTTGTTGGTAAATTGTTTATGGTAGTACAACTTTTCTCTCCTGCTACTGGGATTCATAAAATGTGGGCGTCCAAGCAAAACGGGTCCAGTTCGGTATCTACGAGGAGGGATCAAAAAGTAGTGAGAGCGACATACTCCTTGGTAAGAACGAAAATAAACACTGGCAGGCATAGCTCAGATATATATTTGTAATATTAATAAAGAAAAAATCTTCGATTCTCTTTTGTTTTTTTCTGAATGTAGTCATTTTGTTTGCTTCGTGTCGGAACGTGTTCTCGAAAATGGAGAAAAACGAAGCGCGAGCCGTTATTAAATACCTTTGTTTAAAAAAGTTAACGACGCAAGAGATTCATTGCGATTTGGAGGCAACATTAGGAGAGTCTGCTCCGCCGTATTCCACTGTCGCAAGGTGGGCTTCTCAATTTCGAGTAGGGAGAACGAGCACGGAAGACGAACATCGTTGCGGCCGTCCATCGACGTCAGTCACCCAAGAAAATGTTGCGAAAGTCGAGAAAATTGTATTGAGCGATCGAAGAGTTACCATCCGATACTTAATTCAAGAAACGGGCATTTCATATGGAAGTATTCAATCCATATTGAAACAATCTTTGAATATGAGAAAAGTCTCCGCAAGATGGGTGCCGAGAATGTTAACCGACAGTCAGAAACAAAATCGACTTGACATTTCGAAGATATTGTTGGACAAGTTTCAAAAAGATTCTGAAAACTTTTTGTCTCGTTTCGTAACAATGGACGAAACATGGGTCCATTATTTTGATCCCGAGACAAAACAGCAATCTTCGCAATGGGAACGGCCATCATCACCGACCCCGAAGAAGTTTCGTGCCGTGGCATCGGCTGGCAAAGTTATGGCCTCAATATTTTGGGACTCAGAAGGGATATTGTTGATTCATTACCTGGAGCTTGAAACCACTATTACAGGCCAATATTATGCAGTTTTAATTCCCAAGTTGAGGAATGCCATCAAAGAGAAAAGAAGAGGGAAACTTCGAAGGGGCGTGCTGTTTCATCACGACAACGCACCCGCGCACAGGTCGGCAGTTGCGATGGCTGCCATTCAGCAAGCTGGCTTCGAATTGGTTGACCACCCCCTTATTCACCAGATCTGGCGCCTAGCGATTTTTATCTGTTCCCCAAATTGAAAGAATACTTAAGGGGAAACAGGTACGAAGACGATAACGAGGTGATGGATGCCGTGGAGAGCTTTTTGCAGGACCAAGACAAAACTTTTTTTTTTGAAAGGGATTGAAGCCTTGGAAAAGCGCTGGACTCGGTGTGTAGAGAGACTCGGAGACTATGTAAAAAAAATAAAATAAAGTAAATTATTATGTTATCAATAGTCATTATATTCTATCTCATTCTCACTACTTTTTGATCCCTCCTCGTAGAATAGTCAATTGATATTATGGATTAAAAAAATATTCAAAAACTGCCACATTTTTTTTTAAATCAGTCATAGAAAAAGCATTTTCAAAGGTTGATTTTTGGTACTTAAGTAGTACACTGTCTGATGTCGATAAATACATTTTCTGGTACTTAGAATCATCATTTAAAGTCATTTACTATATGAACAAAAATGATTTGTTCTTTATGTTTGGAATGAATACAAAACTATATAATGTGGTCAATCGCACCAAAATGATCCAGAGCACGCGTTTATATAGGCTCGGGGTCGCGGGAGAGGGGCCATGCAGACCCCCCGCGCATCACTAGCGCTCAGGACTAGGCGTTAACTTCCTCCCCCTTGAAGGTTGCTCCTTCAAGCATGTCTGGGTCGAACAAAGGGCACAATCGATTTACTGCATGACGAACGATAGGGTACTTCTCTGATTTCGTGCAAAACGCATGTCCGGTTAAATATTTACGAATCTAAGTGTGTTATTCAAACCAATATTTTTTTATGTTGTAGATATAACTATAAGACATACTTACTAAAAAATATGTAGTATTATTGTTAAGAAAAAAAATTAAACATTTCAAAAACTGGTCAAAATCTCATTCCCTTCCCGTGTCCTGTTTATAAAATTAAGCAAACACATTAAAAACCAGCCTCACCTAAAAGCTTTAAGTCTAAGCGGTTACTTTATATTGCTTAGGTATTTCATAAGGAATAAAATGTAATATTTATTTCATAAATATATATTAACCCTGACGATTTCAGTGACTAAACATTTTTAACAAAAAAAAAAAAAATGCATTACCTTCATTATGAAAAGAATTTTAAAATATTATAGTTTATTTTGCTGCTATCGGTACGGCTCCCATAGCAACAGACTCGCGCGCTTGCCGCCAGTCGGCCGAGAAACAATATAGAGGACGGACGTGGCCAGATTTTTCGCTGTTCTCGTTTAATTGTCGTGATTAGTGGTTTCAACAGTTTATATTGGGATTTAACGGTAAGTTATCATCTTCTCATTTTGGTATTAGATTTAATGCATTTGCAGGTTGTTTTAAATACCTAGTAATTTGTTTTAAAAAAATATCTTGATTATTTATTGCTTAATATCAAAAAGAGTTTGTAGATTTCATTACCCTCTAATACATTACCGTCAGTTACCTTCAGTTTTTAAGGTGATGGTAATGACGTAGAAGTGAAGGTATTTTTAAATAACTTTTTTTGTTACAGTTTGAATTCACGTCTAATAATTCAGAAGAGTGCCTAAGTGAGGAGTCCTGGCTTCGCATTCCAGGTTGTTAAGAAAAATTAAGTTTTTCTTTCTTGAGGTATCACTTCGCTTGCTTGGCAATTAAAAATTCATGGAACCTAACTTAGCTAAGGAGCTGTGCGTCAGTTACCTATACCTCTGCCTACCTAATCATTAATTTATTATATTTATAGGAACATCTAACATGCCAAAAAAGAAGCAGAAAAAAACTGATGAAGAAAAGCTCCTTCAAGCAAGATTACATAAACGAAAAATATATCTAGCTATCAAAAATGATCCAGAGAAATACCAAATCCAGAAAGAAAAAGAACGGCTTAGATATTTGAAGAGAAAGGAAGAAAAGAAAATTAAAAACATTGCTGATATGACACCAAGAGAACAAAGATTACAGCGAAAACGGTGGAAATTAAATAGCAAACGTCATTTAGAAAACAAAAAGAAGAACAAGATAATTTGTGAGGTGTTAATTGATTCTTCGGCTTCAACGAGTAACGAAACAGAAAAAATCATGCAAGATCCATTACAACAGTCGTCTCATCAAGTACAAGATGAATCAAAATCATGTGATGTAGCATGTCAAATAAAAAATGCAAATAAAGGTAGTGTACATCGTTCCAGGATATGTCAAGAGAAGGTGGAAAAACATAATGAACAAGATCCATTAGAAGGGCCCTCTTGTCAAACGCTTGATGATCCTAAAACTAAATGCAAATCATGTTTAACAAAAATGAAATTAATTAAAAACATGCGTTACAGTACACGAAAGCAGATAGGTCAATTGAAATTAGAAAAGGAAAAGATAGGAAAAGAAAGAGATGCTTTGAAAAAAATGGTGACTAGATTGATAAAAACTAACACAGAGCTTCAAAAAAACAAAACGCCTTCAACGGAACAAAAAGTGGACACTTTGATTAAATCTATAGATACAGATAAAAAAGAAGAAGTAAAGAAGAAAATATTATTTGGTGAGTACGTAACAAGAAGTTTGAGTTCAAAATACCAAACGTTAAATAAACATGAAAAACGTGGACTAAGTGATGTAATAATGACTAATAAAGAATCTTTTAAAAAACATAAAATTTTAGGAAGAGCTAGTAGTTTTACAGTTAGAGATCGTGTTATCCTTCAATGTTCAAATAACACAACCAGTATTATAAAACAGGAAATTGAACACTTTTTTGATGATGACAGCAACACTAAGATATCTCCCTCAAAGAAAGAGTTCATAACGCGAGATGGGATAAGAAAACAAAAACGTTATTTGACTGACTCACTCATAAATTTGCATAAAAAATTCATCATCAGCGTAAATAAGAAAGTACCATAATCAACATTTTGTAAATATAGACCGTTTTGGGCTATCTTTCCAAAAGAATCCAATAGAAACACCTGCGCATGTAAAGTACATGTAAACTTTGATTTATTAATTAATTGTCTTAATAAGAACAAGATTGTTAAGGAAACAAATGGCACGGCTGTTTTACAAAGTCTTTGCTGTAATTTATATGATGAAAAATGTTTAAATCGTTCTTGTAAGAAATGCAAAAATAAAATAATACATTTTGAAGAATTTAACAATGACGATAAGGTAAAATATTATCAATGGTGTGCAAAAAAAGAAAACTATATCACGAAAGGTCAAGAAAAAACTAAAATTGTTACTACAAAAACACAGATAGAAGATTATCCAAGAAACATCATACACAAGTTAAATAATTCTCTGAGTTCATATTTTAAGCATTGTACAAATATTGTTGCCCAGTTTCAACAAATCAAATCTTTGAAAGCGACTATATCTTCAAGTGAGGCAGTTGTACATTTAGATTTTTCTGAAAATTACTCAACAAAATTTAATGAGGAAATTCAAAGTTTTCATTTTGGTGGCAGTCGTCTACAAATAACATTGCATACATCCGTTGTCTATTTATTAGAACCAGAAACTGGTGTTATGAAGACGTATAATGTTTGCAGCGTCAGCGAATGCAATCGACATGATGCAAGCGCGATATGGGCGCATCTTATACCACTCCTTGGGTATATTAGAGAAATATCACCACTTATTGACACAATACATTTTATTTCGGATAGTCCATCCAGTCAGTACAGGAACCGGTTTGTGTTTCATACAATTACTCAATTGCATTACGATTTCCCACAAATTAATTGTATTACGTGGAATTACTTAGAAGCGGGACATGGAAAAGGAGCACCAGATGGTGTTGGTGCTGTCCTAAAGAGGACTGCAGATCAGATTGTACGTTTTGGCAATGATATCGGCTCATTTGAAGAGTTCTGGAATTTAGTCCAAATAAAAATAAATAATATCAAACTGCTGCATGTCTCAGAGAAAGAAGTACAAGAACGAACATTTCCTTCAAAAGTACAACAATTTCGAGGGACCATGTCGGTGCATCAAGTTCTTTGGTCATAAAATAATCCTCGCTTAACTTTTAGAAAACTGAGTTGCTTTTTATGTGGAATTGACGAAATATGCTGTCATGGATACCACCTAGGCTACATGGAACTACCACCTTTGCTAAATAATGATCATATTCAACTGGAAGACTTTCTGGATGCGAATTCTACTTTAACAAGAAACGTTCTCCTAGATGTAACAAATTGTTTGTACCCTACTACTGAACATCATGCACAGCTTCAAAGTACTCCCCAAAGTGTCACAGCTTCGTCAAGTGGTATCCCTGACAGTAAAAAAATCACCATCCTTTCGGACAAAAAACTGGACTGGAGTAATATGTCCTTTATTGATAAGAAGATAAAAATACCAAATACTAGTTAGCAAAACGATTTTGCTAAATTTGTTTCTAAATGTGATTTGGAGACAAATCAGCAAGAACTGACACAAAATGTTAAGGTTTGTGAAGATAAACCCTTAAATACTATAAAGATGAGGAAGAAGCCCAACTTTTTTGACTGCACATCTTCAGATGAAGAAATATTTTAATAAACTTACCAAAGCAAGAACCATATTTACAGTAATTACTTAGATATGTTGTATTTCTACTTCTTTAGTTTCTAATATTGACTAAACAGAAGAAACTAAACTAATATAGGAGAGATGTTTTTAATAATTGATACATAAAAACATATTTGTTGTTATTAATTTTATAAATGCTTTTTACAGCTATAAAACGTGTACTGTTTTTAAGACTGATTTGTTAAATAATGGTTAAATTACTGTATTATTGTTTCGTTTCTAAGTAAGTTCTTGATTACTTATTTTTTATTTTTGTTTCAACAATTATTGTAACGTTTTGGAAGACAAATTTAATCCTGATCATCAATAAATACAGTATGATTAATTGATTACTAACTAGTTTTTTTATTCATTACCAGGAATACTTACTCATTACCTTCTAGAAGAATATCATTACCAGATTTACTCATTTCATTACCTTCAGTCAATATAAATTAATTATATCAATATCTTGAATAATTATGTGTGTAATGTCGTATAAATCCATCAGAAATTATAAATTTATTATATCTTTGAGTTTACATCAGAAAAATCATATAATTTTTTTTTTCTCACTATTTCACCCATTTTGCACCAACTCAGAGAAATACCCGATACCAGTTGCTGTTGACCCTTTTTGCTTGGACGCTCACAAATATATACCTCAAGTACCTACCCACCACATTCATTGGGTTAGTAGCACTAATATGAACATTGACAAATAATCATTGAAACATTCTCTTATTAACTGGGTTTATGCAGAAATATCAAAATGCAAATGAAAAATTATTTAATATTTTATTCAAAGCACCTACTGAAAGACTAGACAGACTTTGATAATACAACATCCAACATGCTAGAAGGTGCATAAACATAACATAGTAAGACTTAACCTCTACCAAATATGCATAATGTGCTCTGGACATGAGGCCAGTTTGTGAGTCAGTTGAGGGAGAGGCCTTGGTGACTTATTGCACTGATTCACAACTGGCCTTGTGTTCGGACCCCATAACAGTAAAAAGCCCCCTTTCATATTCTTAAAATTAATATTCCAATCAGTAAGGCAATTAAGTTATTTTGTTACATATTTGTTATATATCAATATCATATTTTTCATCATCACTGTTGGGGCTGTATGTCTCATCAGGTAGTGTCACTTCACCACAGAACATAAGTTCTACATAATGAAAATAATCTAAAGCAATATTAGTGAGCATTGCTCCTGTAGTAATACCTAATATTGTGCCAATTACTGGTCTTTGACCAACTGAACTTCTTAAGATGGCCCATAAGAAAATTGATCCCAGTGGCCATAAGCAACCTCCAAGAAATGCCCATGAAAAGCGCCTAGCCGGAGCTGCTGCAGCCATGTGTGGTCTTGCCCAGAGCCATAGTCCTGCACCACCACCCGCAGTTAAAAATAAAATATCTGTGACATCTCTTTGTGGGAACAATCTGAAAAGAACAATATTATCTCTAGTAAAAAATATACTATCAACAACATAGTTATATAAAATAATAATCAATGTTTACATACCTGACCATTAGATGAGGATTCATCACACTTACAGACAAAGTTGTGTAACTAACCAGACCTTGTAATGGTAAATAATAGTACAGTACATTGTCCTTAGTAAAAGGTGGCAATTTCACATTCGCCACTGATTTATTGAGAATATCGACTTTTGGTACCGATCCCGACCAATTTGCAATTTGCAGTCGGACGTTCCGGTAAATCTTCTCCAGAATATCCATTTTGTTAGTTAGGAACTATAAATCAAAACAAGATGCACTCTATACTAGTACAACGGTAATAAGGTTACGTCGCTACACATTATTTGGCAACTGATATGGTTAGCGAAGTTATTTATACTATAATTTTAAACATTATAGACTCGTACTGCACACAAAAAGTGATTGCAAAATGCAAACACACACCATAGAGTATAGTAATAAACGCATAGATTGCCAGTGCCGAAGTAGTACTACCACAGACTAAGTAGTACTAGTACTACCTAGTCAATAAAATAGTACTCTGTGTACCATAGAGTATAGTAATATAGATCTGTGTACCTAGTCCACAGAACACTGAAGACCACACTGGAGACCGTAGACCGTAGACAGAGAATAGAGGTAGACAAGTCCTCAGCGTATGCAGTATGAGATAGCGATAGTTCGACATAAGTACATTACTACAGCTACGTGCAATTAATATTGCCATACTTATACTTTACCCCTATCGTGTGGGTAATCTGGTACTAATTGAGTCTTTTGATTGCGCCAGCAGGTCAAGCTATCCGAAACTGTCAAATTTTCTCAATCAATCTTAAACCTAGTGCTATAGCAATAAAGTTGAAAATCTATTAAAGAAGTTTGACAGATTGTAGTAGCTTGATGTGCTGCCGTCCATACTACGTCTACAAAGAGTTATTCATTCAATTCATTGTCACCTTTCAGGGGGTGACGTATTTATAACTTTAATTTCTTTTTTCTCTTTTTTTAACTTTTATTGAAATAGCAAACTAAAACATCAATTTCATGCGTTTTTGCATGAAACAACAGACATTTATTTTGATATTTCAGGGTTAATCTTATAGTAAAACTTTATAATCAAGAGTGCTTTACATAACAGTAGTGTAGTAAATGAAAACAGGACGCGCGCGAACTAAATGCTTCCGGGGTGAAGGTGAAGCGCGAAAACAAATGAATTGTAATTATTATTTAATTACAATTTAAACTAAGATATACATTTATTTTCACCTCAAGATGTAAATAGTATAGTTAGATAAACTCGGCCCGTACCAGTCCACATATTTCTTCAAAATGGTTCAATTGGAAAACTAAAATAAAAGTAAAAATTTATTAGGTTTAGTAGTAAAAATAATCAAGTGCTGGTATCCCTGTCAAGTCCGACTATTGACAAATGTCACGCAGCAACATAGATAACAACCTAGCTTAATATGCCTCACACATAAGTCGGTTATTACAAAAAACAAGTTAGGATTGTATCATCTGTTTTGATGAAATTATCAATAAATTTTGCTTATTATTGACAGAAAATAGTCTTGAGTACAATAATTCTTTGATTTACTTGCAGTAATAGATACAAAATGCTACTTACCGGTGAAAGGTTATGTTTGGTTGATTTCGTTCACTACGACTTTTACAGCCATATATATAGCAATTCACCATCACTACACAACAAATATTACCTTTTGGAATATTCACAGTTTTTATCAACGAAAATCTTTAAACACCACAACTTGTTTGCCACCTATGACTAGTGATGGCAAACAACAAAAAACCGATACGCAAATAGAGATAGAAAAATTATGCTATGTCCTGCTCACACATATACTTTTTGACATACATGTCATCTCACTTTCCCAATTATTATTATTTTAAGAGCATGTCTACCTCTATTCTCTGTCTACGCCGTAGACAGAGAAAACTATAGACTACTGCTCAGCGTGTCGCTGTGGGGTGCTTGGACAGGAAACCTCCCCGTGTGCCTGTGGGCTGGAATTCCCTTATGGATGCGTCCGGGGGGAAGGCCAGTCACCGGGACGGTGCACCCTGGGGTACGGGCAATGACTCCCCATTAGGTACTGTGTGCCTAAGGGGTCTTGTTGCCCGTATGCCAATATCCTGTCAGAAGTACGCTCCAACGTGTGTCTCTCTGCGCTCTAAGCAGAGACGCACAGCGGCGGAGTAAGAGCGGGCTCGGTGTGCACTAACTCTGCCGCCGGGCAGGCAGGAAGAGGCCTTCTCTTTCTGCCACCGTTATTCTCGTAGCCCCGAAGATTGTCAAGGTCATGTCTCTGACTTTTGACGGGGGTCGAGGGTCTTGGCTTAACCGCCCGGGCCGCGAGGAAGAAAACCTCTATAAAAAATCACCCCAAACCTCCAAGCGGCGGCGCACCGTGAGGGAGGTTGATAGCTTGACTAATGGGTAGCTAAATTAGTCGCTAGTGCGAACCACTAGATTTTGAGACATTAAAAAGTATTTTACTCGTGGGAACAAAAATGGATTCTAAAAACAAAAATAAAAACCGTAGCGAAGAGGAGGTAAGTGATGCGGGGTCGGAGTCCGACGCCGTATCTGGCGCGAAGGGCTCGTATAAGAGCCAAGAGCGCGAAGTGGTTGGGGCGGCTAAGAAGAACCTAGAGTTCTTAAAGAAGCGCCCCAAACCAGGGGATGGCCAGGAGTCTTCCTCGGACGGATGGGTGAGCTCGGCCCGGAAGAAGATAAGCCGGCGGGGTGGGGCCCATGAAAGTGGTGTGGGCAGAGGGCTCACCATGAAGGAGACCAGCAAGCCGAGCCGAGCCGGCCCGGCCGAGCCAGAGTCGCAGTTAGGGCCGGTCTCGGCCGGGTCGGAGTCGTCAGGTGGTGAGCCGGACGTCACTGGCGGCTCGAAATCGGAGCGAACGGTCAGGTTCGCAGAGGTCGTGGCAGCCGCTATTAAAAGTGTGGCCTTGAAGAGGACTCAGTCCTCTAAAGACAAGGCCATATCCGCAGCCACGGCCTCCATTATGGCGGCAGCGGAGGCCAGTCACATCGGGCCCCCGTCGGACGCAATGTCCGAAATGCGGGCGGAGGTCGCCCGTTTGACAGCCGCCATGGAGCTTCTCCAAAAGGAGAACGCGGAGCTCCGAGCGGACCTGGCTAGGCTTCGAGAAGCCGGCCCCCGGGAGGTGCCACAGGAGGAGGCGCGGCATGGGCAGGTCAGGCCCGTGCCTACTGAGGACCGGGTTCTGGCCCTGGTCCGACGGGAACTGGCTGCCTTCGGGAGCCGGTTTTCCGCCCTGGAGGCTATAGTCCTGCGGCCCCCGCTAGCGGCGAGCCAGCCGGCCTCGGGCCAACGGAAGGCGGCGTCGTATGCCGCTGCCGCGGCTGCCACGGCCAAGCCGGGGTCATCGGGGCAGGTGAAAGGCGGAGCCGTTCCGGAACCCGCGAGGGCCCCAGCCCCGGCGGCGAAACGACCGCCCCCGCCTCCTAAATCCCCTCCGGCTGACGCCGAATGGCAAGTAGCCGGCGAGAAGAGGAAGGCGGGTAAGGCAGCAAGGGCGGCCAAAAAAAAGGAGAGGCGGCAGCGGCGCAAGGAGCGAAGCGTCGCGGCTAGGCTCCGTGCCCCGAAGTCCACAGCTGTAGTGATCACACTACAGCCGGAAGCGGAAAAGGAGGGCGTGTCCTACCGCGACGTGCTTGCCAAGGCGAGGGCGGCGGTGAACCTCGACGAGCTCGGTATCGCAGATGGCGTCCGAGTAAAGGTCACTGCGACTGGGGCCCGGATGCTGGAGGTCCCCGGTGCGGCCAGCGGCCCGACCACTGACGCTCTGGCCGAAAGGCTTAGGGCGTCCCTAAATGCGGACGAGGCCCGAGTGTCCAGACCCACCAAGCGCGCTGATATGCGCATACTGGGTTTGGACGACTCAGTGACGGAGGGAGAGGTGGTGGCCGCCGTCGTTAGGACTGGAGGGTGCTCAGCCGAGCAGGTTAGGGTAGGCACCATCCGTCCTGACTTCACGGGGATGCGAACCGTTACGGTGAGCTGCCCCGTGGCGGTGGCCCGAAAAATTACCGGGGAGGGCCAAAGGCTCAAGGTGGGCTGGGTTTCCACGCAGGTGAAAATGCTGGAGCCCAGACCTCTGAGGTGCTTCCGCTGCCACGTAGGCAACCACGTGGGAGCTAAATGCACCTCGGAGGTGGATCGTAGCAGCCACTGCTTCTGCTGTGGTCAGCCCGGTCACAAGGCCGGCTCGTGCAAAGCCACGCCGCACTGCTTCGCGTGTGCGGCAGCTGGCAAGCCGGCCAATCACCGGGCTGGGAGCAAGGCCTGCACTCCACCCGCCAAACCCAGGGCCAGCAAGCCCTCCGCCACCGTCGTCACCGCCGCAGCCACCGCCACTGCCACCGCTGCCACCGCCGCCTCCACTGTCGCCGCCGCCGCAACCACCGCGGCAGGGCCCCCACAGGGGGTTCGGGAGGGGGCTGATATGGAGTGCCAATAATGGCCCCATTACGCCTCCTCCAGGCGAACATCAACCACTGCGCCTCCGCTCAGGATCTGTTGCTCCAGAGCATGGCGCAGTGGTCGATTAACATCGCCGTGGTCGCTGAGCCGTACTTTGTCCCGCCCAGGGATGACTGGGTGGAGGACCTGAGCGGCTCAGTGACTCTAATTTCATCGGCCGCCGCCGGTACCCCGTCCCTCGAGGCGGTCAAGAGGGGACGGGGTTGCGTGGCAGCACGGTTCGGGGAGATTGTCGTGGTAGGGGTATACTTCTCCCCGAACCGAACTCTCGCCGAGTTCCACAACTCCCTTGCGGAGTTGAGAGTCGTCGTCGTCGGGTTCCGTTCCCTGCCTGTGCTCGTCCTTGGGGACTTCAATGCCAAGAATGTGACTTGGGGTTCCCGGCTTACGGACACACGGGGCAGGATGGTGGAGGACTGGGCTCTGAAGACGGGCCTGGTCATCCTAAACCGGGGTTCTGTCCCCACGTGTGTGCGGATGCGGGGTGAGTCAGTGGTGGACATTTCGTTCGCCAGCCCCGCTCTGTCGCCGCGTGTCGTCGACTGGCGCGTCATGGAGGGGGTGGAGACCTACTCCGACCACCGGTATATCCGGTTTGACGTCTCCGCCCAGACCTCGAGCGCGCCGGTCCGACAGGCCCCGAGTGGTCCGCGGTGGGCGTTGAAGCAGCTGGACCGGGAGCTCCTCCTGAAAGCCTCGATCGTGCAGGCCTGGGTGTCACCACCGGACAGGCCTGCTGACATCAATGACGAGGCGGGGTGGTTCCGGGAGGCCATGTCCGAAGTATGCGACGTGGCAATGCCCCGGGTCCGGCACGGACGCGCCCGGCGCCAGGTGTGCTGGTGGTCGCCGGAGTTGACGTCTCTGCGCGACGCGTGCGTTGCTGCGCGACGCCAGTACACCAGGCACCGCAGGCTCCGTATCCGCCCTCCGGATACGGAAGCCATACAGGCGGAGCTGTACGAGCGGGGGGTACAGAGCGGCGAAGACCGCCCTCCGAGCGGAGATCCTGCGGGCCAAGGGACTGGCCCGCGAGGAGTCGCTGGAGGCTCTGAACAGGGATCCGTGGGGACGCCCGTATAAAATGGTGCGGAACAAACTCCGCCCATGGGCACCCCCGCTGACGCAGTCTCCGGCCCCAGCTCGTGGAGGACGTGGTGAGCGCTCTGTTCCCTTCGCGAGGGGAACATACTCCCCCGCCCATGGCTCCGTCTCCTGTGGTGTCCGATGCGGACCACACAGCCGACGATGACGACGATGCTCCGGAGGTGACCGAGGTAGAGCTGAGAGTGGCGGTGCGCAGACTGAATGCCAGGAACACCGCCCCAGGACCCGACGGCTTACCTGGAAAAGCCTGGGTCCTGGCCTTGGAGGCTCTCGGGCCTCGACTAAGGGGGCTCCTAAGCGCATGCTTGGAGAGGGGCCGGTTCCCGCTTCAATGGAAGACAGGGAAACTGGTCCTTATTAAGAAGCCGGGGCGCCCTGCGGACTCTCCGTCCGCTTACCGGCCCATCGTGCTGCTCGACGAGGTGGGCAAGATCTTTGAAAGAATCATTGCAGACCGCCTCGTCGGGCGGCTGGTGAGGGTGGGGCCGGATTTGGCGGACAGTCAGTTTGGTTTCCGCAAGGGGCGCTCTACGGTGGACGCCATCATGCGCGTTCGAGCCCTCACGACGGGGGATGCTGTGACCCGGGGTGGGGTCGTCTTGGCGGTGTCTCTAGACATCGCCAATGCCTTCAACACCCTGCCCTGGAGTTGCATCAGGGAGGCACTCCGGTATCACCGAGTGCCGACCTACCTCTGTCGCGTGGTCGAGGCCTATCTGACGGACAGAGCCGTCATCTACCCCGGTCACCGGGGAGAGTGGAACCGGCGAGAGATGTCGTGCGGTGTCCCGCAGGGATCGGTTCTGGGACCGCATCTGTGGGACATCGGGTACGACTGGGTGCTGCGCGCTGACCTCCCTGGTGGTGTCAGCGTAGTTTGCTACGCTGACGACACGCTGGTCCTGGCGCAGGGGAGGTCGCACCAGGTGGCGGCCGAATTAGCGGCACGCGGGGTTGCGACAATCGTAGAGAGGATCCGGCAATTGGGACTCGAGGTGGCCTTGCACAAGTCCGAGGCCATGTGTTTTCATGGTCCTCGGAACGCGCCACCATCAGGTTCCCAAATAACGGTAGGAGGGGTTCCCATCGGTGTCAAGTCGACGATGAAGTACCTAGGACTCGTCCTCGACAGCCGGTGGAATTTCGTGGAGCATTTCCGACGTTTGGCTCCCAGACTGGACCGGGCCGGGGCTGCCTTGGGGCGGCTCCTGCCCAATCTGGGGGGTCCAAACGCCTCCTGCCGGAGGCTCTACGCGGGGGTCGTGCGGTCCATGGCCCTTTACGGAGCTCCGGTGTGGGCGCGTTCCGTGAGGCGGCGACCGGTCCGTCGGTTGAACGCGTCCCAGAGGGTCATGGCCATCCGGTTAGCCCGGGGATACCGCACGGTCTCCGGGGAGGCGGCGAATCTCCTTGCCGGATTACCGCCATGGGATCTGGAGGCAAAAGTCCTCGCGCACATCTGGGAGTGGCGCGAGGAGGCAGGACGCCGGGGCGTAACTCCGTTGCCGCGAGAAATCGCGGAACGGCGGACAGAGCTCCGGCAGGATCTCATGGCGGCATGGAGAGTGCGATTGTCGCAACCCAGTGCTGGGCACGTCACAATTGCGGCGATAAGTCCCCTCTTTGAGGAGTGGCTGGAGAGGCGCCACGGCGTCCTCACCTTCCGCCTGACGCAGGTCCTCACCGGACACGGGTGCTTCGGGAGGTACCTGTTCCGGATAAGGCGGGAGGAAACGCCCGGTTGTTACCACTGTGTGGATCGTCCGGAGGACACGGTGGAGCATACGGTGGAGGTCTGCCCGGCTTGGGCGGAGCACCGCCGTGTCCTCGCGGAAGCGATCGGCGGCGGCGATCTCTCGCGTCCGGCCCTGGTCCAGGCCATGGTACGGAGCGAGAGTGCATGGGAATCCATTACCTCCTTCTGCGAAGCAGTAATGCTCGTGAAGGAGGAGGCGGGACGCGTGAGGGAGAGGCAAGCTTTGCACCCTCACGCCCCTAGTCGCCGCAGGAGACGCCCTGGGCGTCGGGAATTGGCAGCCGATTCCCGGCCACCGTAGGCGCGGGCTTGCGGACGGCGAGCAATGGGTAGCTCGCCGTCCGGTAAGGACCAAGCCCGAGTCGACGGCGCGTCGTGTTCCACGCGCGCCTCAAAGAGATGTCAGCACTATTGACGGGGTCCGCTAGGGCCGATGCCAGCTAGGGTTGCGGGATGTTCGAAAGAGTTACCGTGGCCCCGGCACAGGCAACAGAAGGAACACGGGTGGGTTTTAGTCAGTAAAAGTCTGACACGCCCTCCCGCTCCGCCCAGAGCGGGAGAAGTCATTTGATGATTTCCCATCCACAAAAAAAAAAAAAAGCGTGTCGCTGTAAGAGATAGAAAATCAAGGTACTTGAAACTGTGAGGGTTACCCCCTTCAAGGTAATTTTACCCCGAACATTCAGGTGTTTTTCAATACCTATTAACTACTTTGTACAAACGCGCCTGAGGCTTTATAAATAGAAATAAAACATCGAAGTCAAAATAGTTTATTCATTGTAGGAATTCTTTCACATGCGGGAAAATGATCATTTAAAGAAAACCACGTAAAAAATCTTTTCACAGCATAAAAAATCTTTGTATCACCCGATTTGAATAAAAGTATAACTTTGCTATGTTTCATTAAGGCGGAACATACGGTCTGGTCGTGGCCATTTTCCCGCTAGATGGTGCCGTAGGCAACATTTTTAGTTTATTTTGTTTTATGGGTAATTGGAACATTAGTCAGTCGTAGGAGTAGTTTACGCGGGTCTCCTATTTCTGGATGGTTAAAAAAAAAGTAACCATGAAGGGGATGGCAGCCATCCCCTTCTAACCTAAGCTGTTCGAGTCGGGGTGCCCCAAGTCTCGAGCTCACTTCACTCGCTCTTGCATCTTAAGTTTTCATTACCTTTTACTAAGCCAAAATATCACTTTGTCTGAACGTAACATGGAACAACCAAGGAGTAAAATTCATTCATTGTCTGTGGTAAAATGTCAAAAAAATTCTATTTTATTTCTTAATTATGTGCAAGTTTTTGAAACTTTACTATTTATTTTCTCGAAAACTATGCATTTGCTGGCTCTGTCATTTTGCAAAAGTGCCCTACATGAAAACTTCTACACGCTTTAAAATTGTAAAGCTTCAGACAAGCGGGTTATAAAGTTCAGTGGAGCCATATTTTATATACTAGGTGTAATTTTAATCACTGTTAATCTCCTAAGGGGTCATTGTACTCATCATTATGAACAACTTTTACTATAGCTATGGGACTAAACCCGAAATCGCGAAATAGAATAGAATGTAGCAATATTAATATCTTAAAAATAAAATTGTTCCAATTTCTTATGGAAAAGTGTTATTACTCTGTAGATGAATTTTTATCAACTAGAACTTTTAAATGTTTCATGTCCGCTTGAAGAGAATTAATTGTTCTTGATTGTCTTGTTTATGTCATGCATGACTAATAATAATAATACAATTTATATTTAATCAGAAATGGATTAGAATTTTAGACTCATATTTTCATTATGTCATTTAATAATTTGTATGCCCAAGTGGCTGATCATGGAATGAACATTATTAGTATGTAATTCATTTCATTTATTTGCATACCATAATGTGAATAAAGGTGCTACAAATTGTTTGGTGTTATTAATTATGTAATGTATGTAATGAACACCTGCGTGTATCCCATGTATCATAAATAAACGATTTGATTGAATGATTCATATAAATAGGTACTAATTAATAGGTAATGATGGTAATATTACACACGGCGAAAAATGGAAAGTATTAAAAAAATTGCTGCCAGCACTATACACTAAAGATTCATCTGAAATGATCGAAGAAGGTAATTTATTGTTATATATTTTATTGTCGTACTATTTACTCCTAAAATGGGGTAGTATCCGAGTAAAAAGTATGCAACACTGAGGTTAGAGGTTATGTAAAAAACAATATGTAATAAAAACATAATTCAGCACTCATTTTATCTTGAAATAGCTATATATGTATTTTAACAATTTATAAACTATATTAGTTGAAAACTTCCACTGTCTTCCACCGAATAAACTAAAATATTTAGCTAATTACGAATGAAAGGACAATCCGGCAATTTTCTTCTCACTATCACTTTTGCAACCAAGAACAATTCTCAACAATAAACACAAAATAGTTCGTATTTTTTGAAATACAAAATGAAATGATTTAACATTTCTTCGCAGAAGAAATTTCAAACGTCAAACTTTTTTTGACGGTTGCAAACGTCAAACTTTTTTCAGCAAATGAAGTGCTGACCTTGGAAAAATGTGGCACGCGATAAGAGACAAAAAATGTTAGGCTCTGTCTCCTTTCTTTACAAGAATCTTGTATATATTTTTCTTTTTCTTGTGTAAGTGAGATTAAAAATGACCGGCAGTCTATAGTTTTCTTTGTCTACGGTGGAGACCTAGTCTGTGGCCGAAGCGAACATAAAAAAATAAATAGTATTGGCAATGAGGATAAAAACTGCCACTTCCTCACTCCAGATGTCACCACCATTCTCCGTCTTAAAATTTGATAGCGAGCTGTCAATATCCATACAATTTTTGTAAACAATCAACTTCTTTTACTCATAAATAATTCATATGCCCCGTTGCGAAGCTGTTGACTGCAAAAATTCGGGGACCCATGTATTCCCCAAAGATGTAAAAGAAGAAAATTGCGGGAGAGAGCTCTCCGAAGAAAAAAATGGAATCTCAATAACACGTCGAGGTTATGTGCTATCCGTTTTAAACCTGAAGACCTTTCTCACAGAAATTCGTACACAGGTGATGCTTTTTATCATAAAACAGAGAACTACTTTCGTTAGTAATTTAGTATTAAATGAGAAGAAAACTAAATGCATAAGATTCACGTTACCAAATGTGAGAAGTAGTGAATGTCACGTAATATTGAATAAGGAAATACTGCAATCGTCGAACAGACTGTTTTCCTGGGAATTACGCTGGACTCAAAGCTGCAGTGGAGTCCTCATTTAACATCACTAGCAGGGCGGCTAAGCTCGGCTGCTTACGCTGTTTGGAAAATCCGCCAATTAACAGACGTTGATACCGCGAGACTGGTCTATTTTAGTTACTTTCATAGCTTCATGTCTTACGGTATTTTGTTATGGGGACGGGCTGCAGATATTGATTCTATCTTTATTCTGCAAAAGAGGGCTGTCAGAGCCATCTACAACCTCCGCAGTCGCGAATCTCTAAGGGAACTGTTTAAAAAAATTAACATCATGACGGTACCTGTGTAAAATATTATGTATGTTAGAAAAAAATCTACATCTTTTTAGTAAGATAAGTGATCGGCATAATTTTAACACTAGAAATAGGAACAAATTAGATCAACCACGTTTCAGATTGTCTAAGGTACACACTTCTTTTATGGGGTACTGTGTAAAATGTTATAATAAAATACCTCTCGATATTCTTCAACTAAATGAGAAGCAATTTAAAACATGCATTAAACGCACACTATGTAGACAAGCATATTATAGGTGGAATGATTATATCATAGATAAAAATGCTTGGCTAAATGCTGGTCCTGCTCCACAGCCACTTGGGCTTTGTTAATTTTTTTATTTTATTTATTTATTTATTTATTTAACAGTTTATGTACACACATAAACAAACAAGAAGAAAGGAACAGAAAAATACGTACAAAGGTGAGGTGAAGGTGAAGGTGAAGGTGAAAGGTGAAAGGTGAAGGTGAGGTTTTTTGTTTTTTTTTTTTTTTTGGAAGAAATGCGTCCCTTTTTTTTCTGACATTAGGTTATTACACTAACATTGTGACATTAACTTATTGACTATATATAGATTATAGATTTGTTGTTTACTAATCTTTCAATACAATCATTGCAAACTATAGTTTTGTATAAATTAAAAGCATCTTTTCAATTTTGTAAATGTGAGTACCATTGAGCGGTTTTATGTTATGATGTAGGTATGTTGACTTGAAAGAGTATGGCAGTTGAGAGTAAGTCATGCTCACTTAAATGTCTCGCTGATGGTGGCGCGTGTGTTGGATCATTCGGTTCCCTACAAAATGGTTGAGCTGGATGGTGCTGATCCACGCTTCATGTTCGTGAACGGGCGCCGTCAGTGGAGACTGGTCATCTCTTAGCTGCCAGGGCTTATTTTTAATCTTATATTTTGAATTGTTTTAATTATCTATTTTTTACATTGTTTTCACATATAGAAGCAACAAGAACAATGTACCCAGGATTTTATAACAACTTTGATTTAAAAGAGTGTCCATGGAGTTTCTTGCCCATTCTTCTCCATAGAGATCTACGTTTTGGAATGGGCGACTAGCTTCAATTTTCTGACTAACTGACTGACTCTTTAACAATTCAAAAGTGCCTGTAATTGGTTTAATTGAAATAAATGCTTTGAGTTTGAGTTTGAGTTTTGAGTTTGAGTTACAGGCACTTGTGCGTATATATAAATGCATTATTTAAGTCGTTTGTGATAAGATTATCTTTGAATCGACCAAAATATAATAATATCTAAGTAGCATCTAAGCAGCATTCGCTATGTTGCATTGTGTCTAATATCCTTATATCAAACTACCTATTGCCTAATATTAACACATATCCTGCATTGTATCTCATAGTTATTTATAATGTTTCGCACATAGGTACATCCTGTTCGGCTGTGCTAGGTGATGAAAATATCTATTAAAGGCTGAGGAAGACTGCTGTACCTTCTATTTTTCATATACGAAAATCAAACCAGTCAACCCATCAGCTGAAGACAGATTCGTAGACATTTTGTCCCGTTTTCGTATATTTTGTAATTGACACAACAGTGAACACATAAACAACAATGGCGGTTCGGTATGAAGACGGACAAAAGTGCTGCCACCTATGACGAGCTTTCAGTTTTTAACCCTATTGGCTTGTGACAGCTGAAGAGATATCCATGTCCATATCAAGTGGTCGATAGCATGAGGGCCCAACTAAATCTGGTTCCCGGTGTAATTTCTCGCTCAGACTATAGATCTCGTCATCATTTTCTTTAAAAAATGGGTATCAAAGCGTCTAACTAACTAGAATTTGTTTTGAAGTTAAAAATTGCGTAAATTTTTTACTTGAAAAATGAATTTGAAAATCGACTAAGCTTATTTTTACAGTAGTTTTACACCTGACATTGTTGGCACAGGGGGACCGATCAGATTCAAACGCATACATGCTCTATGGTCTCAACCCATATAGCCATTCGGCCAATCCAGTATTACTACTTAGTCTGTGGGCCAATCTCTTATCTCTGTTGGTTGCTTCAAAATCTCTGTTTCTTTGCATTGGTATTTTGTCTATGGGTGAAAAATGACAACCGCCCCTCGTCTCTTTCCCCTTCTTTGTGTGTCTGAAACTGTCATGGCGACTGATAATTTAGATTTGATTTTAATATTTATTTCTTTTAACCTCTCACATTGTCCTGTATTAATGTAATAGTTTTCAACTTGCAGTATGTTCCACAAGTTTAGTGTTATTTTGTGAATTGCGGTAGTTGACGAAATGACGTCAATATTTACTTTTTCCCCAAGACCAAGTTACAAGATTTCAAAAGTGAAAAACATGCACGCATTAAGAGTGTCTTATCATTTTGTGAAGAAATTTATCACCTAGAGACATGTATGTAAGGCCTCGTCTGTGTGTCGACGTCTATCCTACGTAAGTTGTTTTAAGACGACAAAGCAGTTATCAAACTGCACCGTGACCACTTGCACAGGTAAGAACCTTAATATCACGATCATATTTTTATCATTGGCTAAAATGCAGTAATCAACTATCATGTAATTCATAAGTACCGCACGTTAACTTTTTTCAATAAAAATAAACACAACTAACTTAGCTGGCGAAATGTGGGTGTACTATACACCTCTGACTAAGCCTTTGGGGAAACAAGGCGTGATGTTCTGTTATATAAATTTAATTATTTACAAGAAAACCACAGGCGCATCACTTAGCTCATTAATGACTCTTAAAAACAACTGAATTAATTTTTATTTCCAGGAATTAATGCTACATCTGCTTGTTTTGACAACTCAAACCTTGTGAACACACCACAATACAACTACTTCAGGATGTGAAAATGAAGCCTCAGAAAACCAAATCACGAAAGGTAAAAGAATTGACTATTATAGTTAAATATCATTGATCAGTAGTACCAGCATATATAGATATTTGTTTCAACCATATACAGATATTTGTTTCCACTTTATACGGACATTTGTTTACACTACCGACATGCGGTACCTCAATCATGGCAAATAAACTAAAACCCAAGAGTACCTAACCCAAACAAGAAATACACAATGGTCTAAGTTGATCTGAATATAATGCATAATGCTATTGTTTAACCGCTATAACAACCAAATAATAAAGATAGTAAGAACTGTAATAATTGTACTGGTACGGAATGCTTACTAAGCAAGTCCATATGCAGATATTTCTGGTTTTACAATCTGCTAAAACTCGTTTTCCTAATATTTGCTTTACTTGTCCTCACTTTTACAGATGCAGTTATTCCTGAAGTTACAAGTTTCAAGAAGAAGTAGTCTGAACAAGGCATGCTGTTTTAATAGAATAAAAACTATCAGAAAATTATATTGCATTGATTGGAAAATTATTGCCGTTTATTAATATCTTTCTAGAAAGAACAGTCAGGAACTTTCTAGAAGGTTTTTATTAGGGCATATAAAAGGCAGTGAGCTCTCGATTGTGATGCATTAGTTCTCAGGGCGTAGACGTGTAAACATGTCCGACAAAATAAACTTGAATAAGTGTGGTAAGCGGCAGTGTCTCTTATATGATAGGTTATTGGGCTTGTCGACGTATATGTGCCGCATTTGGTCAAGATGCTGTGAACGGAAGAACAGCAAGGTGTTAGATTGATTGGTTTCGATCTGGAAATTATAGCCTGGAAGTCAAGCCCCGGCCGGGCCGGCCGACGGAAATTGACGACGAGGAATTAAAACGTGTAGTGGAGAGTAATCCCCGCCAAACAAAGCTCGAATTAGCAGCGATATTTAACAGTGCTCAATCCACCAACACAAAACAGGTCTTTGAATTTTCTACATGAAAACGGCAATAATTTTCCGATCAACCTAATAGCAATACTGTCGTGAATTTGTAAAATCATGGAAGCAATTTAAGTTCAGTTATAAAGCTTGAAGAGTACCCAAAAATTTTCTGTGTTACTTGGTTGTATGAAAACTAAATAAAAGTAAAAATGTATGACATCCAATGCATTTTATTCACTACGATTTCCAATTCTTATACTCGTGGGTGCGACCGTGCGAGTGGGTTAAGTTGCATAAAAAGCTAGTAAGTATTCAAACTATTCTGCGCTCGATCAATCTTGGCAAAAAGACTCGGGTTCCGTAACACTGAGTGACAAAAAAAAAAAACTATGTCACAATCAAAAATGCAGATTCTTACAGCGATTTTTCTTCTGTGGGAGATTACCGTCTGAGTACTACTATAAATAGTTACTACTCTTTGAGTACTACTTGGTCTGTAGTTTATGTGTTCAAAACAATTCAAATACCTAACCTATACTATTGTGATTAATTTGAAGAGATCAGCCACAGAGTAAAATAATGAGATCAGCATTCTCTTCAGATGGAAGCTAAACTATGTATAAAATGATCGCTGAACGTGCATGGAGTGGTTCGGAAAGCCATTGGAGAGGGTTCTAAAAAATATTGTTTGAAGACTAGATGGGCCAGTGGGACAGTCTACTAATATGTAGTCATGTAGAATATTAAATAAATGAAAACTGTTTGTGTATCATTAGATGCTTGTTTTTATTTTCATCAATTTGGTAGATATTTTAGCTGCTCTAACTTTATCAATTAAACTTTCTCCTAGAGGACTACATGCTTCTATGTCTAAAGTACTAAAATCAGTTGTTATATCTAGACCTTTTTTCCACTTCTCCAAGCCATTCCAAGCTATCATAACTCCATTATCTGTACATAATTTAGGATAAGGTCTATAAATATCATAACAAGTTTCATGGCATAACATTTGTAAAGCACTAAAGATATAATTGTTACATGCGACTCCACCAGATACCACTAGCTGTTGTCTACCTTCTGGTATGAGATTATATTCTTTACAAAATTCCATAGCTCTCTGTGTTCTATGAACAAGATGTCTGGTAGTAGCCATCAGCATAGCAGCACACAAATCGTTAACTTCTGGTATTAATTCATGAGCTACAGTTTTGTGTTCTATTTCCTTTTTGTGTAAATGGAATAGAACAGAGGTTTTAAGGCCATTTAAACTAAAATTACAATCTTTGGATTCAGACAATGGTAAAGGTAGTTTGAATATATGAGGATTTGTTGCTTTAGATGCTGCTGCTTCGACAGCTTGGCCTCCACATATCTGGGAATACTCAGGAACATTCCTCAACTTCATTCTTCTTGCCACTTTATCAAAAACTTCTCCAGGAGCACAATCCATACTTTCTCCAAGTAATTGAAAGTGATCAACATCTTGAACAACAGCAAGTAAACAATGTCCTCCAGATATTAAGAGGACTAGAAATGGAAATGTTATATCATGATGCATTCTTGCCACTAGTGCATGTGCTTGCATGTGGTGAATGGGGATTATTGGTTTATTGTAACGCCGTCCTAAATGTTTGGCATATTTCATGCCTACAACAAGACTTAGTGGTAATCCTGGCTTCAGTGTGACAGCAATAGCTGAAATATCTTCCATAGCTAATTTAGCTTCCTGTAATGTTTTAGTTACTGTGGGTTCAATGTATGCTCGATGAAGGTCTTGTGCAATATCTGGTATGATTCCTCCATTTCTTAAATGCATAAGATTTTGGGAGTAACAAACTTCTGACAATAATTTACCATTTGAATTAATAATAGCACAGCCAGTATCATCACATGATGTTTCAATACCGAGTATATTTACATTTAGATTTCGTCTGTTGCTATAGCCTCTTGTTTTAAAAAAATATTGTTTACTCACTTTATTAACAAATTGTGAACAGACTAGTCGCTTTAAAACATTCATTATACTTTCTGTGTATTTTTTACCTAAACTAGATTCCGATTATTAAAATATTACTTATATAGTTGTATTTCCATTTACTAGCTGACTAGGTTATTTTTACTTAATTTGTACCTAAAAATATACAAACAACTTTATTAAATTATTACACGTTCGTTCATCACTTAATAATAATCAGTATTATTTTTGTAAATATTGTTTCACTTATATTACCATCAGATAACACGAAGTCTTGTAAATAATAAATAAAGTTAGGTTTTGCACATAACCTATAAAACAAAACAGTGAATGACTGACAGCCTGACAGGGATCAGAATGACATAAGCACAGAACATATATACCCTAGAGGGTATGACATAAGCACAGAACATATATACCCTTAAGAAAGAAGTCATCATGGGCATAAAAGCAAGAAGGAAGAGCCTAAAGCTTTGTTTACACAGGTATACTCGTTCCCAGGTCGAGCAAAGTACTACTGGGTTTTTCCATCAGGAATTTCTCAGTCGCAGCTCGGAGTCTGGATTTGTGCCCGGTTAATGGCAATAGGCTCGCCTCCTATTACATGGGAGTTAAACTTAACTGGCGAAATGTACTAAAGGTACACACACAAGATATACACTGTACTAAAGGTAGGTCCAGACGCCAGCAGGTCAAGCTACCCGAAACTGTCAAATTTTCCCAATCAACCTTGAACCTAATGCTTTAGTGATAAAGTTGAAAATCTATCAAAGAAATTTGACAGGTTGTAGTAGCTTGATGTGCTGCCGTCCATAGTATCGAGGAAACTTACATCAACAAACAAACAAAATCCCGTGCACACGATGACCACATCTGTTAGCAAGCGTTACGATAGCGGCCGAGCGCTGCAAGCAGGAATAGTCCTTACTGTATTATTCAATGGGGTTTTTGTTTCAAATTAAGTTTTAGCCATACTCAAGACTCGAATGTAGCTGTTGCAAAGTTTTAGTACCATTTACAAACCTCAATGAATATTTTTCAAATAACTTACATGTGAGGTTGGATCATTAAATAAACTTATATCTAATGGTCAACCTTGAAGGATTCCAGCCTGTGTTCTAGAATTCAGAAAATAATAATGTTCTCACTACTGGGAATCAGGCTTTCTCTTTGTGAGGGGGGGGGGGGCTTAATCCACATCCATCACAAACATATTACATCCATACAAAGTACACATCCATTTGATGCATATAACATGTATTCGAAATTTAGGTTCTTTATAGTAGTGGTGATGTAAAGTGCATGTAAAGTGCAGTCTGGGTTCGAATCCACGACGGACTCCTATCGACTAAAGCCCCACTGTTCCTTCCAGTACCATGAGTCGGGGGCCCGGGAGATACTTGTACATTCACTGCACCCTCGACTGGTATCAGCCCGCCATGCCTAGCGGGCCCCATCATTCGGGCCAATCACATGACCCTACGTCCTCCCATTAAGGCGCGCATTTAAAACTGCGTGCCACCTGTATGAGCCTGACTGCTCGAGCGACGACACAGCCCCAATTTCGTCGCCCGCAGCCCCCTCCTTATGGTGGCCGGAGATCAAAGCGCCCTTCGACGCCCGGCTGCTCTTCTGATGTGGGTGGAATGATAGGTATGCTCTCTCTCTCTCTCTGCTGCCTCCTTTGCATGCATTACCTCCTCGCAAAAAGAGGCAACAGCATCCCACGCGTTTTCGCTTCCGACCATGGACTGAACCACGGACTGAGCCACTGTCGCGACGAGGGCACAGCGCTGTTGGGCCCAAGCTGAGCACTCCTCCAGCGTATGTTGCGCCGTGTCCTCGGGGCAGTCCACACATTGATGACAAATGGGCGTCCGCTCTCGACTGACAAACGGGCGAAGCTTAGGGTGCCATGCTCCCTCTTCAGCCATTCCTCCATAACAGGCCTTACCGCCACTATTGTAGCGAGCTCCCACCTGGGTTGTGCAAGTCGCTCCCTCCATTCAGCCACTAGGAGCTGACGAAGCTCGCTCCTTCGTACCTCGAATTCCCGGGGAACCGGACGCTGACCACGCGCTAGCTCCACCTTCCGCCAACGATATAGGGACGCTAGGATTATTGCGTCCAGATCCCAGGGCATTGATCTGGCCAGGAGAGTTGCTGCCTCGTAGGAGATCGTACGGTATCCTCTTATCACCCTAACAGCCATCGCTCTCTGCGGCCTTCGCAATATTGCGACGTTGTGACCGTCAGTCTGTCCGCCCACACGGGTGCCCCATACAGAGCCATGGACCGCACGATCCCCACGTACAGCCTCCGGCAGGAGGCGTTGGGCGCCCCCAAATTGGGTAGCAATCGCGCAAGAACAGCTGCAACGCTCATTAATCTGGGGACCAGCCACTGAACGTGCGGCCCGAAGTCCCACCGGCTGTCGAGGACGAGTCCCAGGTACTTCATCGTTGACTCGACACCGATGCGGACGCCTCCTACCACTATGTGTAAATCCCGAGGTGGCTTGTTCCGAGGCCCATGGAAACAGAGAGCCTCAGACTTGTGCAGAGCCACCTAGAGACCCAAACGCCGGATCCTTGCAACGACCTGCGTAACCCCTGCCGTGGCCAATATGGCTGATTGCCGGTGCATTTGCCCCCGAGCCGTCACTAGTGTGTCATCGGCGTAGCAGATTTCGTCAACGCCGTGGGGAAGTGCACCGCGCAGCACCCAGTCGTAACCAATGTTCCACAGCAGCGGCCCTAGGACCGAGCCTTGTGGAACACCACACGAGGTCTCCATCCTTCCCGACCCGGGTAGATTACGGCTCTCTCCACTAAATAGTCCCCGATAATGCGACGGAGGTAGACAGGCACCCGATGATATATGGGTGCCTCCCTCATAAGGGCCTTACCCTAACGCTTTTAATAACCTGCCCTGGAGTTGCATACAACTCCAGGGCAGGTTGTTAAAGGCGTTGGCGATATCCAGAGACACTGCCAATACGACCTCACCCTGAACCCTGAGCAACTGCTTCTTCCACTAGAGCCCTTACTCGCATGATGGCATCCACGGTGGAGCGCCCCCGGTGAAAACCGAACTGGTTATCCGCCAAATCTGGCCTCACGCCGGTCAAGTGCCGGACGGTCGGCGATTATTCTTTCTAATAGCTTGCTCGCCTCGTCTAAGAGCACATTGGGCCTGTATGCCGACGGAGAGTCTGTAGGGCGCAATGGGTCTGTCCTCTCCTTCCTCAGCAGGACCAGTTTGCCAGCTTTCCACCGCCGTGGAAAATGACCCCGCTCGAGGCAAGCGCTAAAAAGGCCTGCAAATCGGGGCCAGAGAGCCCGCATAGACAATGCCAGTGCACTGCCTGGTATACCGTCCGGCCCTGGGGCGGTGTTTTTGGCTTGTAGCTGCAACACCCCGGCTCTCAATTCTATCTGGGTCAGTTCAGGTACGCCGTCATCATCATCGGCATCAACTTCGACGGCATCCTCACCTAACTCTGCAATAGGCGAAGTCATTGGAGGAGGAATATGCTCCGCCCTTGAAGGGAAAAGAATACATCTCGTAACGTAACTCGGGGCCGTCACCACTGTGATGGTAATTAATGCGATTTCGCATACATTTCATAAGCATGCAAATTCATGAGTCCTAGCATGCTAATAGCTATTGCTGTGCTAATTGCTAATATGACGATATTTCATAATAACTAAGGATGTGAATTTTGCTATTATTGCGAATTAAAGAGAACTTTGAGCTAATACGACGCTCGTGCCACGCAAATTATTAATAAAAATTAAACAATCACACGCATTCATTCAATATACGAACATAAATACGAGCAAATCAAAAATAATAAGATAACAATTGCTTAATTTCATTCTTCGCACCACTGCGGGCCACGGGCACCTGCACCTACTTGTTATTTAACAATCACACGCATTCATTCAATATACGACTCTAAATACGAGTAAATCAAAGATAGATAATTAATAATTGCGCATCACCTGCTAATAATTTTAAATAACGAAATCAGGGTCACGTGAAACAGATAGATTTAGTATTTTCGACTTCCCGTGGGTGCGACGGAGACGGAGAGCGCGCTGCTGGCTGACGTGTGATAGTAAAGTACGAAGCGATGAATTAATATGAATTCACACTTCACAGAATTTCGCAACCACATTTAATTTTCTAATGCTAATCTAATGTTCATCATTCGGATGCTAACAATGAATGTGAATGCTAATTAATCTGTCATCACTGCTATTAAAATTCGGTCAGTACAGTTCACTTATTTATTCAGTTAAGTAAGTCGACCGATCTATGTGGAAGCCGTACTAAATCCTCACTGAATAGGTACACAACTTTATTCATACGCAGTCAGGTAAGTATCTACAGTAGGTAGATAGATATTTACATATTTTTCCAGGTAGATAACGTGAGTCGCGCAGCTTGCTCCTACTTGTTTTGTTTATGTTATGTGCATAATTTCAAGACGACGGGATCTTTTAGTAATTCGATGATTTCGCTCAGTGACGTCTTGCGATCTGGTTGCACGTTAAATTCATATTGTAGAAACATGTTGAAATTATCTAAAAAGTTTACCAATAATCTGAAATGTGTGAGTTTTGTATCCAACGTAGCGTGTAGTGGTAAGAATAAAGAGGTACAGAATGAAAGAGGACATGTGAGGAGTTTTGAAGAGATCCCAGGACCTAAGTGTTATCCCATTGTTGGGACGCTGTATAAATACGCACCTTTTATTGGTAAGAGTTTATCTTAATTGTTTAAATGCAGCATCTGTTTATTCTGTCTTCTCTTGTTGTGTAGTTCGGACTATTGGGATCCTATTGAGTTAAGGCAAATAACAGTTACCTACCTATCTACTTGAACAAAATGTTAATTCGTCCAATACCTACTGCTTACCAACATTCATGGCCTATCAGTCGTTGATTTATTTTTATCTCAAGAGTAGCGAAAGGAATAATACCAACAGTATTTGAAGTATCCTCCTACCGAATTACGTAAATTAGTAGTAAGTACTTCGTAGATGTAGGTACGGATAGCAAGAAAAGTCTATTAACACTTCAGTTTTTTAAATCTTAATTATTGAGGAAAATTAAAATTAATTATTAATAATTAATTAAAATTAATTATTATTAATTAATTATTGGGGATTATGGAGGATTGGGATTCATAAAAAATCTGAACTGGTATTAAATTTTTATAGTATTTACTCTTGGCTATTACATGAAGTCCTGAAAAGCGAAAATCGAATCATTTTGCATCAATTCAGATGATAATAGACTTTTGCTGCTGCTCGTACCTACATGTGAAAGGTCCCAAAGTAAATAGTAGATAAGACCCCTCAGACAGAACTTTGCCTTGCTGATAAAAACAATCTTCCAGGTGACTACAATGTAGAAGCACTAGATAAAAACTCTTGGCTGAACTGGCAACGTTATGGCAGCCTGGTCCGCGAAGCTCCTGGAGTCAGGCTGCTCCACGTGTATGACCCTGAGGATATAGAGACGGTGTTCCGGCAAGACCATCGATACCCAGCGAGAAGGAGCCATGTCGCCATGTTCCACTACCGTCTGAACAAACCACATGTCTATAACACTGGCGGATTACTTTCTACGTAAAGGATTTTTATTTTAAGTCAATTGTACTGAAAATTATCACTGGGAGTTTGTAACGACACATTCATGTCCTGTATGATTTGAGCTCTATCATGAAATAAACAACCACTAAAGGACATAAATCGGTGTTGAGGTTTGTTAGTATCGGAAAATCTGAAATCCACGGAGACGATTAGTCGCGGGCTATAAATAATAATAAATAGTATACAAAATGTAACATAAATAACGCACAACCTCTTAAGGAATCATTGTACTCATCATTATGAACAACTTTTCCTATAGGACCAAACCTGAAATCGCAAAAAAAAATTATCTGTTCCCTACATTTTGACGAGATAAGTGAACATAAATGTAGGGGTTTTTAGTTTTGGTATCCACGTTTTGTTAGTATTAAGTTGTTTGTACGCTGTTTTTTGGCTTCCAGAGTTCAGTAAGTTCGTTTCTATTGTTTTCATCCTATGATTTTCGTATTCTTTTTGGAGGAGCTTGTTTGTATTCTTGCATAGGCTTGAAAGTTCTTGTTTCTCTTCTTTATTTTTTGCTGGTTTGCCTTGCAATTTAATTCGTCTCCTTTGTTTCTACTGAAATAATGTCTTTTGTGGAGCTTTCTTTTGTAGGTATTATGACTGCTTCTAATTTACTGTAGTAGGACTCTACGTCGTCAGTTATTGTCTTTAAAATCAATTTAAAAAGTGTTTATGTATTCTTCGCCTTTTTAAAGGGTCCGTTTGTTTCTACTCTTCTTCTGGTTTCTTAAGTTAAATAAATGTATCTCGTACTACGTACTATGGTCACTTGAGAATAAGTTGTTGTTCACGGTTTCTATATTTCGGTCGATTTGTTTTTTTATGGTTCCATCTGGACTAATCCAAGTCCAAACATGTTTGTTTGTTTTTATTTATTTTTTGTATTAATTATTGTAAGTTTGTTTTCTAATGCATACTGTAGTAGACAATCGCCGCTATGGTTTCTGTTTCCGTACCCGTACGGTCCCATCACTATATTTTCGCCCTGCTTTCTCTGACCAATTTTTACATCTAAGTCCCCTATTATAATTAGTTTTCCATTGGCAAGTTTTTGTGCTATTTGTAACTGGTCATAAACGGATGGTATTTCTTCTTCAGGTCCCTCGTGGGTAGAGGCGTAGGTATATTTCTATTAATGATATTTTTTTGTGTTTAAAAAAAACACACTCTTTCAGACAGTCCTATATAGTTTTCAATGTTTGATTTGTATTTCTTTTTGATCAAAAAGCTAACTCCATACAGACCTTTCGTTTCTCCAGGTAAGGCAAAATATGTATGTTCTTCAAGTTCTATTAAGTGGCTTCCAATTCTTCTGACTTCAACTAGACTGATAATATCATATTTAATTTTGTTTTAGGGATGTTTGAGTATTATCAATTTATCAGCTAGATAAAATAATATTATAGAAGGGATAGGATAGGTAGTAACTAATGCTGCAGGTGACTTCTATGTCGTGTTTTCTAATGAAGAGGTCTTATCATTTGACTACCTACTTATACAAATTCAATAGGTCGTTAGTCCACACCGCAGAATCTACTTGTAATGATTAGAACGAACGTTTGTGGTCTCTTACTCATATATCCATATTTATTTGGGCCAGGGCCGGATTTAGAGGTGTGGAGGCCCTGGGGCAACACAGGAGTGGAGGCCCCTGATTATTTTTCAAATAGGTAGATTAAATAATATTTTTCTGAAAGTGTTTCAATCATTTATTGCGAGACAAATCAAATCTTTTCAGCGAACATATTAGATAAGTAATAAATATTATATTATCCTATCATACGAATCTCTTATATCTTATATCTTTGCGAGCTTTTTTTTAACTAAAAATTATTGATGATTTTGCTGAAATCTAGCTCCCGGAGTAAACCCCGTCACCAGCGCGATCTCTCGAACGAGACAGGGTCACGGATCGACCAACGGCCGCAAACACAGTAAAACAATACGCTGCCGCGAGTAAAATTAAATTTACTAAGTTTTCAAATTGTATGCTAGATACTCTTTCGTTGTGTCAGAGCATATTGCATTCCTTGAGCGCGAAGCGCAAAGGCTATGCTCTATTATCGCCTAAAAATCAAATTTCTCGCCGACTGGTCGACACTTCACGTGACCAGAGGGCTGGCTCGTTCTTTGGCCAAAGAATTAGCATTGCCATTCAACGTGGCAATGCTGCCAGTCTTCTGGGCACGTTTCCGGATGACAGCGATGCGGACGAGTACTTCGACGCCTAAGTTTCCTTTTGTTTTGTATATTTATTTGTATAGTTAGTTAGTTCGTTAGTTAGTAGAAAAAGATATTTTAAGTTTTTAAAAAAAATAATAATAAACAAAACCTTTTTTCAGTTTCCGATTAATTCGCATTAAATCGTATCTGTTATAAAAATACACTGATATAAAGAGAAATCATTACTATAAACAAATTAAAACTACTCCTAAATCGATTAATTGAATTTTTTATATAAAATAACTATTTATTCAACTGAATATAATTTTATTATAAAATGAGTGCTCAAGGCATGAATATTTGGATTTTACAAACTTTTTTTTAATAAGTACAATTTATGTGGGGGCCCCTGTCTTGTGGAGGCCCCGGGCAGTTGCCCCGGTTGCCCTGCCTTAAATCCGGTTCTGATTTGGGTCCAATATCACGTATTTTTTTTTGTTTTAACATTTACAGGAACGGCACAGAATGGTGGAGGCTGAGAAGTACATTCCAAAAGAATTTTACCAGTCCTCAGAGCGTAAAAAATCACGTCGAAAGAACAGATGGAATAATAACAGAATTTCTTCAATGGATAAAGGAAAGAAATATTTCATACAATGAAGACTTTTTGCCATATTTGAACAGATTGAACTTAGAAGGTAATGGTGGGAATGAAACTGAAACAAGGCACACTAAATTTGAAAGGGTCAAAATGCTATAATGACAGTCGTGGTTATGTTTCAGTAATAGGAACTGTAGCGTTCAATGAACGCTTTCGAAGCTTTTGTCCTCAAGAACAAGACCCGACTTCAAGAAGCAGTAAAACTATTAAAGCGGCTTTTGGATCTAATAGTGGAATTATGAAATTAGATAAAGGTGTTCTTTGGAGAATGTTCAAAACTCCTCTTTACCGGAAACTTGCTGACTCTCAGGAATATTTAGAAAAGTATGTAAAGTACCTAGCCTGCATATGTTATATCTTCCTGATTTGATCCTAACTTTAAGCCATGTTTTTAATAGAGTATCCACAGAAATCTTAATGAAAAGGGCGCATTTTTTTGTACACGCTGACGATAACGACAGCTCTTTATTGGGATCTTTTCTAAAGCAGCCCAATCTGGATTTGAAGGACGTCCTAGGAATGATGGTTGATATTCTTATGGCTGCTATCGACACGGTAAATATCAATCGGATCGTCCTTTGCAGATTTTGAGTAACAATGATTAATATTTCAATATATTTTATTTTAGACTGCTTATGCAAGTAGTTTTGCTTTATACCACGTCAGTCGAAATCCTGAAGTTCAACAGAAAATTTTCGATGAGATTTCTACACTTCTTCCCATGAAAGATGCGAAAATCAGTCCCGATATCATATCGAAAGCTATTTATGTAAGAAGTTGTATCAAAGAAAGTTTAAGACTAAATCCTGTGTCCATTGGCGTAGGCCGATTAACGCAGAAGGATTTCATTCTGAGAGGTTACCTTATTCCAGAAGGAGTAAGTATGAACATGATTTTATAAACAAATAGCGAAATTATAAATATGTAGGTAATAAAAATGTTGCTTTTGTTTCAGACAGTAATAGTAACGCAAAATATGGTAGCGTCTCGACTGCAACAATATGTCAATGATCCGTTAAAATTCAAACCCGAACGCTGGTTAAGAGGTTCTGAGAGTCATGAAGATATTCACCCCTTCGTCAGTTTACCATTTGGTTTTGGACCTCGATCTTGTATAGCAAGAAGATTAGCGGAGCAAAACATATGCATTATTCTAATTCGGGTAAATGTTCTATTCGTTTTGTTAAATGTAACTCATTTTTTCTGCAAGATGTTTTTTATATGTCATAAGGTCATAACTCTAGGGTATGAATGAGACCATATCAAAGAATCAACTGGCATATGAATTATTTTTCAATTATCATTTTTTTTTTGTTTTCGATAATTCGACAAAGTCACGATTATTAATGTAAAACACCCTTACGTGAAATATGACAACGTCGCTTTTTCTTAGCTTTAATTATTATGAATGATTGGTATGAATGAAAATGAATTACTCTTATTTATCAATGAAACACCTACACACATCGAGAGTCTTATGATATCTTCGAAACTATGCATTTTTGGACCACAATTCGATTCTTTTCAGGAAAAACATCGTAAGCGCCAAAATCTTAAAACTATTTTTTCTTCGTAATCTTTTAATTAGACAGGTTTACATCTTGCCGCGGATTACTCTTAAATTTTATTTTAAGTTTATACGACTTTACTAGCTTTTGCCCGCGGCTTCGCTTTCGTGGATGTCGGAAAATACCCCACGGGAACGTACCGGGATTAAAAGTACCCTATGATCCATAATACTGTATTGGTTTTCGCGACGGACGCCAGAAAGTTCCCAGTCGGCATGATTTTTTTGGACATCTTCAACAATCATCATATCAGCCAATTTATATAAAAACTTAATGAATTATACACCTAAACCTTCCTCATGAATCACTCCGTCCATTGGTGAAAACCGGATAAAAATCCATTCGGTATTTATTGAGTTTATCGCGTTTATACAGACAGATGCGGCGGGAGGACTTTGCAAAAAGAATTTGCAAAACTATTATGCCGCTCAATAACAAATATGAAATAACTGTTAACCGAGTTAACCGATTTTAACAAAAACTTGTTTATAAAAAATAAATAAAAAAAACAACCGACTTAAAAAAAAAACACTACAAAGCGAAAAATAACTTTAATTTTGTAAGTCGGTGTCTTTGGTTTAGTATTTTCGTTTTTTGCCACCGATTTCCGAAATAAAAGTAATTTTTTACTGTTTGTTTGGAAGTCGGTGGTTTTTTTTATAAATAAGTTTTCCACTTATTTTCCACTTTTTAGTTGTGGAACCTACCCCACCCAAATTCGTATACCACTACTTGCTAAGTAAATAACAGTGACAGGAAGTTATTATAACATCATCAACATACACTAAATGGAAAAGAAAACGTATTATTGAAGCTAACTCAAAAATCACTCAATAGAATTTGACCAAATTTATATGCAACCACCTTAGGACTATACCCTTTCAAATAAAAACTTTGCAAATGTCGCGCTAAGTCGTGTCAGAAGTTTGGAAGGCGTAGTTTCATCAGGTTTGGACGCCGTCCCAACAAATTATTAAGTCAACCACACGACGACAGATCGCTGACCAAATCTGTCTTCTGACAATCAAGGCCACACATAACATACGACTCAAGTAGCGCAATTTTAAGCATATTACCATTAAAATAATTTATAGCCAGAGTACATCTCATGACAATTCCAATAAGCCCAAACACGGCTAGGATACATTATTTTATTACGGTGTTTTAAACATACTTCGTCTTAGTCGCTTAACTATCTTAATCGAGAAAACCGTAAAATACTTATCATTGAGGAGTTCCCGTGGACATAATTATGTGGTCTTCTGCATCAGTTCCACTTCACCAAATGACAGTTTCTGGATGCAAATGCTTGACTTGTTGATGAAAATACGTAATTAACCAATAATATTTGAGGAGTTCCTTCAATTCCTCATGGATCCTATCATCAGAACTGGATTTTGATAAAGATGGGACCAATCTGGACGTATGTCCTTTCAATATAAAAAAAGAATTTTCCAAATCGGTTTAAAAAAATACATACAACCGAATTGAGAACCTCCTCCTTTTTTGAAGTCGGTTAAAAATAAAAACTAAAATGTTACCTTAAGAAGTCAAGATACGAACTATGACTACATTTTCAATTCCTTAAATCTCTTAAAAAGAGGTACACAAAAATTTTAATATTATTTGTGATTTTTAAAATCAACCCCTATTTTACCCCCTTAGAGGGTGATTTTTCAAAAACGCTGAACCACATAATTCTTTATTTCCTACCAAAAGCATACATTTGAATTTTCATATCCCTAACTTAAAAAATGCAGGGTTTCCCATACAAAATTTCATCCCCTATATCACCCTCTGTAGGGTTATTTTTAAGACAAAAAATACCCTATGTCCTTTCCCAGGATGCCATCTATCTCCTTGCCAAATTTTATCGAAATCCGTTCAATGGTTTAGGCGTGAAAAGGTAACATACAGACAGACAGACAGACAGACAGACAGAGTTACTTTCGAATTTATAATATTAAGTAAGTAAGTAAGTATGGAGTATGGATATGGATTGTTGTAAGAAATTATCTTCTTAAATGACAAGATCGTTAATTAGGAAAGAAAAAACCCTTTCCTGTAAAAAGTGCAAATTGTCGCTTACAATGTTCTTCCTGAAAAGGCTGGATATATTCTAGGACTCTTTGTATTATTTTTACACGTAAATAATATAACCCTAGAGTTATGACATATAAAAAAATAACACGTTGTATATATCTACAAGATGACAAATAATATTTATGGTTTCAGCTAATTCGTGAATTCAACATAAAATGGATGGGTGGAGAACTTGGAGTTAAAACTCTCCTTATAAATAAACCTGACAGACCAGTGTCTTTGTCCTTTACTTCAAGAAATGAGTAATAAATAATAATGAGGATTTATGCTAATTAAACATTTGTGTTATGGTCCGTGAGTGTAAGCTTTCACCTGTAACCTGCCTGTTCGGGTGGATTGGGTTAGGAATAAATTGAGAAATAAGTAAATAAAAATCTTTTAAAATTTCCATTAAATTTTTTATTAAATGATTAACCAGAACCGGTGGCTTTTGGTTGTTTTTTGATTTGTTGATTGCCAGTTGCAGAAACGAACTTTAACTTTTAAAGCTGTCATTAAATACTAATCTTCCATTAACTTGTTGCAGAAAGCAACATTAGACTCGATTTTAATGGTCAAACGAGGCAATCTGTCACATTTTTTGTTGCACAAAGCATTATTAGCGCCTAAAGGACCTTAAAATTGAAATTTCGGGCGTTCAATTTTAATAGGTCAACAAACGTCTATTAGCCCAACATTAATATTGCAGTTCGTGGTTATTTTAGTGTCTTGTGTGCCAATTTTCAGTTTTTATTTAAAAAGCAGTGGTAAAAAGTAAAGTAAGCCATACCTGGATTATACAACATGTCTTTGTCGAGCCTGTCATCATTGTCTGAAGCAGAAGAATAAGTTCCCCGTCATTGCCGTCATATCCCAAACAGAGAAGATATATTCTTAAAATACGACGGAGAAGATTTTCGTATTCGTTACAGAATTTCAAAAGAAGCAGCTATTCAAATATGTGACCAGCTTGATTTCGAGCCCATTACCCATGGAAATAAATACATCGATGGCAAAACTCAACTACTGATTTGCCTGAGATTTTTTGCCACAGGATCTTTTCAGTAGGTATTAGGTGGTTTGATCATTGTCCACAAATTGATTTGTCGAACAGTACAGAAGGTAACTCTGATGCTTGTTTTTATTCTAATACCAGAGAGGGAAGAATTCAGAAGGGTTGCCGAAGATTTTTATGAAATTGCAGGATTGCATATCTTAGAGAATGTCGTGTGAAAAGTTCATAAAGAAATCAAATGCAAAAAATAAGTTACTGGCAAAGGTCCCGAAACCATCTCTAAAAGTGTTGGTTTTACGTCAACTAATGCTGCGGCAATTTTATTCCTTTTTAAATTCCGCACAAAAAAGTTAGATTCATTTAGGATCCAGGATAAGGATTTTTTCTCGCAGACAAAATGTTATTTTCCTAGGCTATATGGTAATATTGTGTATGTATACTAATTTTAAATAGTCTCTGGTTTCGTGTTTTTTACCACAACAATAATTATAAATCAGAGTAAAAACAATGCAAACTAAATAACTCGGAGCACATGGAATACAACGAACTCACAACATATCAAACTTACCTAATGTCAAAATTGTCTAACATATTATTTCTTTCATCGAGTTTATGCTAGATTGGAAAAAAATAATGGAAACCTTCACTCATGTTCATTCTTTTCACTCAATACTACTGGCAACATTGTTTATGTAACATGTGTTATGGACTTTAGGTAATGGATCTTTATCATATGCTCAAGTTATTTTCTGCAACATCATTAAATGAATGAAATCATTAGCGTTGATGATCCATTACGTATTTGGGCATTAATGTTTGTCTTTGTGCAACTGGGTGTAACTCTCGTACGAAAATAGCATTTCAAATAACTGGGTCCTTTTAGCATATTAGAACGGATATACATTTTTTACACGAATGGGAACATTCTGTTTTCTAAAAGCCATGTTTGGAGCAATACGTTTTTCAACAATATCATGTGCGTAGGACGTGGGATATACGAACTGATTTTTATTTCCCCATATAGAAGACTGTATTGCATTCAGGTTTAGTTTTGGGAACGCCGTTACAGGCAATCTAAAGGGATGCTTCAACAACAAACTTTCTAGAGAAAGAGGTTTCGGAATCACGAGGTTTTTTATCTTTGGTGCACGATTAGATGATGAGGTAAATATTCCCAGATGATTTGTAGGCTTTGAAATGATTGTAGGGGGTAATGTTTCACTGAATGTTACGACACGTTCTGAATTTGGTTGAGAAACTTCTTTTATCACATAGGAGTCAGTAATTTCTGGAGAGAATTCCTGGAGAGTCAGTCCTGAAGAAATTTCTGTAATTGGAGGGAACACTTCTATTGATTCTTCTAATAATATTGGTATTTCTATTTTCACTTCTTCTGTAGCAACTGGAAAGATATTGTTTTCCAATGCGAAGGTTTCTGCAGTTTCCAAGGGCTCTGAAAACGGTCTTGCAGTGGTTTCTGGAATTGAAGGAAATACACCTGTGGATTCCTCAACTTTTGTAGATTCTTCTATTTTTACTTCTTCAACAACGGGAGAGATGCTATTATATGATAGTGGTGGTAAAAATGGAGCTTCTGGAATGACTACTAATTCTAAAGTGAAGGGTTTCGGCTCAACATCAACAATGATTGGCTCTTCGATTTTCAATTCTTCTTCAACCACATGGTTAACGTTTGCCGAAAGCGGAGGTAGTACTGGAGCTTCAGGAATGAATACAAGTTCTGAAGTGATGGGTTTAGGCTCAGCGTAATTAATGATTAGCTCCGTGATTGGGCTCACAGCTATTTCTGGAATTGTAGTAAACATACCTGTTGGCTCCTCCAATATTACCGATTCTTCTTTTTTCACTTCTTCTTCCACAATAGGAGGAATGCCGTTATATGATAGTGGCGGCGCCTCAGGAATTACTACAAGTTCTGAAGTGACAGGTTTGGGCTCAACGTAATCATTAATGATTTGCTCTGTGACCAGTCCAACAGCGACTTCCGGAATTGTAGGAAACACATCCGTTGACTCCTTCAGTATTACCGATTCTTCTTTTTTCACTTCTTCTTCAACAATGGAAGAGATATCATGAAGTGAAACAGAATGTAAAACTGGAGCTTCTGTAATTGCTACAAGTTCCTGAATGGCGGGATTGGGCTCAATGTCAACAACGATCGGCTCTTCGATTTTCACTTCTTCTTCAACAATATGGATATTGTTAAGTGAGGGTGGAGGTAGCACCGGTGCTTCAGGAATGACTACAAGTCCTGGTGTGATGGGTTTGGGCTCAATATAATTAATGATCGGCTCCGTGATTGGTCTCACAGCTAGTTCTGGAATTTTAGAAAACACACCCACAGGTTCCTCCAATATTATCGATTCTTCTTTTTTTACTTTTTCTTCAACAACGGAAGGAATGCCGCTGTTAAATGATGTTGGTAGTAGCTCCGGTTCTTCAAAAATGACTAGAAGTTCTGGAGTAACAGGTTTGGGCTCCTCTGTAATTATAATCGGCTTTACGATTTCCAAATTGTTTTCTTTCTCAAGAACTATTTTTGACAGCGTTTCTTTTGAAATATCCAACAAAGGATGCATACACGGCTTTAGAATTTCTATTAGTTTGTCTTTCTCGACAAGCACTTTTGAAGTACCTTCCGCACAAGGATGATGGTCTTGCTGAATCAATGGTATCAAAGATTCAATGTTAGGTGAAATATAGCTTTGTGGTAAATTTAGTTGTGGCTTGAAATAAAAGTTCGCACCTTGGTGAAAAATGCCAGGTCCAAGAACTTTTAATTCTGGGTAAACTTGACCAGGCTGCGCGTTAAAATTTTCGTTGACGGTGATTTTGATGGGCTCATAGTTGATTGCTGCTGAGATTACAGAATGGAAGTGAAGAGTGCCAATTAAGGCAATAAGCACAATCGATGTAACCTGAAAAAAAAGTGTAATGTGATTACATTGCTTAAGGCACTTAGGTCGTTAAAAAATCGTAGCCACAGTATTCTGTAATATAAACTGAGCTAATCCAGATTTTCAAAATATGCTTCAATAGAAATTCATAAAAAAAATCTAACAAAACAAATAATACGGTTCCTCAACCAAAAAGTTTAACGTAATCGAGATACATACATACATAAACTCACGCCTTCTTCCCATAGGGGTAGGCAGAAACTACAGAACGCCACCTGCTACGATCCTTACATACTCCTTTTGCCTCGGTTACGTTCATACATCTGGTCATACACGCACGCCGGTTGCGAGTACTACGCACCTGACCTTTCTGAAGAACATCACCAATAAGATCACTATATGTCTTCCTAGGGCGACCCCTCCCGGCGTTTCCACTCACATCTGACAAGCTATTATGATGAGGATATTAGCTTTTAAAATTTTCCGCCGATCCCAACATAATTGGGAAAAGGCCAGCCTTTTCCTATTTATGTTGAGGTCGGCTTCCAGTCTAACTGGATACAGCTGAATGTCAGTATTTTACACGGTAATACGATACCCCTTAGTAAGACTAGTTGTCAGACTCGGGCTTCTGACGACTCATAACGACTGTCCACGAATGACAGCCGGGACCAATTATGGGCTTAACGTGCTTTCCGAGGTACGGAGGGGTCATGGTATGTAAACATGGCCACCTATCCACAGGCCAACCGCGGCAAGCGTAGATTAACCTGGTCGATTGACCCGTGCAGCTGTTAATAACACAACACGATTACGTCTTTTTTTCTTCGAAAGATAGTTTTGAAAACTCATTTTTTATTTTCTCTATACACACAGCACCTGAACAACTTTCACAGTGAATATTATCCTTTTTTTACACTAAGTATTATCAAGGTTAAAAACATAAATACCTACCTGCTTTCATAGCTCACAACTAAAACAAATCATTTATTAAACCAACAATGGCGACTCAGAATAAAAAATAATACGACATAAAAGTCATGGCGCTTTAAGTAGCGATAATTAAATGAAACAAAGCTACTATTTAAAGTAGTCATGTTGTAATAAAGACATTGCCTACCCTGTGCAGTTGTGTGCGTTATTTGTGAGATTGTGTGCCACGTATTTATATGAACGCACACGCATTAAATCCGCATGGCCACGAGAGCACACATATAAACATTTAGACCCGAATAGTTTGTGTCTTTCCCGAGGAAATCAGCAGCGCGCTAGTGCAGCGCAATGTGAAGCTGCGTCAAATAATACGAAGGAGCAAGCAAGCACGCACGACAGATGGAGCTGATTTATGATTTTTTTGGTTATTGATAATACGCTCGTAGTAAATAATATTAGATATCAGGACAAGATTATAAATATTTATCTGAGTTAGGTAGGGTAGGCAGTGTCTTTCCGTCTTTATGAAATGCACGCCACTGCGGCTACATTAGCACCCCGATATGTTCTAGTATCTGTCACTTTGCTCTTTAATCTTTCATCCACAATCACAAAGTCGATCATACTTCTACTGTTTTGCCTTTCCCACGTATACCTGTGAACCTTCCTATGATTAAACATAGTGTTCATAACAGACACATTCTTCTCTACACATATCTCTAGTAAATTCATCCCATTCTCATTCACTCTATCATCCCCAAATGCACCTAATACTTTTTCCTAGGCTTTTTCTCTTCACACCAACCCAACTATTAAAGTCTCCAATTAGTTATAACAATCTTCTCGTTTGACCTACATCCATTTAATAAATCCCTTATACTGTCCCAAAATTCGTCCTTGTCCGAAAGTGAGCTTCCCATATCGGGTGCATAAACGCATATAAAATAAAGATAGAGTTCAGGCCCACATTGGATCTTATCCATAGAATCCTGGGACTCACACAAACATTCAAACATTTTATCATCCGCTCGGAGAGGACAACCCCCACCCCCTGACAGGCCCTATGTGTCTCTTGGACACCGGACCAAATAGCGGTCAGAGAACCGTGTTTGGATATGTCCACTCCCTTTCTTTTCGTCTCATTCACACATAACACATCTACCCTTTTATCCTTCACCATCTCACACACCTCATCCATCGTATCTTTTATACCTCCCTGCACATTCAGCGTAGCTAAGCGACATTCCGCAGCTCGCTTTTCGCCCCGTGGAAACAACTGACGTGGTATGTGGCGAGCATCACCGCCACCTCCGAGTTGATCAGAATTTGAAAAACTCATTTAGTTCCCACGAAAAGCAGATAAAAAAATCTGTCAACACTGCAGAGCCCCGCATGTAGAGGCCGAATTTAATGGGGCATAATAATTGTCTAAAGGGAAATGCCCATTTGAGGCCCTCAGTGGACATTAGACTAGGGAAAACATACTTTAGGTACTACTATAAAAATATTTATTTACTTTCTTCCAAATGAGCGCCACTACAATCTACAACAATTAGTAAAAAAAGTAAGTCAATTGAAAAAACAAGAAGATTTTTGATTTTGACGCTGGCAAAATATTGCCAGTGTCAAAATGATATTATGTACTATCATTAATCAATCGATTTGAATCGATTTATAAACAAATATTATATCCCAACGGCATACCCACGGGACTTTACTGGTATTGCAATTAAAAAGCAACTAAAAAACATATGAAAATAAAAACTAATGTGTACTTACTCGTAAAAAAGAATAAGAAAAATAAATCAATTATCAGTTATTTAAAAAAGTAATCGATATATCGAATCAGTTTTATTATTTTTCGTGATAGTGACAACACTGAATTGAATCTGACACTTCGCTTGTTGCTTAGTGACAATGCGAACGCAAGTCAATACATTGACAGAAAACAGAGATTTCAACATGTATAAATGTGAATCTGTGATGTAAATGTTATACAACTTATATCAGGTTGGCACAAAAGTAATGAGACACTACAAAACTCTATACATTTCCATTTTCAAGTAAATTGTTTTCGATAGTATTCTAGAATGTTGCAGAACATTCTAGGTACTTGTGATGTGGGGGTATATAAAGCCGCCCTCGCGATCAGTTTAGTCTTTAATCCGAGCCAGCCTGTCCTTAGCTGTCCTCCCAGCGACGCCCTAAGCCGAGGTCCGTACCCCACAGGGGGTGCCCTTAGCGAGTAGTTGCTTAGCTTTAGTTTTATGCCCTGGCTGGAGGCCTTAATTTATTGAGGCATCCACAGGAAAGCCCGGTTATGCAGCCGACAACCTCCTACATGTTGAACTGCGAGATGTCATTCCTCAAAAACAAAAACAACTCGGCCAGTTTGTAGAAAAATGGACGAGCGACAAGTTCGAACACTATACTTAAACGAGTACTTGTTAGGCCACAATGCGCGGGCTGTAGCTGACAATATCAACACTGCATTGGGCGCTGGAAGTACAAGTCATGCGACGGTGTCCCGATGGTTTGACCGTTTTAAATCAGGAGACAGGAGCCTTGAACGTCAGCCACGCTCAGGACGACCACCCGCAGTGAATGATGACGATTTACGCCGCGAACTGCAGTCGAATCCGGATGCTACCACTCGTGAATTAGGGGAAACAGTTAATTGCAGTCACCACACCGTGGAATACCATCTGCATGAGCTTGGGTATCGAAAAGTTTTGGCTCGGTGGGTATCGCATATCCTTACAGACGCCAGTTGTGCAGTCTGTGTCGCTATCTGTCAATCACTTTTGCTGCGACCCCGACGTAAAGAGCTCTTGTCTGATCTGGTTTCTGGAGATGAATCATGGATTCATTACGAGAACGATACACGTCGTGCTTTTTGGCTGTTTTGAGAAGAAACGCCACCAACTCAACCGAAGCTGAGTCAAAAGAACCGCTTAAAAGTTCTGCCTTGCTGTTTCTGGGAGTTTTATGAACTATTACACAATGAAACTATAAACGCTGATAAATACTCAAACCAGCTCACCAAACTATCTGCTGCTATCAAGAAAAAACGACGAAGACGAGTCAATGTAGTTTTACTAAACGATAACGCTCGACTTTACGTCGCATCTGCCGTTCGCCAACAGTTGGAGAACTTGGGCTGGGAGACGATACCCCACCCACCTTATTCCCCAGACCTCGCCCCATCAGACTATCATTTGTTTATAGCCCTGAAACAATATTTGCGGGGTAAGCAATTTAATGATTTCTCGGATGTAGAGTGGAGTTGAACAACTTTTTCGAGGCACAGCCATCAGAGTTCTGGGCGAAAGGCATCCAAACTTTGGCGGATCGTTGGCAAGAAGTCTTAGATGCTAATGGTGATTACATCATTGACTAAGCTTTTTGTATTGTAATAATAATAAAAAATCTATAACGTAAACCAAGTGTCTCATTACTTTTGTGCCGACCTGATGTATCTGTGGTGCAAACCCACAGTTACGCTCAATGTGGATGTGTTTTGATTTTTCTTCGATTTCTTTTACTTCGACCTGGCTTTGTTATATGGACTTGATTCGGATTTTCACCAACGAAATTGGCTTTGTTTTATGAATTTTGTTCTCACCTTCAACAACAATTTTGGCTCCGGAATCAAGGATCACGGCTGCATTCGAATTTGCATATTTTAAAATAGCAAATGTGATTTTTATGCCCTAATAACTAAAATTGGATAAAAATATATTAGGAAAACCCCTCCTATCATATTCAAGCATTGAAAAAAGAAAAGTTTTTTTTAAATATTTCTAAAATAGTGGCGTCAATTTGAATATATTTTTTAGATATCCAATACTATTAAGATTTTAAAACACTCCATTTTTATAGTAATATTCGATGTCGATCTTGGGCCTTGGATGCTATGGAGACTGGGCATTCCCCTTTATGTTACCCTCTCTGATCACAAAAATAATAACAAAAACAGAAATAAAACTTACCATGTTTATCTGACGAAGTATAAATTGAACTGACTTTACAAACCACTATGCACGCATTATATACTTAAGGAAAATTAAAAGGACTAATTATTGAATAGTGTATTTACTAGTAAAATTAGAGACGACATTAGAATTATTAGCTATCTAATGAACTCCAATGAGCACAATTGTACAAGTTCTGCAAATGATCCAGTTTTAGGCCATTACCTGTCCCTAATTAAGGAATGTTCTATTGCAAAACCTTTTAATATTTAAACGCTTTGTAATTTAAAAATAATTATCATTAAACACTACATTCCTACGAAACAATATTAGTTAATACTTCTATATCATCATGAAAAAGTGAGTGACTAAGTTTAAAAAAATGCGTTCTCATTATACTAAATTAGTATGACGGCGCAGCAGAAGGCGCCGCCTAGTTTGTTACGAAGTTACTGCAATCACCGAAAAAGTTGGATAAGAGTAACACTGGCTGGTGACAATCACTGTAGCAGAGCGTCGTATCGATGGTTGCGTGGCGGCTGTCTACAGATGACAGAAGAGCCGCTTTCGTACCACGTCCACGACGAACTGCTATATTGCGGCGCAATCCCAATGATATTGAAGCTCGTGAACCACTAACACGATAACTACTTCTGGTAAAGGCTATCATCTATTACGAGTTATTTGGTTTCGATTAAAACATTATCAGTATATAGAAACGCGATCTCATATTCTGTTATTTTTTATTCGACAAGACATCATGACCACTATAAACAAGACAGGTTTTTATGGTGACATTCATTGCACTCAAAGAAGTTTGCACAATCGGTTTTTAGTACAGGTTTTTTTTTTTCAGACTTGTTCCGCCAACGTAATTGGCGCCTATTTTATATCTAATCCTTTCCATACCAGTTCTCGCGCACATGCCTATCGCACGTCCATGCTTCATACTTTATCTTTCTTTTATCCATCACCATTTATACTGTGGGTGGGACTCCCACTTATGAGTTTCCTATTCCTCTAATTTATTTATTTATTTACTTTTTATAATTATCTTTAGGGAAATAATTGGAACAATTGGTTTTATTATACATATTTTAACTTAACTTATTTACATAACACTTGTCTTATTTACATAGATATTCCCAAAACATGTTGACATCGCTCTTAGTCTACTGCTTACCCTATTTTACAATTTTTTGCGTTAGTGTCCTATGTTTACTGTGACTATAATGTACAATATAACACAAGCCATAGTTGTTTTAGCATGCTTTATTCCTTTTTGGGCTATATTCTCACAGTAAGCTATAAGTTTATATCTGTTTTTTCCCAGCATTACTTCCCCACGATTTCTCTCTGCAGTCTTTTGCCTATTTCTTGTTCCAGATTGTAGCGTTCCCTTGCGTAAATTGGGCAATCTAATACAAGGTGTATGACTGATTCCGCTACATTGGGGTCGCAGGTGCATGATGGTTCTTTTTACACTTAAAGCGATTTAAGTATTCCGAGAACCCACCGTGCCCTGTTAAGACTTGTGTGAGGCAGCTACGGCGTCCGGAAAAAACATTTTCGTCACCGAGGCTGTTTCACCAAACACATATCTCCCATTCCACTCATCAAGCGAACCCAAATGGATTTGGCGCTTGATGAATGAAAGTGGACTCAGGTCATAATCCGGCTTTCTCTGTGACGACAACGCCACTTCCTTCACCAGCTCGTCCACCCGCTCATTCCCCGGCAAGCCCGCATGGACTTTGACCCAGAAGAGAGACACAGCTTTATTCTGGTCCAATGCCTGAGTCAGATTGGCTCGTGCGCGGACCGCCAGAGGGTGGAGAGAGCCATGGCTTGCAAGCGTCTGCAATGCTGACATTGAGTCGCTGCACAAGTCATAGCTCGTCTCTTTACGCTTGAGAATCACTTCCGTTGCCTTGCAAATGGCTAGTAGTTCCGCCTGGTAGACAGTGCAGTACGCGGCGAGGCTGAGTTTGAAGTTCTGGACTTCACCTTCATTATCCCACAAGGATAATGCGGCTCCGACCTTCCCCTCAATCCTGCTGCCGTCAGTGAATATTCGCACTGCCTGCACGTTATGACTGTCCACAAGCTGTTGGTCGGCCAGGCCACATGCCACATGTGAGATGTTTCTGCAAATCTCACCATACTCTCAATCTCCCTGGCACAAACTGGGATGACCCTCTCTTTGCCTCATACAGGGCGGCTGGCTCTTGTATGCGGAGGTCTAGAGGTAGTATCCCAGCCAGCACTAGTGCCGAGTATAGTAACACTGTACGGTAAGACTTACAGAGCTTCTGGGCGAATCCTCGTTGGACAGAGCCTAGCTTCTTCCGTATACCCAGCTTCTTCGTAGCGAGAGCCCAGGCTCCAGCCGCGTACGTGACGATAGGTTCAATCGTGGCAGTATATGTTAATTGGATAACCTCCCTATTGAGACCCCAGCTATCTTTCGCTTCACGTGCCGGTTGTTTGTAAATTTCCGCCACCTTCTTGCAGACGTTCTTGGTATGTTCGCTGAACGATAACTTGTCGTCTATAGTCAACCCCAGCAGTTTCATACTCCTAACCATACCAATGTCGATCCCGGCCATATTCAGAATTGGAGTGTCGTACTTAAGCTTGTTGGTTATTAACATCGCACAGGTTTTGTGCGGTGCAAACCTAAGCTTATTTCTGACTCCCCAGCTTTGACATGCATTAACTTTATCACTATCCTGCGCCGTTATCAGAAGTGGGATCGAATACGAAGAGTGGCATATTTGGGTTTATTTTTAACCGACTACAGCGAAGCAAAAGAGGGTTATGATTTTTTTACCCGTTTGCAGCGGAGCCAAAAAGGAGGGTAATGTTTTTATAACCAGTCAATAAGACTGTGACGTACCGTGACTAATATGAAGGTGCTGCTATGCCGAGTTTAAGCGATGTTGTTAACGCTTGCTGTCATGTGTGAAGTTCGATCCTGATGATTCCTCATGATGGTTGCTATAGTGCAAAAAAATAATATGAAAATATCTTGAGGATTTGGCTTTTTTGATGGCACTTACTAAAGCGTCAACAGATCGTATTGCTACTATTCTGACTAGACTGAACAAGAAGGAATCTACATGGACTGCGCCGCTAAGCAAACATTGCTTTCTAGATTGTCAAAGCCCAAACGAGTTCAAGACCATTTCAAATCTGGTTGAAGGAAACTGCGTGCGCAGTGCACTTATGGATTTCGACTACTGGATTTGTAACATATCAGCGCTATGTCAAAAGAATAATTTGATAATTATGCAGTGAGTTGCTAGCTCATGTGGTTACGACCCGAGCTCAATTATTTTGAATCCTTGATAGTGTCACACTCAAGCGTCGATGGATATTACGGATGGAACCCAAGAACTAGAACCAATGCGATTTCAAATAACAGACACAAAAAAATTCTAGAAAATGTTATTGGTGCGGCTTGACAGGTTGACGACAATTTGACTGCGAGAAGCTAAACGAACATTCTGGGATAAAAAAGTATTAAGATGAGAGAAAAACCAAGTCATGTGCGGACGGTTTGCCCGCTCAGGAAGAGTTGAGGTGGAAATGTGGAAGGCCAAGGAAGTCAGTGTGAACTATCACTGGCCCTAGGAGAGTTATGGGTATTATGTAGATTGGAGATATAGTCCGATGGTGGATCATCTTGCTCGCTTTTACCGATTACAAAAAAGGTGGTTATGTGTTTGACTCGTACTTTGGTAGAAATTATTCACGACGGATTTTGAGACTGTACGCAATAATCTTGTTTATTTTAAACTGGTGTTTTCGAAACTGACATGCAATGCGCTTCTCAGACTAGTGCAGCAAGAATAATAGAGGTTTCGTTCGGTTGATTTAAAGTTTCTTATCCTTTCAGACTGTATTAATATCTCTGTAGCTCGTGATCCGTGTATCAGTGTATCCGTGGTCCGCGCCTCCCATGTGGACGTTACGGTTTACTCAAAATTATTGTTAGTATAATGAATGAACAGGAGGCCGTGTGTGAGACATTTTTGGAATGCTTGTAATCCCGCATATCGTTTCATAATTAATATTTAAAATAAATTATCCAATATAGTTTAAGATAGAATGTTTTTAGAGTTATTTTTTATTAACAAGATGTTTATCCATTTTCGCTGCTTGCCGCTGTCGAGATATTTGTTGTATACATTAGTTTACATAAAAAACTATTTTACAAAAAAAAAAAAAAACAACCGACTTCCAAAAAAAAACACTACAAAGTGAAAAATAACTTTAATTTCGGAAGTCGGTGTCTTTGAATCTGTATTTTAGGTTTTTGCCACCGACTTCCGATTTTAAAGTTATTTTTCACTTTGCAGTGTTTTTTTGGAGGTCGGTTGTTTTTTTTGTAAATTTTTTTTTTATTTTTCACTTGTGAGTGGGTCAGTTTGTAATTTATCTAAGTTACAATAGCCTAATGACAACTGCTCATCACCTTTTACAAAACATTGCTTTTCCCGATGCTGGGACGTTAATTGTTAAGGAGTTCTCCTTGTACCTCACCATCAGCTCCAATTCACCATATAAATTGTGACGAGCTTATGTTGCTTAGCAATCATTTTAAAGTAATCGAATCGCGACCCGTGAAATACTTATCATTGAGGAGTTCCCGTAGCCATCTGTGGTCTTCACCATCAGTTCTACTTCACCAAATGATACTTTCTGAATGCAAATGCTTGACTTGTTGATGAAAATATCAAAATCACTATGTGTTAGCCTATAATATTTGAGGAGATTCCTCAATTCCTCATGGATCTTGTCATCAGAACTGGTTTTTGATAAAATTGGGACCAATCTGGAAGTATGTCCTTTCAAATAAAAAAAGAATTTTCCAAATCGGTTTATAAATGACGGAGTACTGAGGCAACAAACATTTAAACAAAAAATACATACAACCCAATTGATAAACTCCTCCTTTTTTGAAGTCGGTTAAAAAGGAGACAGAAACATTGCGCATTCTTGCGCCTTTTCAGACACGGTACCAGAATATACAAGGTGATTTTTTTATATGTCATAGCTCATATGAATGAGACCATATCAAAGAATCAACTGGCATATAAATGTTATTTTTCAATTAATAATTAATAATCATTTATTTCGAGCAACAAAACTCATAGTGTTAGAATTAAGTATCATTTTTTTTTTGTTTTCATCTTTCATACAAAATAATTCACCAAAGTCACGATTATTAGTGTAAAACACCCTTACGTGAAATATGACAACGTTGCTTTTTCTTAGCTTTTAAAGCTGATTGGTATGAATGAAAATTAATTACTCGTATTTATCAATGAAACTTAGATACCTACACACATCGAGTCTTGATGATATCTTCGAAACTATGCATTTTTGGACCACATATCCTAGGACTTTTTGTATTATTTTTACTTATTGAATCTAACCCTAGAGTTATGACATATAAAAAAACACGTTGTATAGCGAGATAAAAATGATATTTTTTTTCAATTTCTATTTAGAAACAGGTACTAATTACTATGAACTTAAAAAATACTTAAATTTTCATCAGTACAGTATCAGTCGTTTATTTTAACGGCATCAGAACAGGTAATTGACATGTTCTGTGTCTTTATTTATTTCATCAGATTCTAAAATAAAACAGTTAAATACATTTGACATAATATATTTAACTTTAAACCTGTATCTGAACTTTTATCTTAACTTAACTTTTATATTTTTAACATTTTATATTTAACTTTATACATCCAAAGATATGTGTGCTTAATTACAGCTCATTTAGTTTTGAAACAACTGAGATACACGATTTTCCCATAATGCGGTGACGGTGGAACAATTTTGTACCGTCGCCGTCGCTATCGCCCCCGCTCGGCCACCGCTCCACGCCGCTGATTTCGTGCCCGCAGTCTTTTAGGGCGCTTTCAATTTATGCGTTTCGTGTCGGACCGCTGCCGCACGCTTACCGTGCCGCAGGTTATATCTTGCTGTCGGGCTGCTGCAGTACGGTAGCAGTCCGGCACCGAACGCCTAAATTGAAAGCGTATTTTACTGCCGTGCGTTTTTATCCCAGTGATGTGAAATCAGTCAAGCCATGGACTCTGAAGAAGAAACATTACTGTTAGTGCTCTTGTTGAAAATCATCAAAGAGAAACAAAAACGACGCCCCCGTAAAAGAGCAGCACCGATGTTTTCTTTAACATGTAATTCTGGTGATTTCCATAATCTTTACCCTAGTATTAATACAAGATCCAAGCAATTTTTTCACAAATCAAAATCTTCCACAAATTTCTCGCAGATGCCTTCCCAAGCATGTTTTGTTTCCGTGCGATTGCTGTGTTTGTCACTTTTGGAGTTCCATATAGCAGGACGTATTTCAATTTCATTTATAAAATCTTCCACGTTTATATCATCCATTTTTAGCAAACACGTAAATGACAATTTGATGCAATTAGCTCTGACGTCTATTCACCGCACTATTGAACACCGAAATGAACACGTGATGCTTGCGACATTGCCGTCCTGTTGTCGAGCGTTCGCGGTACTGGCGCCGCACTGTTGCCGCACCGCGCGTTTTGTGTGAAAAAAAAGGATCGTCCGTGCGCTGTACGACTAACGCACCGCTAAGGCACCGCAGCAGGCCGTCAAGAAACGCATAAATTGAAAGCGCCCTTAGTCATACAGACAGACTCTTAGTTAACATATAACATGCCATTTCATTTAACATTTTTAATCAAAATGTTTTTGTTTTCTAAGTCAAGAATACATATTGGGTTGTACTTGGATTTGTAATTTGTAAGGTTATTTTGTCATGGCCCTCCTAACTTACATTTTTATGTCACGGTCTCCGTCACTGTAGGCGTGCACAGCATCAATCTATCAATACATTTATAATTACTTGTCCTGGCTGACTGATTCATCAAGGCAGAGCTTAACCTGCTGGGGCTACAAACTTGAAATATTGACAGTTGGTGCCTTATAAGCTGTAAGCAGTGGATGCTTAAGAAAGAATTTTTGGAAATTCGACCTTTAAGGGGGTGAAAAGGGGGTTTTTGTTTGCATGAAAAATATAAGTTCTTGAGCTAATAAACTTTAGGTTTATCGTTTTTAATTTTTCTAAACTACCCCCTAAACGCGGATTGGGGAGTTTGTGTGGCAGAATTTTAGCGTGTGGTGCGATAGACTCGAAACTCAGTATTTTTATTTGACCGAAAATAAAGAATAACGTGTATCTGGGTTTTTTGAAAACCTGTCCCTAACGGGGTACTAAAGTACGAAATCCACGCAGATGAAGTCGCGGGGGAAGTGCTAGTAAAGTATATAATCAGGAAACTATTAGGTAAATATTTGGTTGGATGTTTTTTGTAAGAGAGAACTGTCTTCTATGGTGTGTGGGCAACCAGGCAGCATCAATCTATTTTAATTATAAATACAGATCGAGCCTTTTCAGGAAAAACATCGTAAGTGCCAAAAATCATAAAACTATTTTTTCTTCATAACCTCTTAATTAGACAGTTTTACATCTTGTCGCGATTACTCTTAAATTTTATTTTAAATTTACACGACTTTATTGTTGTAAGAAGTTATCATCGTAAATGAAAAACATCGTTAATTAGGAAAGAAAAGACCCTTTCCTGTAAAAAGTGCAAATTGTCGCTTACGATGTTCTTCCTGAAAAGGCTCGACATGCTGAGAACAGTAGACGACCATGCGAGCGTAGTGATGACGAAAGCACGATCATTAAGTTGAGTATCAGATATACACCATATCAACTCCAGATATATCTTCAAAAACATACCGTTGTGTTAAAAGTTCAAGCATTTTATTCGGCCAAACTCCTGCTTCGTTAACATGTACATGTACCGTAAGCGCTGGCGACTAGAGGCGACAGCAGTCCTCGCTAGCGGCATTGCACTGCTGGCGCCTTAAGGCGTCAGCAGAATTCAGCAGGTACCGTAAGCGCTGGCGACTAGAGGCGACAGCAGTCCTCGCTAGCGGCATTGCACTGCTGGCGCCTTAAGGCGTCAGCAGAATTCAGCAGGTACCGTAAGCGCTGGCGACTAGAGGCGACAGCAGTCCTCGCTAGCGGCATTGCACTGCTGGCGCCTTAAGGCGTCAGCAGAATTCAGCAGGTTAAGTCCCACTTAACCTGCTGAATTCTGCTATATGGAGCCTATCGCCATTAGCTGGGTACGAATCCAGACCTATGACGATAGATTCCTTTTGTTCAGTCTAGCTAGTAACACTGAGTGAATATTGGCGAAATGGTCAAGGTTTGTAAACAAATTGATGCCTGACTAAGGTAATCAAATATGATAGATACGAGATCGAAGTGATCAATTGTTTTTGATGGGAAAATTTTGTTCTTTTATCTAAATTGAGTAGTTTGAACCTACCTACGCTGACAATGTTGTTACAAATTATCATCACTAAGTGGAAATTTTCGATAATATAACAATTCCAGTATTTAATAGCCTTGATAATAATTTATATTAATTATTAACTAACCACAATATTATTTTGATCTTTCTAAGATGTTTTTAACGTATTTTCAATTGTATCGGTCATTAATTCGAATGAATATCTGGGTATATAAAAGACATGCATCAGTTCTAGAGAATAATATTGTGAGATCATCGAGAAGAGGTAAGTTATAATATAAGAAGAAATCTCAATAGTTTCTAATTTTAGAAAACTATCACGAAACATTTATTTATACTTCGGCACGGTAATGATATCGTTGATAGGCTTTCTGAAACTTTTCTTGACAACAATTTTTGTGTTACTTGCTTACAGATGTATTTACCTCTAGTTGTTTGCCTTCTGTCAGCGGTCGTTGCTTTGCCAACGCCGGAAGAGCTACATGCCAATTTACCGGCGCTCTCTCCTCCCTCTAAACTTAAATCAGAGAAGAAAGATAACAGTGGAGTGAAACCAATTCCACCACCACTGGACGTAGTACCTGAATCTGAAGAAGCCAAGAATCCATCGGAATCTGCGGAAAAACCTAATGCAGAAAAGGACGAAGATAAGCATACACTTGATGATGTCACTAAAGCCATTCAGAAAGATTACAAGGCGCTTTCAGAACCCAATGAATTTGAAAAGAAACCAGAACAACCACAAGAACTACAATATGAAGAATCAAAGGAAGGGGACGAAGATGACGGACCAATTATAGTACAATTAGTCCAGAAACCATTTCATAAAAGTCCAGGCATTTCGGATTGGTGGCCCTTCCCTAATTTTCATCTCCCTTGGCCATCGTCACGCTTTGCTTCGAAGTTACTGAACGGTGACCAACGACACCGGCTTATCTACATTGTCAGGGAAACTGACTTGGCTTCTGGTGATTGGTATTAAAACCGATACGACATTTGTTTCTCCTCATATATATTATTATTCAGAGGATCTTAAATTACTACCATTTAAAGCAGCAGCAAACAAGTACTATTTTAACTTACTCGGGCTGCCTCAATTTATGTACTACACAATGTTTAGTTAAAATATTTTTTTTTTGTAAAGAGCAAATAAAAACTGCTAAGAAATTAATGTCATGTCAAGAAATCTATGTATCAAACGATACAATTTATAATTTTATATATTTGAATAAAATCTATTTATGATAAAGATAAAGATAGTTTTATTTGTCAAAACATGCGTATACATGCAAATTAAGCATGCAGGATGTCACAATATTAATATTTTGTACGTACATGTTTCACCCGTAAGGCGTACAAATTTATAAAATTTACAAAAAAATAGAAACTAAATTACAAAATAAAAACTAAATTACTAAAGGCACAATACAAGTCCATAATAGTCAGCAATAAATATTGATAAGTCAGTAAAATAAATTAATCATAATATGTCACAAAAATTAAGGATTAATAAAATAAAAGAAATACCAAAAATGTCAAATAGTGTCATTCAAAAATTCATTAATACTATAATAACACTTGTCCGCTAATAAATCTCGAATCTTTTTTTTAAACAAATATGTATAATATAATTTTGTTTTTCTAGCATACGCTCCGAGTATGATGTAGCTTCAGCTAATTTGTATCATATGTAAGGTATTTTTGGAACATTTTGACAATAAGAAGAATTGTACGTTATTCGTATACAAGTTAACACAAAAATACCTATATAATATTAAGTACAAGTAACCTATATAAAGGGAAAGGGGAAGAGCTCATAGTGCATTAAAAAAACCTCTCTTATCCAAATAATTTTCTCTGATTTTATGTAAACATTTATTATGTAGTTAGCAAAGACAATTAGATCCTATGTACCTATTGCATTGATGCCGATAACTAATATTAATCTACTAGCTGACCCGACAGACTTGGCCCTGTTCAAATTTCAGTAAAGGAGAATGGGCACCGAACTATGGGTTTCTGCCCTGAAGCCCAATAGCCATAAGATTTAGACTAATGAAAAGAGTTTTTCAAGTAGAACCTTTACTACATAGGGCAAAACTTGGCTAATTCGTGATATGCAGCTATTCGGTGATAGATAATTGTGTTTTATTACCAAGTTACTACTGACTTGATAAATGTACATTTTTCAATCATTATAGTATTTGCCACATTTTTAGATATATGTAAGTTAGCAAAACTTATTTTGTCTACTATATCACAGTAAATTTAAAAAATAGTCTGATCAATTAATCGAATTTTACAAGTAAAAAACAAAACTATCACCAATTACCCAAGTTTTGCCCTACACATCTTTTGATAATTGTTAGTCAGTTCGGAGTTAATGACCTACATTGGTAGCAGCGTGGGCACCAAAGTTAAGGAACTCTTGGCGCTCAATAGCCATAAGATATGCACCAATTGAAAGAGCTTTTCAAGGAGAACCTTTACTATCAACACGACTTTTACCAATTGTTAGTCGGTTCGAAGTTAATAACCTAAATCGGTAGCAACGTGGGCACCAAATTTATGGAATTCTTGGCGCCCAATAGCCATAAGATATACACGAATGGAAAGAGCTTTTCAAGGAGAACCTTTGCTATCAACACGACTTTTACCAAGTGTTAGTCAGTTCGGAGTTAATGGCCTAAATAGGTGACAACTTGAGCATCGAAGTTAAGGAATTTTTGGCACCCAATAGCCATAAGATATACACCAATGGAAAGAACTTTTCAAGGAGAAACTTAGTGTTAGTAGCAAAGTCGTGTTCGACTTTGCCAATTGTTAGTCAGTTCGGAGTTAATGACCAAAATAGGTGACTACTAGGGCACCGAAGCTTAGGAATGTTCATGGCACCCAATAGCCACAAGTGATATGGATTCTTTATAAGGGGAACATTTGTTACTAAAACGAATTTTTGAATTTCTTAAAACGTCCATTAATTATTCGATCACCTATCGACACAAATACTCGTATGCTCATAGACTGTTCTCCTCTTCCTCTAGTTGGGGGCATGTGAGAATTATACCTATCCAAGTTCTTCGATAGCAGGGATCGAAACCCGGAAGCCGCGGTCCAATTGGAACACGCCGTTAGGTCTTAGGTAAATACCAATCTATATAAGACCTAAAGACGTATTCCAATTGGATTGCGGCTTTAAACTGCCTCTTCTCGCATCAGGCTACGTATAATTGTTGCATACGTAGTACTAAGGCCTGAGTACGATCCTACGACTTTTATTGTATAACCGTCAGTAAATATGATTAGAAAAGGTTTTACCAGGTTGAGTCATTTGTGAAGGCTGTAGGGTTTTCTCTGAAAAATGAAATTACCAAAAATATGACTTCGTATAGAAGATCTTGCCCTTCTTCTCTGGTTATATGACTTAAGCTCAGGTAACGTTGAGCAAAATCTTCAGTTTTGCATTTTCTCGATATTTTGCACTTCTGCTTTAATGTTACTCTGGATAAATATTTAAATAATTAGGAATTTCGTAGCTAAGCACTCATGAGGTAAATTCCTAAAAATGTGGTAGGCTGATCAGATCTGTTATGAAGTTATGGAACCAGATCTATAGGGTTTTAAAATAGTCAAAAAATGATTTTTAGGTACGGACACAAAATGAATGGCATTGTAATTGCGAGTGTTTTACGCAATCACCTTGCTACTTTATTATCCCCATTTAAAAAGTTGATTATGTCAAGTGAATGAGCAGCTTTCATTTGTTGTCGGGACAATCTATGATGATTTGCTTATTTGGCGACATGTCAAAACATCAAGATTTCTGTGTTCGATGAAGGTTAAATGTTACTGTGTTTTACACATAACCCTTTGGAATTAAGTTCTCTGAATGATGGTCAAGAACTAGAAACTAAGAGCAGTTCAGAAGAACTAAGCGACACACACAGACGGACATGAAAAACGACTTTTAGAAACGTGTCCAAGAAATCTTGCCATAATCGTTTCTACATGTACTTTCAAAATTACTTAATTTGGAAATGAAACCACAAGCTGTTAACAAATTATTTATGTAGGTACGAACTTACATTAAAACAATAAAATTAGTATAAATACATGATGTGCAATCTTTACAGAATAATTAAAAAGAGTACAGAGATTAGGTAGTAGAATTTAAGAGTTTTGATAAGACACGAATACATTTTAATTTAAATTATACTTAAATTATTACCCACAGCATTATAAGTAGTCATTGCAACAAGTTGTCATTGATTTCTGACAAATATTTCTCAAAAATGACAAATTATTCGCAATAACATTTTAATAACATGCACCCGGCTAAGTACTCGTATATTTGATTAAGTACGTGTGTCTATAGTTATAAATTCATTGGTTTACATAAATAAACCAGAAATCGTTTTTGGAACTCTAAATGTATGCTGCAAATTTGAACGAAATGATGATCATATAATTAGATTATTTAATCATCATCATCATGATCATTTTGTTCAAATTTAACAGCATTTGTTAAGCTAGTAAATTCTTGATCCTGGTTTCTGGTACATTTTAGTTACGCACTCTAAAAGGTTATACCAGAATCATTGAGTCGTAATAGGTGCGCCTACGCTTGTCCATTTGCAAGGAAATCCATTTAGATGACAATCAAGATGAGTTCAAAGACCTTATGACTTTTATAGTCATAATGACCAGAGACTGTCCTTCTTAGATATTTTGACGATAATTTTAAATAAATTAACGGTATTTTTTGTATTATTTTAATTTTAGGTAAGATTAAAATACGTTGATGCAAATAACACAACGTATCGTACACTAACACGAATTTCATAAAACATGTAGCTGTATTTTAATTAAATATTAAATGTTTAAAATTTATATGACGTTACGATGTTTATAAAAGCTTACAATAATAATTACCGGTATACTGTACCTACAAGTACAATGGCACTGAAAAATAAGAAAGTAATGATTTTTGGTTGTGAAAAACCAGCCACAAACAAAAACCATTTTAGATAATTGACTTCAAATATTTTGTCATATGATCAAAAAAAATTTTGTCGTACAATAACTATTACTTACATTTATCAAATTAATGGCTAAGACTGGTTCGCTTCGTTCGATTAGATCGTTTTGTCTCCTTTATTACATAAATAGTTCATGGGAACTTACAATACTGATGAATAAATAAACAGGTAACTTCAAATTCTCACATGTATGTACACACATTTACTACATCAATTCACAGGTCTAGGGTCATATGGGGTCGCGTCATGACCCACATACCTATTGTTTTTGCGTATTTGGAAGCCTTCGCCAGGAGCTGTGTTGTAGTATATCACTCGTCGAATTCCGAACGGATCTACATAACCGAAACTTCCAGTCCTCTCGTTGGAGCCGCCACTCTCTTCCTCATGGTACTGCTTTGGCAGATAGTACCGAAATCCGTTTCTCCTGAAGGCTGTACCGTCGTATGTAGAGAACTGAGGTGTGTACCCGTCACCAATTTTGACTCCAGATTGTTGTTGTTGTTGTAGCTGCTGCTGTCGTCTCAGCCAGGCATCGGCGTGTCTGTACGAGTTAGGATTAAACACATCGTAGCGTTTGCTGTCGCTAGCGTGATACTCATCGTCAAGGGTATTAGTGTTCGATGAATCGTATTCGTATGGATTGCGTGTCGTTGCAGCTTCACTGGCTGTGATAGGTGTCACTGTTGGTCTGAGGTCATAGGTCGTTGTTGAAGAGTCGATCGAGTTAGGCGAAACGTAAACTTGTGGTGTCGCTGTCGGGTGGGGGTATGCCGGTGGGAGAGGCGTCACTGATACTTCTATGGGGAAGGTAGGTGGTCCGTATGATGACGAGGGCGGTGGAGCTTGGGTCGTGGAGGTGTACCGCGGTGGTCCGCGATACCGGTGGACAGGTGCAGGTGCCGGTGTTACCCCGTAACCGGAGTCCGTCGGGGCGGTCTTAGCTATCTGCAATGACTCCTGAAACACATTAAAAAACACATATATCTTTGCATTTAGCGTAAAGTTATAACACAAAAATATAAATGACATCTATTCTTAATTTTAGTGACATTGAATAATTTTATTGTTGTTATGTGTCATTCGATGTAAATTATGTTGTTAATTTTTAAATGACCAATATTTTACGTGTATTATGAGTGTTTTTTATGTACAATGATTTTAAATTATTTATGAATAAATTGAATTGAATGAAACGTACCGAAATTGGTCGGTTTTCTCCAACGTAAACAGTTTTAGATTTGTAAATCCTGTATCCCTGATTGTCAGCGATGTAATCTTGGAGTCGCAAATATCCATCGGCTCCCACCCAGCCTGTTGTTCCTGTAATGGAGACAATGACAACATGATTCATCACGGACAAACTTGCAGTTTACCGAGGCAAAGACCTGTTTAGTTTTAATTTAAATTTGATTTATGTCATAATACACCGAACGTAAATTTTTCACTAGACCAACATTTTCATAACTTTCATCACAGTTACAAAGCTGAATATTGTATGCATAAAAGTACTACTCATGAAGATTTAGTTGCAAAAAAAAACATCTCGACAGTCTTCTACTTTTTTTTTGAATTTTTTTAAGTTGGTCAGGTCGAAAACTCAAAAATTCAGAAATAAATTCATTACTCGAAAAATATTACGTACATGGGGGTGATTCGGATATCCCACGATACGAGGGACTTTTTTTTTTGGATGTCAATATTCCGGCCACCCTGTATAAACAAGGTGTAACATAATTAACGCACAACCTCATAAGGGGTCATTGTACTCATCATTATTAACAACTTATACTTATACCTGAAATCGCGAAAAAAAAATCAGCTGCTCCCTACATTTATGTTCGCACAACCCGTCAAAATATAGGGAACAGCTGATTTTTTTACGCGATTTCAGGTTTGGTTACCCCCTTAAGAGGTTGTGCGTTATTTATGTTACATCTTGTATAAGTCGACTTCGCAAAAAATGTCGCTTATCCCTTTTTGGCTATTAGGCATCGATATGGTCCATCACGAATTCTGTTGTTTAACAACAATTTAATAGTTTTTGTAGATATCCTTATTTCTTTAGGCTATTATGTACATACATAGATAAATATCCCGCCTACATAGACTTGTAGCGTTGGGACAATGAACTATAGAGTATGTGTAGGTCGGCAACATTTTAATAATGACAATGGAGCTTTACAAGTAGGCTGCTCTGCTCTATATTTATTGTGAACTTGATATTCAATCCATATTAATGTTATCAATCAACTAAACAATATATAAGATAATCGTCTTTTGTAGTTTAGGAACATGGGCACCAGCCGCCGGAAGTGGGGTCCGAAGTCCCACCGGCTGTCGAGCACCAATCCCAGGTACTTCATGGTAGACTCGACAACGATCCGGACCCCCCCGACCAGTATGTGTGATCCGGGCGGAATTTGAGAGGGAAATATGTGGGTGCTGGATTTTATAACCGCACGAGTAGTGATAATTACTGGTCGGTTAGATTAAGGGACAGGGCAGTGAGTAAGCTTTTACAGGTAAAGGTTTAACAAAGGTACAGTCAGCCTACAAAAATTGTAAACACCACAAAACATATTTCCCTTTGACTACTTGTAAAAACACATTGATACAATATTATAGAACATAGATTGTAGTCAATCTGATGCTTTTTTGTGGATGTATATGTCAGTGCCTGGCTAGGGCGCGAACCACCTCAGCCTAAATAACGTTCGCGCACATCTGGGAGTGGTCGCGCACATCTGGGAGTGGCGCGAGGAGGCAGGACGCCCGGGGCGTAACTCCGTTGCCGCGAGAAATCGCGGCACGGCGGACAGAGCTCCGGCAGGATCTCATGGCGGCATGGAGAGTGCGATTGTCGCAACCCAGCGCTGGGCACGCCACAATTGCGGCGATAAGTCCCCTCTTTGAGGAGTGGCTGGAGAGGCGCCACGGCGTCCTCACCTTCCGCCTGACGCAGGTCCTCACCGGACACGGGTGCTTCGGGAGGTACCTGTTCCGGATAAGGCGGGAGGAAACGCCCGGGTGTCACCACTGTGTGGATCGCCCGGAGGACACGGTGGAGCATACGGTGGAGGTCTGCCCGGCTTGGGCGGGGCACCGCCGTGTCCTCGCGGAAGCGATCGGCGGCAGCGATCTCTCGCGTCCGGCCCTGGTCCAGGCCATGGTACGGAGCGAGAGTGCATGGGAAGCCATTACCTCCTTCTGCGAAGCAGTAATGCTCGTGAAGGAGGAGGCGGGACGCGTGAGGGAGAGGCAAGCTTTGCACCCTCACGACCCTAGTCGCCGCAGGAGACGCCCTGGGCGTCGGGAATCGGCAGCCGATTCCCGGCCACCGTAGGCGCGGGCTTGCGGACGGCGAGCAATGGGTAGCTCGCCGTCCGGTAAGGACCAGGCCCGAGTCGACGGCGCGTCGTGTTCCACGCGCGCCTCAAAGAGATGTCAGCACTATTGACGGGGTCCGCTAGGGCCGATGCCAGCTAGGGTTGCGGGATGTTCGAAAGAGTTACCGTGGCCCCGGCACAGGCAACAGAAGGAACACGGGTGGGTTTTAGTCAGTAAAAGTCTGACACGCCCTCCCGCTCCGCCCAGAGCGGGAGAAGTCATTTGATGATTTCCCATCCACAAAAAAAAAAAAAAAGCCTAAATAACGTCTGCAGTACATTTATTTAAGTATGATTATTACTCACATGCTATTTAATTTGTAAAATTCACCAATACTGATTCATCATAAATTTCATAATGTTATCTTGGTTAAGTTTTGTCAATTAATTAAAATTGTGAAATGGTAATTTGTTCCTTTCACACAGCACTTCATAAACTAGCCATAAATCTAACATCTCACCTCTCATGTTGTTTTGTGAACTTTAGTTTTTCTTAGAAAATACTTAGGCAAACATGCAGAGGCGGGCATCATTTTTTGTTGCCGTTCGTGGTCACGGGGCGAGGGGCTGGAAGTAGGGCCCTAGGCTCAGTGGTGAAGGGGTTGGAATTTGGATATTCTATGTTTGGCAGTGAACCATACGGTCGTGACTGTCGCGAGACGAACTATTAGCTCACACGTATGTGCTTCCCGATTTTCCGAACTCCGTGAACTCGTAAACGCATTTCTCACATTTAAACGCAACTAAAACTTAGTGTGTTAATTCATGTAAGACTTTAAGACTGTAAATTATAATTTTCCATCTTACTGGTGCGTTACTTTCGCCTACATACAAGTGTCTTCATTGACAACCAGAGGGGCAATTTTCGTAATTTTAAGAACATCCACAGTCTGATCTCAGTCTCAATATGTCAAAAATACCTATAATTTTCCTACATTTTTGACGTTTGATTATCGCTGAGATGAGATTGCGAATAGATTTTGAACGTTTTTAGTTACGGGAATTCGGTTTCTGATCCCTGACAATGAAAACTCGTAGGAAACAGCTCAAGCCATCACCCATTACGACATATACATTTTTTTGAGGCTGACTGTACCTACTGAGCTCGCTGCTTATCATGTTATGCCAAGTAACCCTTTAATAGTATAAATAATTATTTGGTCTGAGAAATAGTCCAGCATTTGGTCTATAAGATGACTCCTATTTGAAGATCAATCATAGCGCCAGCTTTATCAACACTAAGGTACCTACTTATTATTGTTTTTACTTCAGATTTAAAAATTGTCAAAACTTCCTTACCAACTACGGATCCATCTTTCAACCGCCGCTCCTTCCGATACTGTCCGTTGTGTGTTTGGTACAAGAAGTATCGCTCGTCATCTTCATCTGTCTGAATGTGGAACTGGTCTGGGTCCTGTTGCGGACTGTACCCGTCCAACGCAGCCAATACGCTGCATGCGCACACCTGTAAAAGAAAACGAGCTATTTGTTGAACACAATAAATGATCGGTTTAACTTTGCCTATTCTAGAGTATCCATTCTAACATAATTTCTGACTAGGTTTTAGGAGCTCGTGGCTAAATAATAACAGGCGCACGGGTCGATCTTCATGGTTAAGCAACGCTTGCCGAGGTCGGCCCCGGGATAGGTGACCATCCATTACATACCGAGACACCTCCGTGCCCGGAAAGCACATTAAGCTATTGGTCCCGGCTGTCATTTGCAGATTTTCGATTGTCGTTGCGGGTAGTCAGAAGCCCGAAAGTCTGACAACCAGGTTTTACCAAGGGGAATCGTGTTACCCAGTAACTGGGTTGTAGAGGTCTAATAGGCAGTCGCTCCCTGTAAAATACTTATTTACTTAGTGGTTTGCGAGTGGATTCGAGGCACAGCTAGTCAAGACTCATTGGTAGGTGTGAATAAAACAGATGATTGATGATGATTGTAGATGTATACAAAATAAAATAAAATTCTACAGCGATTTATTTTAAGCTTAAACATTCAAACGATCTCTTTCTTTCGTTTCGGTGGAAAAGACTCATTAAAGAAATTGGTCCTGCCAATTTATATTACGCTAAGCTATTTTAATCTCTTCTACCGCGACCACCTTTGGATAAATGATAGTCTACTGCTATCATTATGTATAATCTATTTATGAGTCTAGATAGTGCAAGATGATAGATATACCTAACTAAAATGACTATTATGTAGGTATTTGTAAGATGACTTATGAGTGACGTAGAACCAATTTCGTTCGTTGTACAGTATGCTGTACAACGAACGAAATTGGTTCTACGTCACCACTTACTTTAATTTTGTGTACATCTTTCAAGTTAAAGTTCCTATAAACGAATGATATGAAAATAGATCTTTAATTCATTTGATTTGTTTAAGAATAAACCATGCCAATAGATACATGAAAGGTGTCAGGAAGACCCTTATCGTTTCATAGAAAATAGCCACTGAGTGAAACACATGTCATGCTTTTTCCTTATATTAAACCTATTCTTAACTATTGTCTTTATTATGAGTATATTAGTAGCACGGGCTTGAGTATGTGCCTGCATTATAATAAATAACAATATAGTGTTGCTTGTTGTGGGTTAAGACAAGGTTTGCAGTAGTTGATTACTGATTAGTGTATAGTTTCAATCGCGGGTGAGACGAGCGTGGGACTAGGGATTGTTGGTAATAGCTGTTTATTAAGTGGTGTCAAGGACTACTTGAATAAACTTATATTAATGTTATTGCGTTATTATCTACACGTAATTGAGCATTGTCACACTTGAATTGCTGTAATACATGCTGTAGTTGAAAGAAAAAGATGTACACAGATAAGGGATTCAAAAAATTTGGCTGAAAATCTCAAATTACCTACTTAAATAACGAAGTTATAAAACGTCTTATTTACGACTTAGTCACGCTTTTGAGAATTTAAGCTACATTCACGCCTTTCCAGGTTGTCCATTGTAAAACGTTTTCAGTGATGGAGGCTAAATTACCGGTAGGTATAAAAACTGAACAAGATAATATTGTGGGTTCAATCTGTCAATCAAAATGTATTGTAGGCTAATGTCATGCGGAAAAATTCTTAGCACACGACAACTCAACCAACCAACCAACCTCAACCTCTCTCAGTAATTAGCCATCACTAATAAGACGTTACCGTGTTTACATTCATCACGCGAAGTGTTTTCGTAGTCAGGTAGATATGTTCCCCTTCTGATGTGCACTAGCCGTAAAATCGGGCGACTGAGAGACAATGGCTCTGCCACGAATTAGAGACGAATCAGTAATTTGTTGAACAATAGATGTTAACTCAGCCCCGAAGGTCGAGATGAAGCAACAAAATATATGGACCTCCCACTGATATGGAAAAAATGCAATGAAAGTCAAATAAGTTTCAGACAACTAGTTTACATGATGTTATTCCAGTATCTGTCGTGAGGCTGAATACTGCAAGTTAAGGGGATTACAGGAGCTAAACGCAAGTTTTGCAAGTTTTATAATGCCTTAAAGTATATGATTCACTGCAGTAAACATAATCAGAAAAATATATGGTATTCTTCAGGATATGCTAGTTAGATAGTGTGTTGAAAACATAATACAACTAATTTGATACGATAGAAAAAAAATCACGAATATACCTCTAAAAATTTATTATAACGATTAAAAACTATACTAATATACACGCAATCATTCTGATTTTTTGTCAGATTATTCTACAAGCGACATATTAACGTAATAGTGTTTTAATGTTTAGTCCAACCAATAGATTTTTTTGTAAATAGATAATTGCTTCATATTTTGCAATAAATTACCAGCGTTGTGTCACCGCGCTTCACTGTCTTTAGTATGCAGTCCGATAGTGACCACGCTTTAGATGTTGTCAGCCTCTTAATAGCGAGTTTTCAAACGAACATTTTGAATAAGCCTTGGCAACAAACGCGCAAGTAAAGCAGTGACGCTAGTAAAATGATGCATTCTTATGGCGCAGCGTAAGCGCATGTTGGGTGCGACATCTTCCGTATAAGGAAATGTCCAACAGCGATGTTAGAAGGACTAACCAAGTAACCATGTCAGCCTTACTCACGGCTAGTGCCATGGAATATCAATGTGTTTGTGTGTTGCCTACTGCTACAACCTCGGGACATACGTGGGCCGAGAACTAAGGACCTACGCGGAAATGTTAACTTGCATGACTAAATAATGCAAGGTATTGTACAAAAAACTAATCCACGAATGTTCTTATTTGTTCCGAAGTAATTGGCTATAATTTCCGCCTAAATTCTTTAGTTTAATTGGACAATGTCGATGACTTTACGGATTAGACAAAGCAGCTCGGTGCGGTAGTTTCATGATTTATTTGCATGTCAAAATCGTCGTCGACTAGTCTTTCGTCGATTTGCATACAGATCTTTCGCGATTCCTGTACTTTACATGTGTTCACTTTTGGTTAGGTATATGAATAATGCTTGTACCTCGAATAAACTGTACATAAGGGCCGTGTTTACAAATAGCCGTATGAATCAAACATTCAATATGGTGTCTTCACGATCTCTTTTCTTCTCTTGGATAAGGCTGTTCCACTTTTTGAAGCTTGTTATATTCAGAGAAGAATTGTCAAAATCAACATTAAAAGTCGGTTGAACATTATTTCATTCTTAACGCAAAGCAAAATCTTTAATCTTCGAATAATGCATTATACAAGGTATCCCAGAAATCAACGTTAAGCCGGAAACAGGCGATAGGTCAACTCGTGACAGTTATCAGGATAATATAAAAAAAAATCTTGGTCATGTACTTTTCAAATTATAAGTATCAAAAAATACATCGGATAAACTGCCACCCTGTGACCCTTTCAAGTCCTGTGGCTACAAATATTAACTTTTCTACGATTTTTTCTGTATTGTAACCATGATTAATCATTCTGTAAATTACAGTTTAAAATTAAGACAAAACTGTCTCAGTTTTCAATAAAATATTAGATTTTTCACCAACATTGAATTCAACAAAACAACAACAAACAACATCAACATTGAATTCATTGAATTTTGTGGGTGTACTATAGGTACACCTCTGCCAAACCCTTCGGGAAAACAAGGCGTGATGTTATGTTATGTTATTGAATTCAAAATATGTATTTTGTTTACATCACCCAACTTTAACCGACTGTACTCTAAAAAAAATGTACTACGCTATTTTGGCAAGTGACTTTAAAAGATGGCACGTTTAGGCTGGATTCCAAATGGCATGACACGGTAGATTAGTTCTTAATTGAGAAAAAAAAATTAATGAAACTGAATTTCATGCCAATTCTGTTTAATTAGTTAAAATGTTGGTGCCAATGAAAAATGCAGCCTAGGCTTCTACTTACAGGTACAAGTACACGCTATTTCGACAATGTGAGTGAAACAGATAGAGACACTACCTTGGCCAAAGGGCACCACGGGTTATCAAGTAATTTGTTAATTTTAGGTGCAAGTTTAAAATAAAATTCAGTTATTGGATTTCTTCAGTTTTGATTTTTAATAGTCGGTTAAACCCAACTTTAACCGTAAATGTAATTATAGTATATTATAGTAGATGTAATTATTTTGAATTCAATGTTTGGCAAAAATCTAAATCAAAATATTTTTCTGATAACTGTTACAACTCGGCCTATCACCCGTTTCCGGCTTGACGTTGATTTCTGGGACACCCTGTATAAAGAAAACAGGCTAGCTTCTTATCTTGAAGGTGTGCCTACCTCTTATATCCTATGCCTTATTAATAACCTAAAAGTGAGTATAGTAGATTATTAATAATCCTATTAATTTATACTTAAGAACATCATATGTGACTCATAAATAAGGTGCAGCTAGACGGATTATTCCTTTATCCTTTTCAGGGTTCCGTAACCGAAGGGTGCCAAAGCCTCCGCTGTCCGTCCGTCCGTCTGTCTGTCAGCGGGCTGTATCTCATGAACCGTAATAGGTAGAGAGTTGAAATTTTCACAGATTGTGTATTTCTATTGCCACTATAACAAAACATAATAAAAAAAATAAAGTTAAAAACTAAAGGGGGTTATACAATAAACTTTTGATTTTGATTTTTTTTTTACCCTGGCATGTGGGGTGTCATTGTCTAGAACTCATCATGTAGAGTACAAAAAGTAATTTTAATTTTTTTTAACCTTCAAAAATGAAAAAATAGGGGGCCGCAAAAGCTGTCAGTTTTAGACCATTTTTGTACGAGCTCTATCGTAACAACTAAACAAGTTAGGAATTTGAAACTTCTGTATATCATGTACCATATACTGTATTTAATTAACAAATACTAATAACGCCGATTGATAAGGTATTGTGTTCAAATATAGGCGATTTTCTGCAACTACAGGCTTCTTCTGGGTAAGCTCGCTCCATCGTTGACTTTTGTCCCTGTCATCTCTGACCTAGACTAGAGTCAAGAGCAAACCTATCTCAAAAAAAAACCACATAAATAACTTTGTAATTCTCAGTATCATTATGAAATACAAAGTTATGTTTGCAATTCTTAAAATTTAAGATTCAAAATATGCTTCGTTTAGTTTATTTTTAATATGTAGTGTTAAAATATTGCACGGAGGTACGGAACCCTTCATGTGTGAGTTCGACTCGCACTTGGCCAGTTTTTTATTATTTATCTTATTTCTATATACACTACATACTTTTAGCCGTCTCGATTTTTTCTACAAATTATATTATTTAAACTGACTTTTATACCTTAAAATCGTGACCTTTAGATATGATTAAATTGTAAATGCTGTGTTATTGGATCAATATTTATGCTAATTTTATGTTCCACATAAATAATTGTATGTCAATTATTCAATCAATGTATTAATTGTTTACAGTCGGACCACAGATACATACAGACATAAACTCACGCCTTCTTCCCATGGGGGTAGGCAGAAACTACAGAACGCCACCTGCTACGATCCTTACATACTCCTTTTGCCTCGTTTATGTTCATACACGCACGCCGGTTGTGAGTACTACGCACCTGACCTTTCTGAAGAACATCACCAATAAGGTCGCTATACGTCTTCCTAGGGCGTCCTCTCCCGGCGTTTCCACTCACATGTGTCGTGATCAGACCACAGATACTTTAACCTCTATTCTGTAAGTCGTCTTCAAGATTGACACGGTAACAGATGCCCATGTTTTGACGGATATTACTCGAATGACATCATGTTCCACATATATACAAAAATGAATACAAACAAAACATAATCTTACTTTATTCAAAACCTATTTTTTGTCATAATCTAGAATTGCCCAAAGTTTAAGGAAACTGCTATCCACAAAAAGTGTTTTAATTAGAAAATAATTAATTTTTATGAATACCCGGATACATTAAAATAATTTAATTATACACTCTGTACAATAGAAGCATCACGTTGACATCATCTCTCAACTATTATGTTGGAGTAGTATTGTTTAAATGTTGTACTGACACATAATAATTATACAAAACAGCAAAAACAAGAATGTGGCGGAACAGAAAGATTACAATGAGGTGATTATAAATTCATAATTATTCTGTACAGCATCATTTATTCACAAACCTATGAAAAACAACTGGCGTGAAAATTTCATTTAACGTGGCCAATTTTAGGATGCTCACTATTTGAGGAAAACAATGTGCCAGGTGCTCTATGCTTCTATCAAATTAAATACGCCGCAGAATGGAGGTCATTGGAGCGACAGTACATAAATCTGCCGAGTTGTCAGTCAAGAAATTAGGTACTCCGGGATTTGGAACTGAGCTCGGTTAGTGGCTTGTATTTCCTTTTTATGGCTCTTTGTACCGTTGTAGATACTCGACAGCATCACTCCTTAAATTCTAAAGTTGAATATGAAACTTTCTAATACTAACACTTCGTGCGCGACTTCATCGGCGAGAATTTCGTGCTTTAGTACCCCGTTAGGGGTAGATTTTCAAAAAACCTTGATACGCGTTATTCTTTATTTTCGGTCTTAAGTATAAATACAGAGTTTCGAGTTAATCGAACCGCGCGTTAAAAATCTGCCGTACAAACTTTGACACCCCCCAATACTCCTTAAGGGGCTACCCCCTTAAGGAGTATTGGGGGGTGGTTTAGAAAAACATAAAATGACAAACTTCATAATTTACTTGCTTTATTTTACATGGAGCGACTGCCTATCTGATCTCCACAACCCCGTAACTGGGTAATACGATACCCCTTGGTAAGACTGGTTGTCAGACTTTCGGGCTTCTGACGACCCGTAACGACTGTCAAAGTTACACGAATGACAGCCGGGACCAACGGCTTAACGTGCTATCCGAGGCACGGAGGGGTCTTGATATGTAAAGATGGTCACCCATCCACGGACCAACCGCGACAAGCGTAGCTTAACCTGATCAATCGACCTGTGCGGCTGTTATTTCTTAGCCACAAGCCCCTCAGTGTCACAGAGTGCTAATGCCCATTAAATTATTGTATCATAAAGCAATTTTAGTCCTCCGTTTTAATCAATATACGACTTAAAGTTACTAAAATAACTTGTACGAGTAACATGTATTCAAATTTGTAGTTTAGTTGCCCTCATTACTAATTATCCACTAATCAGGTTCAACCATACTATATTTATATATATTATTTAGATATAAAAGGTGTAACATAATTAACGCAAAACCTCTTAAGGGGTCATTGTACTCATCATTATGAACAACTTTTACTATGGGACCAAACCTGAAATCGCAAAAAAAAAATCAGCTGCTCCCTACATTTATGTTCGCATAACTCGTCCATATTTGAGTCCGTATTTATTTATTAAAATCAGTCCACCCGTTTAAAAGTTATTACAATTTAAAGTTATACTCGTAAAATAACTTAGCTAATAGGTTAAGTATTACGTGGTCAGTGGCGGCGTTAGAGTAATTCAAAATGGTGATAATATTAAAATGATTTTTTTTGCTACTGCGCCTACTGCTGAGCTTGAGGTCCTGGGTTCGATTTCCGGGTCGGGCAAAGTGTTATTGGGTTCCATCTGGAATTTCACAGTAGCAGCTCGGAGTTTGATTTTGTGCCCAGTTGATGGCAATATGCTCGCCCCCTGTTACATGGGACTTAAACATAGCTGGCGAAATGTGGGTGTACTATAGGTAAGTACACCTCTGCCTTAGCTTTCGGGGAATACATGCGTGATGTTGTTATGTTTTATTTTTAAGTTAGACATTTAGAATCATAAAAATCAGTTTAGTAAAAAAGAAAAGAATTTTTGCATTTATTGTTTGTCTGTCTGTCTGTTACCTTTCACGCTTTTACGGCTGTATGGATTTGGATGACATGATACTTTTATCCCGGTAGCACGTTCCCGTGGGATAATTTCCGACACATACGACGGCGAAGTCGCAGTCAGAAGCTAGTCAATAACAATTGCACTTTAGTGTATTAATTTCGAAATAATAACTACTTTGAAGTATATAATTTTCAGTTTAAACAATACCTATGGTGTCTCCTCATCACTGCAAAAGAACATTTCTTTCAACATGAAATTCGTGAGTATTTCTTTAACAATGTTCGAAGCATTGGCTTGTATTCATCGATTTTAATAGTAATATTTATATCCCAGTTTGTCGTAGCTCTGTCCCCTTCGCTGTGGGCGAGCAGCACCAACGAGGCCTGATGCTGCCGTCGAAGCGCGTGGGAGGCTGCCAGCGTTGGAGCACGAGGAGATTCACGACGAGTTCGGTCAGTTCGCTCTGCGGTACGTGACGGTTGAAGGCACCGTGATGTCGGAGCGTGGGCGCGTCTTGGTAGTTGAAGCAGAGGTTTCATACATCGGTGATGATGGCCAGACTTACGTCACCAAGTACAACCGCTGGCCTTGATGGAGCCCACGTTGAAGCCAAACATCTCCTAGTCTCTGTGACTACCGAACCCATCACCGCTCCCAAACTCATCGTTGTCGCCGAACCAGTTGAAGTAATAGCTGAACCCTTTAAACTTGTCGGTAAACGGTTACATTAAAATTTGAATAATCGCCTAAAATCTGTTTCACTATTTACCCAAAACCTATTAGCTATACGCTGCGTCATACCTACAGGGTGACTGTGATCACTGAATCACAGGCTTGAATTTGGCCTACAACCATAAATGGGCTAAAAAGTACTGGAATTATAGCCCGACTGTGTTGGCGTCAGCGGCGCCTGGATTGCACGCCCACCTGGCGTGTTTTGAGACTAACCGGTATATTCTGATATATCACTTTTACACTTCAGCAGAATTTGGTTGGTGTGCTTGGCGTCTCAATTATTCTCTGCTAAGGGACTGTCAAGCTTGAAATACCATGATAATGGATTCGACACAGTCTAAAAAATAGATAGATAGATTACAATAATTACAGACTTCCGCAATAGATATTTTTTGCTCTCTGTTTTTGCGCACGTTTAAAAGATTCATGGTTATCAATTTACAATTAAAATATCAATCAACAGAATAATTTGTGACAGAAATACGAGATATGAGATCAGCCTGTTCTAGTACTGAGGTATCGATGTGTGGGCGACTGGTTATTTATCCGCGTGTAATTGCTATGGTGAAGGCGGTGGCACTACGCACTTGTGAATGTTGGGGGTCTTGTGTCTCTGGTCGGCTGGTGGTGACCGTATAAGTCGTGGGTGTCGCCAAAGGCGTCGTGTGGGTTCTGAGGGCGCGCAAATCCGCATTCAACGAAATACTGGTAACCTTGTTGATCACAGGTAATTTACATTCCTTATAAGACCTTCATTAGTCGCCTACAAAACCCAACTCATTTGATTCCTTATAAGATCAGGGGGTAACGTAGCCGTGAGTAGGTGTGTCTCATAGTCATTATAGGCTTAATTAAATTATTTTTCTGTACCGCAGTCGGGCTCATATGACTAGTTTCGTTCTTTCCTCGTTGCGGTTACTAAACTCTGCATCATCTGGGTTAGTGGGTTTGTATAAATTTGATGCTCTTGATGTATTACAATTTACATAGAGTATTGCTGCAATGTTGCTTCTGGGCTACTGGTTTTAAGTAGGCTGACTAAATATTATTCGAAATATAATTAATATTACGCCACTTAACATAATGCTTTGGCAGCAGACCCGTGGTCAGCACGGATTCGGGGATGATTTGTAAAATATTATAAGCTCTTTATGAGGTCAAGTTAATTCAGGTTAAGTATCTTATCTCACCATTCGACGAACCTATAATAACATTTGTGTCGAAATCTTCAAATGGCTGCTTTGAGCACAACAAAGGTTTCAATGATTAGAAAAGCAGTAAAGAGATTTACTGCAGGAAGTTTGCTCTTAGGTTCAAAGTAAATGCGTTGTTGAAAAGCTCATTAGACACTGTCCATTACAGTTGCATATGTGCGATGCGATGTGACGCCGGTCGCCGCTCAGTCGCACACTGCACACACATTCCTTACCGTATACTGCTAATGCTTATTATAACTGTAACGTATTGCTGCCAGTACTGCATATGAACGCACGTCGCTATAATCCCGCATTCTAGATTTAAAATAAAGGTTTCCTGTAAAGCAAGCTATAATGTTGCATACTGAATGAAGCATGCACTGCTGTCGGATGCCTGGATTTAAATTGAGCATATGCCTAATCATGTTTTGAATTTATATAAACTTGCGCCTAGACGTGTCTGTGACGTGTGTGTGTTGTGCTTACTGCAATTTTAGGATGAAGTTGTTGAGATGACTCTCTGCCTTCAAGTAATATTTTAAATATCATTTGCTTATTCTCAGTGCTGCGTATCAAAATTTCAATTACCATCTATCGCTGTCAGCTCTTATTAACGTGTATCATGTTACGTTGTTATTACGCATGTTGTTAAAAATGATCGAGCATGCGCGCTACATCTTCCGCACGTCTATCCGTCTGTTTCGTGCGCGGAGTTCCGTATAAACAATGAAAGTGATGCGAGCGCGAGCCGCGAGCGAGCCACAATGCGCGATGGTTCTCACGCGACGAAAGTTAGTGACGTAATCACGCGACAACGTGACGGCGTGCGCGCAGCTTTACTCTTCATTATCATTTTCTATAGATAAATTGCACCTGATTGATGGGGCAGTAAGCTACCGGTGATGTTGAGCGGTTCGCTGCCAAAAAAAATGTTTTATGAATTAATTCAGGAATGTTATTGATATCTGGACAAAAAACTCAGGTAGTTTTGTGAAGTCCAAGATATTGATGCAATATTCTAGAAAGCAGTTAATATCATCTGATGTCAGTGATGTAGAAATATTATAAATAATGTCTTTTTTTGTTACAAATGTTTATTTAAACATAAACAAAAATGTACAGATGTTTCTTGAGATAAAGTTTTTAATTTGTTCTCTTAAAATAATTTAGACATTAATTATCCAGTTAGTTAACAAAATTACTTAAGAAAAAGTATAATCGTAAATATTACTTTTTGCTAGTTATAATTATTTTACACCATTGTACTATTTTCGGATTAATGTCTACCTAGCCTTAGTATAATACGTGAGAAAATCATATTAATAATACAAAGTCATAGCTAACATTAAAAAAAACAAGACGATTCTAAAAATATATATCTTTTTGAGATCTAAGTTATTATAAACTGAATGCTTGATAAGTAACACTGTAACCTACTTCGTCTAAGCGTGTCGATGGCAAAAAAAAAACTCATAAAGTATATTTTTGTTTGGCCCAAAATTCAGCAACGCAAATACTGTAAACTGCTCAAAAATACCTAATTGTATTTTAAAAACCCCTATATTGTACACTTACCAATAGAGTATTTTTCTATGAATTGGAGTACCTATTAAATCTTAACTTACAAAATGTAATTATAATATATAGGTATAGTAACGATTTAAAAATTGGTGCGTGGGATTTCGTTTCCAAGTAGGTTTTGAAACATTTAAAGTTAAAGTCGTTAATATTTGCTGTAAATAACGTGCCGCAAGAAACATAACCATTTAGCTATTAATTACTTATTGAACCATGTGTATTATGTCAAAATACCACGCATTCATTTTTCGGTATATTTTTATGAAGTATGCAGTAAGCGTAGGACTTAAATATTTCTAGACTTAATTGATTCCTAGGTCGTTTAGTGTTAAGTTCTTACGAGGTAATGTATCATGTCACTGCGGCCCTGACTCACTCACATGAATCAGCCCATTTCGTTCCAATTTGCTAATTTCTGGTTCCGCACCTCAGCAATTTTATATAACGAGCGCAAAAACTTGTATTTTAATGGCTATAAATAATATATAATATATATGTAGGTAATTGGATACCAGATATATGCACTAGAATATAGATTTATTTACTTGGCCTACTTTCAACAAGTTTTTTCTGATTTATTTCAGAACTTGTACCTACTTTTCTACTTTTTATTATTTTGGCATGTAAATCCATATAGGATAATGAGGACATGGTTTTATAGATATTATGGAGGTGAATTAAACCGGTAAAAAAGATAAAAACTTGTTGATTTTTTAGTAATTATGATATATGACATACTTTATTACAAACTTGCTAAAAAAATTTAAACATGGACTTGATATAATTATAAACACAATTTACATACCTAAAAGAAAATCAAAATACAGAAAACAAAATAAGCAGATTTCAGTTTTTCTAAACCAGGGCGAGATTCGCGTGATTGGAGGTGCGCAAGAGTCGGACGCTAACTAAATTGACATGTCCGTTCGGAAGTCCAATACATTAGCATGTATTGCATCGTCGTTACACAATAAGCCAATTGCACAACCTACCGAGACACTTCGGCATGTGCTGAAATGTTATGTGCTTTCTAATTGTAATCCTGGACTGGTACACAAACAAAATCTCAAGTAGTCGCCTTGAATTGTAAGTACCTGCTTGATTAGGTTTGGTCTAGTTTATCCGAGTGAGTCATCGTCGTTAATTATTTATTTGGGTAAGATGTATTATCTTTTGTTGTCTGAATAGAATTCGACTTCTTCTGACTTCCAGACTTCATCTGTAAGATTTATACCAACCGTCACTAAAACACAATCAATTTAAATATTTTCATTTACTGCCACATTTTAACTAAATAGTCGCATGTCGCTTTAAAACTAAAACTTCCCTGAATATTCCTAAAAGATATGTTATTATGATTTCACGATGTTTTTTCTCCCCGTTCAGCAGTGAGTAGTTGATTTTTCTGAAATTAAGTGAACTCAATAATGCTTACAAAACCAGCAGCACTTCATATTGGTACGAACATTATATTGTGCAAAATCACGTTTACTAATAGCCTACACATTAATTTTATCGATATTGGTGCTTAAGAGTTTATGATCGGTAAATGGAATAAAATTTGGAAATAATGTCGGTATTTTTGCAACATGTGTTGTCGCGAACAGAGGGTGTTAAACGCCATTTAACGCCATTATATTAAACAAACTTTTGCCTTTCATCCGCGTACAAAGAAACCCCTTTGAACATTTAGGTTTGTTAGATGTTTAACTGTTTAACATCCTTAATTATTATCCTTATCTCTCCTGTATACGCCCAATAAGGTACATATCTTCCGATAAATATGTTCGTTTTTTAATCCCAGATAGTAATTTGACAGGTGCAAATGTAAAATCTTAAAATGAAAAATGACACATGGAACTTATGAAATGTCAAATTACTATCTGGGATTAAAAAACGAACTGCGTAGTGTACGTTGTCTGACAGCCAGTAATAGTTCCAGAGTGTAGAACATAACTATTTAAGAGCGTTGTCACATTTTGCACCTCTCTCGCTCACACAGGACCAAATTTTTAAGAATGTTAAACGAAAAAATGCTTTTTTGAAAAATGTAATCAATCGGCGGTCTACAAAATAATATTAATTTAACAGGTAGTTATCAAAAACACATTTCTACACAATAGAATATAAATATCTAATAAACTTAGGTAATTAAGTATTATGATCTGTTTTTGAGATGATGTTAATAAATGCCATAATAAAAATGTGTTTTTAATAATTACCTATTAAATTAATACCGCCCATTGATTACATTTTTCGATAGTGCATCTTTTCATTTAACATTATTAAAAATTTGGTCCCGTGTGAGCGAGAGAGATGCAAAATGTGACAGCGCTCTTAAACTGTGGCCATTATTTTAATCTAATCTATATATTTTGCACAAATTCACGTGAGAATGTGGCAACGGGCCAAATTATTGTAATAGGTACGCTGATTATTTCTGTATTTCCCACCTTTCTCCTTCATAATATGTATGCGCCTTACGTTTGCACGTGCATAACAATGTTACTCGACTTGACGTAAAGTTTAAAATGGTATGCCTGTCAAACGATATACGACGCCGTCTCACTAATTATACAAATGTTTATTATATAATTCATTCTTCTCTATTTCGAGTGCGGTATGAGTGGTAGCCGCTGGACAGGTTGCGGAATCAGGCCGTGTAAGGGCGACAGGACGGTGGGCATGCTGACCACTTTCACCCAGTTGCGTTGTTTAAGTTGTACATAAACAAACGCTGTTTTGAATGCTGCCATTAAGCCTTACACGACTGACGTCAGAAGCCCAATTCCCGTAACTAAAAACGTTCAAAATCTAGTCGCAATCTCATCTCAGCGACAATCGAATGTTAAAAGCTTGTCAAAAATGTAGGGAAATTATACTGGATGATTTTTTTTACCGTCTCGAAATTTTTACAGGGTGTTCTACCTATGAATATGAACAACTTTCACTACGAGACCAACTCTGAAATCACGAAAAAAAATCTACTGTTTAATAGAAAAGTTCCAACCTACTTGACCAAAATGTATGAAACAGCTGATTTTTTTTCGTGATGTCATAGTTGGTCCCATAGTGAAAGTTGTTCATGTTCATGGGTAGAACATCCTGTAAAAATTTCGAGACGGTGAAAAAAATCATCCAGTAGGTATTCTTGACATATTGAGACTGAGACTATCAGACTGTGAACGTTCCTAACATTACGGGAATTGTCCCTCTGATTATGAGCAATGTCATATACGTAAACTATGATGTAGATCGTGACCTGAAGTCTCAAAAGTATTTTTTTAAAACTATGTTGAAACTCGTTTGCGTCGTCTTCTGATGCATTATTTGATAAACACATGAACGGTGAACCAAGTACCAAAACCAATGGTTTTAAATTTTTTGTGCCGATATCATCTTTCTGGTCACGAATAAGGTTTTGGTCCTAAATCATCATAAAATACGGTTTCTGCATAATGAAGGCAATTGCCAGAGTTACAAGATATCGTGAGCAGCTCATAGTTCCTTGCTTCATCAATTACAGAGCACGGCGATACATATAAGGTACTACATTGCCACAATTTACCAATAGTGCTCCGAGATTGCAATCTACAGCGCACTGTTGGTTCATGAATCAAATGGCTGGTGGAGCAACCCGTATGGTTTCGGCTTTTATTGACGCCAATGACAAATGATTTCAAATGGTTATGCTAAACTCGATGGTGTAACAGAGCACTTTTGTAGGCGATAGTTTAAGATATACGGATCATGGGTTAAAGATGCTAATAAGTACTCGTAGATGCTATCGATCGTAAGCCTACCCACACGGCACATGCATTAGGTTAGTCGTTATCTGCAGAGCAACTGTTGTTGGTAAGACACGAGGATTGCTTAGTTCGATGTTATCATTGTAGATTTCGAGTGCTGCTGCTAGTCATTATAGGAACAATAGTCGTCAGTAAAGAATGAGAGGATCTGCATAAAGCCTTGTCTTGGACTCTACATTGTTATTTAAAACTAACATAGTTATTAGGTATGTTCTTAAGAAAATAATATTTTACAAAGAACCAGTTAAAGTTTAGCCAGCTGCAAAATTAGCTGTTTGTAAAAATAATACCGTGGTTTTAGCTTAGAATCGAGCCATGACCTCGACCTCAAACACTGCTCTTTTGTTGTTACAGACGAAACACGTACAGTTTTACAACTTAATTCTACAATAGGAAGTTATCGTGTGGTTTACGCATAATGATATATGCATGCGATTTGTCTCGACAACCAACGTGCCGTAATCATTAGTTCTCTCCGTCTGACATTGAGCAACGTTCACACTTGTGAGCGAAGCCTTGAGTGTCAGATGGGTGAATTTTGTGAACAAGGCTTTATATTGTTTGTTCAGCCGGTGACCTATAGCTGTATCTCTGATAACATTGTTTTGTTCTAGATATGAATATTTCACATATTGCCGCATGGTTCGTTTGTTTTAATATCTCTGTCAGAAACTAAATACTGTCATTGTTGTTTTATGAACGTGGACGGTAATTATAATTGTAAATGAATAGTGCAATTAATAATTTAATCGTATGGTATATTATTACAGGGCGACGATAGGCGATATTTATTGAAAACAAATGGCAGTGCGTGGATGCGTAGATAAACAAAACTATTGTTTTACATGATATCATGATTTAGCTTTAGCATCCTTTCCGGGAAACTAAAAGCTCCGCCTACAACTACACTACACATACAGTTTAACAACGTTCAATGGATTCATCGTTTGTCTTCGGAAAAATGATAATATAGCGAATAAAATGACAAAGCGAAGCAAATGTTTCATATATGTATGTATTTATTATATATATGTAAATCATACACCACAGACTACCTGCGGTACTGTCTCCTTTCTTCCTTAATCCATTCAAAGTTTGTCTTTAAAAGATCGCTCTTAGCGATAAGACCGCCTATTGTGTCACTCCTTGTATTTCTACTTTTATACATACATACATAGATAAACTCACGCCTTCTTCCCATGGGGGTAGGCAGAAACTACAGAACGCCACCTGCTACGATCCTTACATACTCCTTTTGCCTCGTTTACATTCATACATCTGGTCATACACGCACGCCGGTTGCGAGTACTACGCACCTGACCTTTCTGAAGAACATCACCAATAAGATCAGTATATGTCTTCCTAGGGCGTCCCCTTGCGGCGTTTCCACTCACATCTGCCGTGTAAATACCTTTTGCTAGTCGACTTTCATTCTACTTTTATATCTGTAATATTTATGGTGTACATAATAAAGAGTATTCTATCTATCTATCTATAAAATGTGATTATCGACCAATAGAAATTGATTTATATTCCTACCTAAATTATTATAGATTGTCGCACTGATTCCGTCACTCCCTTTGTCCAAAGCGAACTTTATCGAATTAAATGTGACTGGTCCAAACCAGCCACACTTAATTTGGCAAAGTTCGGTTTTTCCGAAAATAAACGATGGAACCTTGCAAGTTGTCAAACTTGTATAGTGATACGAGAGAAGGTGAGACAAATAGAAAACCATTTGCGATAAATGGTTTTATTGCTATAAAATTGCAGATGGTATGACAGCTGTGACAAATTAATTACCTACTTTGAAAGAAAGAAAGAAAGAAAGAAAATACGTTTATTTGCGGTAAACATGACGCAAAAAAGAAACAAGTTGGGGGAAAATATGCGTCACATCCACACTTTCTTTTAATTAGTATATATAAATGGTAAACATAAACAATAGTAAATATTGTTTACACCACAGTATGTAGAATTATAAATACAAAAAAATATAGGTGCATAGTGACAAGGTCACTTATCGTTTTAGGATTTTTCACATACTAGATATGAATATGCCATGGTTGGACCTGCTAATAATATTATGATTATTGCAAGTAGGCACGTCTGTTTTATAATGCCAGAGCCTAATTTGACTAGTGCAATTATTTTGTATTCTCATATATTATCATTATTCTATGTAATAAAAAGCCAAAATTATTCACAAACATAAAAGTTAATTTGAGACATGATCATAATATTTTACAATTATTAGTACCAATTGTGGCGCATCAACATAATAATATTTTTAACTAATATCTCACAAAAATGCCAACCCCCCCCTTCCCCCTCTCCCTTAAATGTCAGTTTTTTTTGGGAATATAAAACAGAGATTAGAAAATTGAATATACGAGTATCTACTTAATGAAATCTCAATCAAGATTTAGATTGCATTTTACCTAGTGAGGTACTTTTTTGTTTTAGTCATAAATCAGCAGACATTTACAAGATTTATTTGATTTTCTTGCATCTTATTATCTTACATACCACACTTGTGTAATTCCTACCAGCTGGGCAGATCTGTAGGTTCTGTCAATTGGGTTGGTATCGTTGGATTTGCAAAATAGCAATTTTGCGGGAGTGTCGCTTGACCACGTGGAAGAAAATTCTCGATTTGAAAACAATCGGGTTAACTAAACTATAATAATAATTAACAATATATACAAGGTGTAACTTAAATAACGCACAACCTCTTATGGGGTTATTGTACTCATCATTATGAAAAACTTTTACTATGGGACTAAACCTGAAATCGCGAAAAAAAATCAGCTGTCCTCTACAGTTTGACTAGTTATGCGAACCTAATTGTAGAGAACAGCTGATTTTTTTTCGAGATTTCGATGTCCTGATAGCTGTGGAATACCTAGTTACAGCTAGTATTTACCTCACGAAGCGGCTTCTCCGACTAAATAAACAGCAGCTGCGTATAGTTACAGCAGCTGTAACTGGCCACGGGTCATTTAATAAACACCTCTTTGTCATAGGAGTCACAGACAGTCCGCTGTGCAAGGCCTGCATGGAGGACGACGAGACAGCAGCTCATGTGCTACTAAACTGCCCAGTGATCGCCACATACAGGGCAAAGAACTTCGGTAACCCAGGTACCCTATGTGAGATTATCAGTAACACCAAGGCGTTGCTGGCCTTCCTTGAGGATCTGGGGTGGATCGAATAATCGATTTTCCCACCCATTACGCAAAATACGCGCATTGACGTGGAGTTGCGGACACCAGCCCGTATTACCTATTACTATTAGTATTTACCATGCATTTGTCACTTGTGTTTAGTATAGCTTCTCCTTGTCAGTCCACGTGTTAAGTAATGTGGGCGCAAACAGATTGCAACTGTCATGTAGGACCTACTCTTATTTGATTGAACGTGGGTACTTTTGGCGAAGACCTTGTGATAATCTATTGTGTGGTCTCCTTGGCGAGGCGTTTGCGCTCAAACAAGAATGGTCGAGGCAAATGTGTTATTATTTGTCTTGTTTTTTATAAACAGTCCATAGAGATGTAGATTGCAGATGGCGGTTTTCTGCTAAGTCCGCGACAGTTGCATATCATTGAACAGTTTTGGTACCTATCAACCTGTTCACTTCAAAAATTGAGAAGGTTCTCAATTCGGTTGTTTTTTTTAAGAATTGACCTTAAACCTAACGAGCTAACTAACCATCTGTGATAAATTATAGCACACCGTTGACAAAGGCCTAGTTACTTTTAAATTAAAACTACTTAATAAAAGTCATTGTTAGAAACCTATATCATCTAATCCCGTGCGGTCTTTAACATGCATTACGTGAATAGTGACTATGTCATGTTTAGCGCCGTGTCCATACGTAAAAATATAATTAACGATATAAACACTGAAATGAGAGTTCTTTTAGCAGTTGCGTTGCGTGTAGGGTTACCATTTCGAACTTTGAACAGTCCTGACAAAAAGCAGGACATTTGCAAAAGAGTCCGGAAATTTTACTTTATTATCTTTCTTTTTTCAGTAATAATTCTAACAGTATTACATTAGTAAAATATTATATCAGCAATTATTATTAATTATCATCATTCTCCTGCCCTTATCCCAATTTATTTGGAGTCGGTGCAGCATGTCATTTTCTTCCATACCTACTTCTCTATTCGTCGTCATCTCGGCAGTCACCCCCTTTCTATAGCTATATCATCTTTCACACAGTCCACCCATCGTCTCTTTGGTCTTCCCTTACTGTCATAGCCATCCATATTTATACTCAGAAACGTTAATGTTATAATTTTCTTATAATCATGCGAAAAGCCCCGACGAACGACAAGGCCGGACAAAGTACAGACAGGGGGCCAAAAAGCTGGACAAATCCGGACAGATGGTAACCCTATAGTTGCGTGCTCCACGGCCCACGATATGCAATGTGACCGACCAGTGCCCATTTAACTGCAGGCCTTGACTTCGGTGGTCAATGAAATGCTTCATTTGATTTAATATAAAAAGTTAGCGTAAATCTGTTCTCGTTGACGTTGACCTCTATGCCCGTTAGTGTTCGTTATTTTTAACTGAGACACGAATTGTTTGATCTACTAAGTAGATACAAAAAACATGATATCCTTATTAATATAGCCCGATTATTTTGTAATAGGTACTAGGTATTTCAGGTTGTGAAACTGCAACTCGAAATACCTAGTATCTCAAAATAATCAGGGCTATACACAATGTCCCGGAATTAATGCACAACCCAAAAAAAAATCAGCTGTTCCCTACATTTATGTACGTATATCTCGTCAAAATGTAGGGACCAGCAGATTTTTTTCGAAAGTTCAGGTTTGGTCCCATAGTAAAAGTTGTTCATAATGATGAGTAAATGACCACTTAAGAGGTTGTGTGTTAATTCCGGGACATATTGCATAATAATAAGGATACCGAAGAATTCCTTACAAACATAGCAAAACAATATTGTTTGATTTGAAGCCCGGGTAGGTAAATGCTTCAAAAACATACCGTGGAACGTTATTTGATCTCATTATGCACATGCATTTCTATGATAATGAGCTTTCCTTAGGCTTATTATGTGTAAGCTCAAAGGCATGCGAACCATGTGGATAGCAGTTTGACACGTAGGCGACCTTGCCTGCATTCTTTATGGCTCCCTAACTTGTTCAACGTTACCAGTTGTTAGATACCTTTGTGTTTGCCAAACTCGATCTGTCAGTGTGTTATAAGAAAATGAAAACTATCAAGGCAAAATTGAAATGCAGATTTAGAAAAATAAAATATACGGGTTTATTTAGTCTGAAAAAATCGATACGGCAAAATAAAGAACACCTACATAAATAAATAACTGCACTATAATTTTATATGCAATCATGGTGTCATGTCATCCTCATTACATACGGCCTTAGGCAATACTTAGTCAATATTAATGAGTTTATACGATTATAGGTAGAATAATAAGATATGAATCCGATAATACCCTAGAGAACACTGACGTGTGATATTTTTTTTATAATTTTCCCACTAGCGTTCATGGTTTGCAATAAAAATTGCGTTTGCGACCTAGACCGACAGGCGACGGTCATCTGTTAAAATATAGGGTCAACTAGCTTTCAAGAGCAAGTTTAGCGTTAATTGACCGGTAAAAAGGTATTATATGTATTATTCTAATCAGTTGGCATAAATACTCGTGTGTTATTTACTGGACCAGCATAAATGATTACAAAATATTATTATCGTTGATGACAAGTACGTACTAGAGGTGTGCGCCGATCGGCGTGGCGCACGCCGCCGCCGCCGACTTTTGTGTCGGCGTCATCGGCGCCAATGTTTAAATATGTAATATGCTAGTTTTAGATCAATGCAGATAATACTAGTAAACTAAACACTATAAATGTCCAAATATATCGGTTTATTATGACGTAAGTATTTGTTTACGCAAAAATAAAAAAAAGACATTTTTATAATTATGAGCATTAAATAGCAGGCAGGACGTACCGGTTGAAGACCTTGGTCTTCAAAGGTTGTCGTATGGGCGAAAAGAAGACATGACGACGTTTACCACACTGTCCAACCCAACTGGATCCCTCTGTCAGCTTCTTTCTCGAAGTAGAGATCATGACTCCCAGATAGATCATCATCATCCTCAGCTCAACTTCACCCACTGCTGAGCATAGGCCTCTCTTTTCTTATATCAATCCCCACGCTGCTGCGCCAGCCTCTAGACAGACTCCTTCACAACTTCGAATAGCGAACCTTGGATGTGGATTGGACTCAGCAAGACGTGTAAGATATAAGTGACTTAAGTCTTGTCAAAATTCATGCGGTGGCCAACCAGCTCAGAGGCTTCATTTCATTCATAGGCAGTACAGCATCTCGTCTAACTGTAACAGCAACTCTGCCATTAGCAAGATTTAATCGGCAAAGCGAAGATGAGAGAAGTACTCGCCGTGCACCTTGATTCTCCAGTCCAGTCCAGTCGTGTCTTGAAGACAACAGATTGTTGAACCATTTCGGGTATATCACATTCCCCTGTCTCACTGAGCAGTTGGATGGGGCTGGTTTTCTTATCCTGGATCTGGACAGTCATCGTGGCAGCATCATACAAACATCTCAACACTTCTATGTATCGCCAGTCAATTCGACATCGTTGCAGAGAGGCCAGAACTGCCCATATTTCGATGGAGTCCTTCTTGTACTCTATAAATACGATACACAGCGGCTGATTGTACTCTTCATCTGCTCAATTTGCCGAACAGTATGGATGTGGTCAGTGTGGTGTGGGGTGTGTGTGTGTGCACTGTGGATACTAAAGCCTTTTCGAAACCCGCCTTGTTCTGTCACCTGTCATAAATCTCCTGGTGAGACAGTTCGTGACGACTCTCGAGAACAGTTGCAGGTATACGTGGCTCTGAAGTAAGATGGGTCAATTTAGTTCTTCAGCAAGATTTTATCATCTTTTTGAAGAACAGAACCTATGCACCTCGTGCCTCCTCTTAGGTGCTGTACTTTCTTGGATGAAGGAATTGAAAAAACTCGTAAACTCTCTCAGGATTGGAACCCCGCCCGCTTTAAAGGGCTCTGTGGTAATACGGTTATCATAAAATGGTGTATTTTACCATCCACGCCGATTACGCCAATGACACCGCCGCCGCCAATGAATTTAGAATGATAATCTTAATTCGTTGAATAAGCCTCAATGTTTTAATAATGAAAAATGAAGTCTTATTTCCTTCCTATATATATATAAGATAATTGCAAATATAGCTCACCGGACTAGACCATGACGCAAGCAGATAAATATGAATATTTTATGATAAGCCACCTTTTCTTGACAGACTTCTATTACGCAAGTTAAAAAGGTAACAGAAAGTCGACTTGCAGTGAAAATTTGTGCAGGTCAAGATGGTTGCAGACGTCAACTTGGGCAACCAAACTTGCTTGTGGACAGTTTGTGATTTACAAACGTCAACTAGAGCAACAAACGATATTCAGCACAAGTCACTGCACTTTCGTTGGCCCCGTCTGTACCCAGCATTGCATGCACATAATTAATTTTATAATTGCTGGTATTGTAAACGATCTTCTTCTATAATAAACATCAATGACGAAGCAATAAACTAGTATATTGCAAGAAAAACAATAAAATATCTACAAATAATGTAATTAATAATTATGTAACAATGCCATAATTGTGTGAGTATGAGTACGATTTCATTTTCATTATAACACTAGGACTGGCCTGCGAGTGACGCACAGTAATAATATAATTGTTCTTATTTATGGCCATGGCGCCATTACAATTCTTATACAATGGCAGCCGGACCATAAATAATCTTGTTAATTATACACATGTGTGTAATCAGACATTGCATACCCATTTAATATAATCTCAATCAAAATCTTTTATGTGGAATTGTGGACATAGAAAATTGTAATGGTAACGTAATTTGCTGGACTACCACCTGTAACTCTGTATAACCCTAGTTATGAATGAAACAGTTAAAAAATGTCACGTAGCTACGTGAACTTTGAATTTTGTGATACATATCTTATGTCTTTGATCTCATAGGTAATCTTTTTTATTTTTATTTATTTTCTTTATTAAACGATTTGTGTTCTTATTGGAATATATATTACTTGGCAATCGTAGACATTACTGAATGAGCTATTTTTCAATGGTGGTAGGTGAAGTTACTCTTCCGACCCTCCAAAAGGAAGCCGGTTGGAATGGAGTTTTTAGCGCGCTTCGCCTCTGCTTACACTACACCACTACTTATTACACTATCTTATTTACAATTTAAATATATGTAGGTAATACAAAGGACTAAAACAATTTGTAACATAATAGGAACTTTAACACAATACAACACAATAAAATACTACTTACATTAATCTATATTATAACATAAAACAGTGTCCTTAGGTTGCGAATTCAATCAAAATTTAACTCAAAAACTCATAGCAAAATTGACGTATTCACGTCAATTTTGCTATGAAGTTCGTTAATGATATGAATTGCCCGGGCCACAGGTGTTTTGGCGATCTTGTGAACAATACAAGGTTTAAGTTAGGTAGGTATTATGCACAACGTTTTCTTTTCCTTACTTCTTTCATAAATGTTTTCTATTTTTCCTTCATAGATATGAACGTAGATACGTGAATTTACGTTGATCGTTGAATCAGTTTCAATAGCCATATTTGGTAACGATTTCTAATCAAGTTCGGCGTGACATCCAGGAAACGTTTAACATAGAAAAGGTTGAGACATGAGGAACTCCACGTGGCGGCTAGTCTCGTATGTATCGCTAAATGTTCCTACTTTCACTTCGAATCTCTAATCTTGTAATTAACATTAATTGTTGACGGTTTGAATTAACATGATTTGCAGTCAGCACATACTCGTACGTAGCTCGAAACAGAATTGCAGTTGCTGCATGTATGTACTACCTACATTGTTACTAACAGCTATCACCGTTAAGTTCCATCGACTGGACTGGATTAAATATTAATACGAAAAGATTTTTGTTATAAGAGATTGTAATTATTAATATCTTGGATGTCTCAAAATGATACGGTTTGTTTTAGATAACATTATTACTCAATTGTTTGAGTAAACAGTAGGCAAAATAAGAACGTGTCAAATGTTTCCCTTTATAACAATTGTTTCATTTTACTATGTTGTAGAGTCACATAAAATTTTTTAATCGCATCACAGATGTACGAAGATAATTAGAGGAATTTGTTCTCTAATAAATTATGTTAATAGCCTGATGACGACGATAAGTTCAACATAACTACCTATTATAGTGGGTTTCTCAAAAAAAGTAGCCATGAGAACCTTTGCCTGTTTCATTGCAGTTGACGTTTCACTCGATTTTTTGTTTGAAAACCTCAAACCGTGAACATTTGTTGTTTGTAATTGATTGAAGGAAATAACGTTGTTATTTAGTTGATTAAGTTGGCTTTCGCCAACTTCTTGTGGATGAATGTCAACGACAGAAATAATTGCCAGTTAAAGAGCCATACGACTAATCGAGTTAAGTACCTATATCAAAGAATCTACGATACGATGACGGTTTTTTGTTAATCGTATGTTACCTTTTTAGTAATGTCACGTGAATCTTCAACTGAAGATCCGGTATTTTTATGTCCAACATACACTTAACTGATCAAAGTCAAGAAACATCATAAGGTACGTTTCAGATATTTTGAAAATCGGTTTAGCCTTGCAGGCCAATTAGGTGGTTACTGCTTATCTAAGAATAATGCATAATCAGTCTATAACATTTCTGCTTCTGGGACACAGGCCTCTTTTCTGTGAGAGGAAGAGGGCATTATTCACACAAGTAAATCGGGGGCGTTACCACTGGGCCAGCACTGCTCCTTAAGTGTAATATAAGCTGATTACCCATATCCAGTACCCACGCCAAACATCCAGGCGGTATTTTTGAAGCCAAACTGAAGTAACATAGGCAGTTTCGAATTAAAACTAATGCTCAACTTAATATGAATGTGTATTTCGTCAAAGTATGGTTGATTCAAGATTATATAACAGTCAGCGCAATGATACACATAAAATTATACTGGCAGACGAGTAATCTGTAGATTTCAAAGTTTATGACGTAATTCACGTTAAATATGCTATGGAGAAATGCTAATAAGATTGGGCTGCCATTGAAGGCTCATGTTTTCGAAACTTGAACAGAAATATATATTTTTTGGCACTAATGTGTGTAGTTAAAGTTTCTAGCAATTTGTAAATATTAGTAAATAAGAATGACATAACAATATGCGATTTTGTAGGTTTTTAAATAATGAGCAGCAGCTGAGCTAGAAAAGGTTTTTCTTTTAGCAAATGCATACAGGAAGAGTTTTATTTCTAAAACTGGCCATTAACTTTGATCAGTTCAATTTAAAAAAAGAAAATCATTTTTAAAAAAGAGTTTTTGTTTTAAAAAGAGGAATTACTATATCACAGAACACAGCTATTTTTGTGTGGCCATGTAAAAATAAGCACGTCGCGTTTAAGTTACATCTGAGGCTACCATCTAGCATGAACTGTGTAGCAATGTACCATAGACATGCCTGTGTCTGTCGACCTTGAGAAAAAATACGATTTATGTTCGAAACACGGGACTACATAAACAACATTAGTGGTTTTGCAACTAGGTCATAGCACCAGATACCCATAGATACTCGTTTTGTGTAAAGTTAGTGGGTGTATCCTAATGGTCAGCGTGAGAGTCGAAGCCAGCGAACGGAGTAAATGAATACTTGTTGAATTGATCAGGGCTACTACTGCAATAGAATCAAGAATCGATTGATTGAATAATTAAATCAGAACTTTTAATCAGGCTTATCGTGGATCAAGAATTGTATAGGTACGCGTAGCATATTAATAGGCTATACCTAAGGGACATTGGTAATCAGGAAGTTTTACAATTCCTTATGGATTATTTTGGCACCTCGTGTGTAATGTATGTGGTGTCATCATGAGCTTTGTTGTCACAACATGTTGTTACCATGGACATGTTGTGAATCCTGATATTGATAGCACGTAAATGTCTAATGCTGGAGGTCAAACAGACGTTAAAGCCACGTGCCGGTAGCAATACGATTCTAAAATATTAGGCACCATGCAGACAGGCGCGATGCGACAGCGTGACGTGACTCTAGTGGAACATTTCTATGGAAACTTCATGGAAATTGTTCTACCAGAATCTCGTCGCACCGTCACGTCGCGTCTGTCTGCGGGAGCCTTAATTCCCAAATTAACTTTTTTCATACAGGGCAATTTCTTGTTACATCCATGGAAATTGATAGTTTCTGTCAAAAATGTTGAGAGCAATGAATAGTATTTTATGTGTACATTGATACCTACGACATCAAGCCAACAACTCATTAACGGAAATCAGTTTACATTTATCACAACAACAACCTTTCTTGGATGACATAACACATTATGAGTGCCTCACTCTTAATACAGCAACTGATAGCAATTCAAGTTACAAGTCAAACCGCATCGGCAACCCTGCAGTCGTGCGTTACGCAACCATCAGTTAGTAGCTCGATAACTTGCTCCACATTCGCTCTTTGTCTCGGAGCCCCAAGTACTGCCCGACTGGCCACTAACCTGTATAGCAGTGTAATAAGCAACTTTATACCATACAGCTATCTTACTCTTGTAAGGCGTCCTTACGTAAACGATCATTAGTATTAATTCTCACTATTATATATATTTTAACATATTTTGGGAATTATACAGGGTGGAATTGAATTCATAGGCATCCTCTTAAGTGGTCATTGTACTCATTATTATGAACCACTTTTACTATGGAACTAAACCTGAAATCGCGAAAAAAAATCAGCTATTCCCTACATTTATGTTCGCATAACTCGTCAAAATGTAGGGAACAGCTGATTTTTTTTCGCGATTTCAAGTTTGGTCCCATAGTAATAGTTGTTTATAATGATGAGTACAATGACCCCTTAAGAGGATGCCCATGAATTCAATTTCACCCTGTATAGCACATGAATTTTTATTTGGCGTGTTTATTTACACGTGTGTATGTTTCAATGTTAACATAGCGCAGCTTTCACAGGTTTTCGTAGGAGAATAGTGTTGCGTCGTCATCATTTTCTACAAGATTTTGCGGATTTGCCACCCACAGCCTAGATTATCTAACGCAGCACTCCTATTTATGGTAACAAAGGTCTTTTAATTGCACAATAAGTTTTATATCACAATGTCCGCGTAACCGCAAAAGTGTGTCACATCACCATCACTATTAAATTTAGACTTTATACATACATACATACATAAACTCACGCCTTCTTCCCATGGGGGTAGGCAGAAACTACAGAACGCCACCTGCTACGATCCTTACATACTCCTTTTGCCTCGTTTACATTCATACATCTGGTCATACACGCACGCCGGTTGCGAGTACTACGCACCTGACCTTACTTAGACTTTATACTACATTTTACCTGACCTTGACCTGACTTAGACTTTATACTACATTTTAATATCGCTAAATGCAATAAAACTACATAAAACAATTAGCAATACAATTAGGCATTTTAATTAGGTACCTACAATTGTCATTAAAAGGTTGCCGATTAATTATCTAATGAGAAACTAGCTTATTTCGAGACAGAGTGTAGCCAGAGTAGCCGTGAATACATTATGCCTTATTTTTTACACACAGGTTTGTTGATGGTCCATGTATACATGGAGCATCAAACTTATAGAAGCTGAGGTGTTTGGAAACTGCACTTAATAAAAAAAGAGGAATCTCGGAATAAAATGAGGTGAGCCACCTGCAAGATTTTTTGAAATGCTCAGTCAAAAGAACACAGTCGCTGCAAATGAAGACTAATCAAAATCACATTAGATATTGTAAAAAGTATTAAGTTTAATAAAGTCAAAGTCAAATAATTTATTTCAAATAGGCACATTATTTGATTTGAATGTTTGATTATTTTGCCTGATTTTTATATCAATTTAATGTTATTAATTTATTTTAATGGACTGTCTGAAAATAAATAAATTATGATAGAAGGCACTTTTGAACGTCAAAACTTACAAAATTGATTCTAGTCGCCTCTTCCAAAAGGTAGTTTCGTATGGAGAAGGATGGGCAAGAAACTCCATCGTTACTCTTTTAAAATGTTTTACAATATTTTGTATAAGTACATCTATACACATGTTTGTAATGTCAAAATAACAACTTTTTACTAAATGCATAGGAAAGTATAAACGGTTCTTATAACAAAAAAGCTATTTTTAACATTTTTGTCTGTTTGTTCCGGCTAATCTCCGAAACGGCTGAACTGATTTTAACGGGATTTTCACTGGCAGATAGCTGATATTACGGCGGGTAACTTAGGCTACTTTTATTTTAGAAAAATAATTAGGGTTCCACGCAAAAAATTAAAACCCATGAAGTTATGAACAAACAGTCGGATTTGAAAAATTCTTTTATTCTCGAGGATAGTTATAGGCTATTTAACATCACGCTAAGACCCTTAGGAGCCGAGCAGAAAGATCACTAAGCGAATACAAAGTAATAGCGCGGGCGGGCGATTCAACGCGACGGTTGGCGACGGGTCGGACGAGGGAGTTTTATTTAAAATGTGGCTGTTATTTTAGCATATTGTGTATCTTACGATATCCACGTGAAAGAAGTCGCGGGGCACAGCTAGTTTACTATATTATAATTATATGTGAAGATGATGCACCTAGAATAAAATTACTATACCACAATAGGTAAACACTGTGTAAAAATGAAGCAATGACATATAAATTAAATATGTGTTAGATAAAGTATGAGAAAAGCATACAAAATAAGGGTCTTGGTGAAGTAATGTCTGACTCCCTGGTATATTTTTACGAGCTCTAGCTCCAAAAGGAATGGATGACCGTAGGAATGCTGTCTCTGTAGGCTGCGTGAACTTGGACTTACCTTGCAAGTTGCAGGTATACCAAAGATTTAGTGCTTAAAGCAACAAATACATAGGTTTCGTTTCACCTTCTTAAGGACGGAACCCAAAAGACAAAACTAAACCTTAATGGCATTGGAAACACGATACGGGAAAATATTTACATTAACTTTAGTCTCATCGGTTGCACTAATTTAGGACCTGAACCATAAGGTCGGTGATCTAAAAACGACCAGATGTCATCCAAAACCACTGCTTCTTTAAAAGCTTGAGATATTTAGTTCTAGTGGCTAATTACTAAAAGAACGGAGAGGTCATTAGTTCGCGTCAGACGGTCAATTTAAACGCTAATTATATACTTAGCGACTGTTTTATGTCCACACTCATTATGTTTAATCATTGCTACGACAGCATAAGTACCTATAACAAGGTCAAAATTCCGAGTTTTAGACTATTATGGCAGAACTATGAAAGTTTTAGTCCAGAAATGTGAATTTTCTGGAAAACCTGATGTTACTTCAAAAACTAGACGAAGTAAAAACCAATGACTTTGGAGGAAATGCGAGGCTGTTTTTTTTTTAATTCAATTGTTTTTTACGTGACCTTACTGTACCATATTATAAGACTTTGATGAATTTAAAATGTGTCATCACAAGGATACTGACAATGAACTTGTAATTCGGTCTGATTGTGATTCATTGTCCATATTGGCTGGCTATCATGGCTGGCGGGAAATGTACTGCATGAATCAGAGAAACAGGAAATTGAAAAAACAAAATTAAACATGAGTAGGCGACTGCCTCGTTGGTCTAGTGGTCGCAAGCGCTACTGCTGAGCATGAGGTCCTGGGTTCGATTCCCTGGTCGGGCAGTGTTATTGGGTTTTTCTATCTGGAATTTCTCAGTAGCAGCCCGGAGTCTGGATTTGTGGCCGGTAGATGGCAATAGGCTCGCCCCCTATTACATGGAACTTAAACATAACTGGCGAAATGTGGGTGTACTATATAGGTACACCTCTGCCTAACCCTTCGGGGAAACAAGGCGTGATTTTATGTTATGTTATGTAAACATGAGGGGGGCAAAGTAGCGGAACAAACTTGTCACTATCAAGCCATAAGTACGTGTTCCTCACTTTTCCTTATTATCTGGAAAAACTGGAAAACTGACAAACAGATGAAGGGAAACCAACTTAGCAACGTGTTTATATGTTTTTACTAGAACTTATCGTTCGGGATCTAAGCTAACACGGGCACGCGTATTCAGTTTTATCTAACAACAATATCAATGCGTAATCACCGTGAGTGTAAACAATCTCACAAGAATGCGCATTGTGTCGGCAACTTGGACCACTGACTTCCGAATGCACGTCGGGAGCGAATCTGTGCGAAAAGTTCTTTTGCACCATTGTTGGGTACCTGCAAACAGGTGTAGTTAATTGGCCGTGGGTATAGAATCGTGAATTATATTGTATGGTGCTTGGCTGTGGTTACGTCTCCTTTTGTGTTCGAGTGAAGGCTAGGACGGAATTATTCTCGGGAAAAGAAACGCTTGTAATTTGAAAATGACTAATGAACACATGCGTTTGCGGCTCAACATAGCAATCTTATGAAGCCTATGGGTAGCCCCTTATTATTTTCAAATAATGCCAGATTTTGGTTTTCTTTCGAGCTTGTTAAAATTATGTGAAAGGATAAAGTATTGTCTGACACATTGTAATAAAAGATTTGTCCATTTTAGGCCGACTTGAAAACAATGCGTCATCACTTCATCAGGCACTAACTTAGCCTTACCTACAAAAACTGACATGTAGGAAAACTTAACAAGAGATAATCATAATCCTGATTTGGTAGTAAGTCTGATGTTTCTTAGAAATGGTGATTAATCAGAGTTGACAGGCGTAGGCGTACATTGAGCCTAAGTAGAAAAACTTAGGCGTTAGGCAGTAGGTAGTTAGGTGCATATCGAGGACCGGACGAGCTGCTAAACGATTAATTTGGGCTACTATTAATAATGTTCTTAATTAAAAAACACACACAGCTTGGTTATGAAACAACAAATTTGAGTTTAGATTAATTATTTTTAAATGAAGTATTATCAGAAGTCATGTGTTGTAGTTCTCGATTAACAAAATATAATTGTATCTACTCATCCTTGTAGTACCGGATTAACATTTAATACAGGAAATACCAATTATGTAACACTTATATAATCTTATATCGAAATCAAGTTCCATTACGTGGAATTGGGTCCTGTCCGAGTATGTTGGTAATTGCAAGTAGATATTGTGAACATTGGAACATGTTACTTTCACTATTAAGGCGTGTGACGAGAAAATAAAGTTGCTAGAAATGCTTCATTTTATTTCCTAATCATAAAGTAAAGGGCCGGTTTGAGAAGCTTTGATTACGACTGTTACTTGTTTGTTTATTCTGTACCACACTGTTAATTCATTTTTATTTCACAGAACGTGTCGTACGCCCCTTTCACGTAATCGTGATCAATTACCCATGATCCAGTATAATATATATAAATGGGACTAAGGGGTTATCTGTACTGTGCTAAGGGTTATTGCACGTTATGGATCCAACTCTACACGATACACAAATACTCTACATAGTACAATAAAATTATCAAACTGTAAAAACACGGGTTTTTTTCGGTACTGGTAAGACCAACCTTCTGTAAGCAGAGGGGAAATTCTCGTATTTTTAAGAACGGTCGCATTCTAAACTCAGGCTCAGTCTGTCAAAAACATGTGTAATTTCCCTACATTTTGTCAAGTTTTTGACATTGATTGTCGCTAAGATGAGATTGTGACTTGAATTTGAACGTTTTTTAAGTAGGAAAATTGGCCTTCTGACCACCTGCATCTTTATAAAAGAAAGAAAGAAAATACATTTTTATGGACATAACTGAAGGGCTGGTTGAGTGCATTTTGAGTCGGGATTGAGGTATGTTTATTTTATTTTTGTTGTGTCGAAAAGTGTATCTTGTTTGTGTTTCTATGCTAGTAGTGTAAAAACCTGGATCTTTTCTGACAAATTTACATAATTCTGAGATATATAAATAGGGAAGTGTGAGTATTTTCGGAAGTGTGGTTTGCAGCTATCTGTTTGTTCTACATATGTTTGTTATTATTCAAATTAACTTCTTTTGTAAAATGAATATGGTTTGTGAATCTGTACTGTTACCCCACAGCATGACCCCATAGCTGAGCCATACCTGGGCATATGCATAGTAAGTGACAAGTGCAGTTTGCAGGTTGGTAGTTTTTAGATCATAATAATTATTGAGATGGGCAGAATAAATGGTTTTTTATATAACACAATAGAAAAGTTTTTTTAATAATTTACCTATTAAGTTAATATTATTTATTAGTTCGCCAACTGATTACATTGTTCAAAAAAGCATCTTTTCATTTAACATCCTTCAAAATTTGGTACCGTGTGAGCGAGAGAGGTGACAAAAAGCCACAGCCTCTACTCAGAACGGTTACTTGTACTAAGCCCAACTAAGCCGTTAGCATTTCTATTCTATCTAAGATTGCATCTAGCTGAACATGTCATAGTCCTGACCAAGCCATGTTTAGATTTCCAACATCGGAACATTCGGAACCGCTCTAACAATTACGTCATGCGCTTGACTGCACACAATAAGATATATTGTTCCAACAAAATATTAATACACGAATGTACTTCAATCCTAATTAAGAATCGAAGACAGTAACATTGTTAATTCTATTGTTCACTTTGTACGTATGATGTCAATATGTTACTGTTAAAGCTACAATTATGATTTACAGCCAAACCAACAGCGACTTAGCCATGTTATATTAAAACAATCACGCACGATAAAACTGCGAAATCGAGCAATAAAATAATTGGAAAACAATTTGAATTTCTCTGGTAAGAAAAATTCAACCACACGATAACAAAATTATGTTGAAACAACACTCATTTGACAGAGGCGAAATCGTAAGCAGAACAGTTGGTAAGTACTTGCTGTTGCTGCAAGCTGCAACTAACGAATATTGTGTACCTGGGCAATAAAATTTGACTTGCGGCAGAATAAATGTCGTAAGTTAATAGTTCAATTGAAATAACAGTTCCTTAATTCAAAATACATTGCCATTCATTGGTTTCTATTAGAGTTGTTAGCTGATTCTGACTTTTAAGTTTCATAACTTACCAATAATATAAATTCTTGTTTAAACATATTTCATCACAGTTTTCAGGGGTTCCTGTAACAAATAATAATAATATTAAACAGTGTTTAAGAAAAAAACATCTTAACAGTGGGAATGACACAAAATACAGGAGGGTATGATACAATTCTTATACGAGACAGTGCTTTGCTCCTTGTGGAACTCCGGGATATATTAAATCAATTTTATATAATACTAGCTATGTCCCACGACTTCGTTCACGTGGAAGTCGTAAGATACACCATATACTAAAATAATAGCCAATTTTTAATTCCCTCGTCCCCCGACCCACCGTATTGCATCGCCCGCCCGCGCTATTATTTCGTTTTCGCTTAGCGTTCTTTCTAACTTTTTCTTTTGCTCGGCTCCTAAGGGTCGTAGCGTGATGTTAAATAGCGTATAACCATCCTCCAGAATTGGTCTACCAAATGCAAAAATAATTTTTCAAATCCGACTTTTTTTGCACAATTTTATGGGTTTTATTTTGTGTGCGCGGAGCCCCAATTTTTTTCTAAAATAAAAGTAGCCTAAGTTACTCCTTACAACATCAGCTAGCTGTCAGTGAAACTTGCGTCAAAATCGGTACAGCCGTTTCTGAGATTAGTCGGAACAAACAAACAGAGAGACAGACAGACAATTTTTTTTAAATTGTTTTTTTTTTGTTATAAGTTCCGTATATACTTTCATATGCATTTGGTAAAAAGCTATTATTTTGACATTACAAACAGACACTTCAATTTTATTTATTTGTATACATGTGAAATCTATTTTATATATTTAAATATGTTGAATATATTTTTTTAGTACGTTTAACTGGCCTTTATTAGAGATTTCTGGTATAAGCTTTATTATTATTGCTAGTTTATAACAGAAAGCCATCAGTTAAAACAGTTTGCAAAATGGGTTTCTTGTAGGCACAGAAGTAATCCTCAACCCCTTCTAGCTAGGAGAGGTCCTGAAGGTGGTTTTCAATCTGAACTCTGACTGAAGTCTCAAAACCAAACTTTCCCAATCTCTTAACACTGAACTTAAGCAGCCAGCCATCCTCGCTCCGAGTCGGCGAACATTAAGACCAACTACTTGGTCAAATTGCGTATCACATGCTCTAGTTATGGCAAGGTTGTACGTGGGTTGATGGTACAGGTGACATTGAGACAGCACTAGGGGCAATCGTTGACATTCGCTCTAATGCAGAGGCAATTAATGGCGGTAATCAGATTGTCTGTTTGTTTGTTTGTTTGTTTAAAGCTGTTTTCTCACGTATTAGTCTACAGATTAGAGGTTGATGTTAGATGGCTTTGTGTTTCCTGGTGTTTTGATTTTTCTTGGATTTAATTCATCATCTGTTGGTATGAGCATATTTGAATTCTATAAAATATTTAATGCAAAAATGGCATGAAAAACTTGAATCAATTGATAACGGTTGATCCATGTTTTTTATTGCTAATACCCTGAGGCTTAAAATATTACAAAATATTAATTAAAATTCATTTCATTACCACGCATAAAGTAGCAGGCAACAGTAGGTACATACCTACCTACATAGGAACGTGCTAGATTAACATCACTAAGCTAGTTGTTTTGTTTGTCATGTACAAGTAATTATTCCTCACCCACATAACATGTACGGAAATAGGCATGCGGCTGTGGCGCGATAAAATTAAGCATTGTATTGATTAAGTCATAATTTTGCATAACCAACAGTGTTATACGTAATTATTTATAAATTCCTTCTTTTATGGCGTTGTTTACTGTAGAAAGTGTGCGTACAATAGGACACTGAACGATAGTGAAAATGCTGACGCCCCTCGCATATCAAGTGGGCATTTGGTGTATTTTATGTGATTGGTCATGATCGACGTCGGAGCCAAGTAACGCGCAGTTCCGCAAATATGGGATAGAAACCGCAACCGTTTGACAGTTTGAAACTTTGCTTGCACTGATCGTTTATATGAAAATTATTTTTGCATAATATTAACACCAAATTACGAGAACGGACCTCAATAATGCGACTAAACTGTCTCTATTTCGCTACTATTTTATTTTATCAATTCAAGCGTATTAATTTACAACGTACGGCATTTCATACAAACTTTCAAGTCCTTCTTTTTCGAAATGTATGAACCAATTTTAATGAAACTTCATTTATGCATAAGCAGGATATTTAATAAGACATTTTGAAAATGTTCTTAACTAACTTTTTAGACATATGTATGCTGCTTATGCGTATGAAGTTCAATTAAAATCGGTTCATTCATTTCGAAAAACAAGGGCTTGAAAATTTGTATGAAATGCCGTACGTCGTAAACGCTCTTAAAGTCATGTATTGTTGTTCTTTAGAATTCACTTTGAGAAAGTATATTTATAAAAATTGTTAATTATTAATTTTCCGCTTTTCAACTGTTTCCTACATGGATTCAAACCATAGTTCAAACAGATATGGAGTAATTTAATTATGACAAGTCTGTGATTTTCTCGTGGATTAAGTCCAGTAACTCAACCTATAATTTTCGCAATAATAAGTGGGTTCCTATAATTCTGCTTTTAACGGATCGTTAAATTAAACAGACACTCGTAAATCATTAGCAATTTTTTCGTTATCTATGTAATGGTTGGGTACTATTCGGTTAAATAATAGTGAAACAGTAATTGTAATAAATTGCCGATTCTATTACGATAAACAGGAAATGTTGGGAAGTAATTCGATACTGTAAGGCAAGCATGCAGCCGCGGTTTCTTCGTAATGCCGCACTGTTTGTATTATTTTATTGTTTCACACTAATAGATGCAACAACTTTATCCTTAAGTTCGTAAGTAGTAAGAATTTTCCACACAATATTTTTTTGTTTTTTTTTTCCAAGAAGTTGGTCTCTACAAAGTTCAACCTATTTGCTTTCAAAAACGAACTAGATGGACATACCTATAATATAAAGACTTGTTTTCGTTTCTACAGTATTAATGCTTGATCACTCATTAAGAATATTTATGTCAAAAAGTTATAATGCAAGTAATAAAAAAAAAGTGTGTGTGGTGACGATATTAAGGAAGAATTTAACATTTGAGACTTTCGGCGATGACTCATACTCGTGTGCATGTGTTACTGTAAGGTTTGAGCTGTGGTCAATAGTCACATTGACTAGAATTAAAAAAAAAAAAATTTTCAAACTCTTACCAGTATCAAAGAATAATGACTGTATCTACTCTGTAAATCTTAGGTTTAGCTCAAACACCCTTGTTTAGAATTAGATACACAAGCGAGTAGCTCCTCCCGTCCTATTAAATAACGAGATCTAGCTTTAGCCCGAGTTTAAATCTTCGAACTAGTTTTTGAATTTCTTATATTATATTTCATAATACAAAACTTTATTTTGATCACTGTTAGGTTCCTTTACATGAACTGGCTCGATGGTTTAATTTAGACCTTGTCTAAAGAAAAATCTTGTTTTATAAAAGGACCGCTCAAGTTGGTCAAGTGTAGTTACCTAAAATATTTACCATACATACATACATAAACTCACGCCTTCATCCCATGGGGGTAAGCAGAAACTACAGTACGCTACCTGCTACGACCTTTACATACTCCTTTTGCCTCGTTTACGTTCATAGATCTAGTCATACATGCACGCCGGTTGCGAGTACTACGCACCTGACCTTTCTGAAGAACATCACCAATAAGATCACTATATGTCTTCCTAGGGCGTCCCCTTCCGGCGTTTCCTTTCACATCTGCCTTGTAAATACCTACCTTTTTTACATTTTTATAAAATATTTAACTTACGTTAAATTAGTTTAATTTGAAATTCATCTAAAGTTCTTTGTAGGCATATGCGTAATTTGAATCCTGAAATCAATTTTTATCAATATTTAACGACAAATCTGAATAAGCATAGATGGAGATACACAAAAGTCTAATGGTTAAAGATAGAAAAATCAGCGCATTTGTATAATTTCTTATAATTTGAAATAAACCACTATTCAAACTTTTACGGGAACAGATGTTTAATAACAAAACTAGTTGGCTTAAACAGTAAATTAAGATACCGCCAATGCTTTTTAATTTTTATCATCTAAAAAACGTTGAATGTGGCACGTTTTATATAGTTTTAATTTATTCATTTACTAAAAACAGACACCAAGCATGACTGTAGAAAGAGCGCATGGTTTGCTCGCATAATTTCAAATTCGCAAATCTGGCTTTCTGCGTTTCTGTCAATTTCCGAATTTGTCATTATGCGAGCAAAAGACGAAGTGAACAGGTAATTATACATATTTACTAAGTACTATTATACCTATTCACTATTTACTTCGTGAAACAAACTGAGATTGGCCTATTATTGACTAGTGGCTCTAAAATCTATACATCTATACAAATAAATAAAATTGAAGTGTCTGTTTGTAATGTCAAAATAACAACTTTTTACTAAGTTCATAAGAAACTGTACACGGTTCTTATAACAAAAAAGCAATTTTTAACATTTTTGTATGTCTGTCTGTCTGTTTGTTCCGGCTAATCTCCGATACGGCTGGACCGATTTTGATGGGACTTTCACTGGCAGATAGCTGGTGTTACGGGAAGTAACTTAGGCTACTTTTATTTTAGAAAAATAATTAGAGTTTCGCGTAAAAAATTAAAACACATGAAATTGTGAACAAATAGTCGGATTTGAAAAATTCTTTTAACATTTGGTAGCCCAATTCTCGAGGATAGTTATAGGCTATTTAACATCACGCTACGACCTTTAGGAGCCAAACAAAAAGAAAAAAGTCAGAAAGAATACTAAGCGGAAACGAAGTAATAGCGCGGAAGGGCGATGCAACGCTACGGGTCGGGGGACGAGAGAGTTTTATTAAAATGTGGCTGTTATTTTAGTATATTGTGTATTGCGACTTCCCGCGAACGAGGTCACGGGGCACAGCTAGTCAAACACAGCTAGATAAACAATAATAATTGTAGGTAAGTACATTGATTAAGCTTTTAATATTTGGAAGACAAATTAATCGCCCATCTTATGCACTAGAAATAGGTACCTAATCAAACCTTGGACATCATTTAGTTAAATAACTAAATGATGTAATCGAAAAATAAATCTATGATCCATTTGGATCATCGATTATTGATTCATCGATTTATTATTTTGTAGGTTAATTTGTTCTTGGACGTTAAATATAAATTAAGAGTTGAACGTACTGAAGTAGAAAGAAATGACTAATGCGTAATGGTATTTAACAGGTTTAGTATATCGCTAATTAGAAGGATGTCTAGAACTTAAAATTAACATCTAATTAGTATTTATGACGTTATGTTACTTTACCTATTCAGAAGGAAACTTTTTCTAACGCAATGGACAATTAATTGGTATAGTGTAGCATGGTACCATATAATCGTTTATGGTACAAGAAAACTATTTTCCTCATTAGTTGGGCAATTTAGCGATAAATCTAGAAAAAATTTACTTCCTAACGGGTGTGTAATGCAATGCAACACCGCGAATACTCGCCTGTGTCGGCGTAATTGTATAATTATTGTTTAGATTACAAAGTATCTTAAAGTAAACGATAGTTGAAGTTACAGTTGTTAAATTATAGTTGGAGGTATCTATCGAAGCGGAAAATGTTGGGTCCCAAACAAGAAAATCAGGCGTTGCTATCCTCGATAAAAATGCAGCTATATGTCTGTTGAGGAAACTGATATCTGACTAATTTGAAAACAAAATCCCGTGCACACGATGACCACATCTGTTAGCAAGCGTTACTATAGCCGCCGAGCGCTGCAAGCAAGAATAGTCCTTACGGTCTATAGATGTTCGTTTCTCTCATGCGGTACATACACCAGGACTACCCACCCATGCCCAATAAACCGAAACCCAGCGACGTTGCTTGGCGGCAGGATGGTATGGTGTTGATTTTCCGAGCCGATCTTTTTCCAAAATAATTCTTCTTTAAAAAATTCAAAAATTAGTAGTAATACTTAGAGCTCTTTGCCTATCCTATATGTTTTTTTTTTGTTCAAACTATGTTGTCCCACTGCTGGGCAAAGGTCTCCCCATACTTTTCCAATTTTCTTTGTGCTGTACCTTTTCCGTCCAATCAGAATGTCCTATTATGTTAAAAATCTATTTTTTTTAACCACGTGCTAGATCATAAATTAAGGTATAATCTTATCTAATAAACAAATAAAGCAGTTCTGTGATTTCTACACACATAATTATACAACGGTTAAACGACTAACTGACGGACAACGCATGCAACTTAAAGTTTAGAGGATTGTTTCTTTGAGATTGCAAAGGTGCAGTACGAAACAAAATACGAAACTAAGCGGTCCAACACTGGATCGAAGATTATTTGCAAACTCTCTGGGCAACAGTTAGAAGTGCAGACGCCAGCTTTAATCATGGGAATCCTCATCCATTGGGATACTTTAGAAAATGGGGGATAACCAATTATTTCGCCGTACCTACTGCAACCTATAATGAGTAGACACGCGGGTGCAATGAACAGCGTTACGTATTGACGGAACAGGCGGTATGAACATAGCAATGTTGTGTCGTTTTAAGATCTTAATAACACGTAAGTATAACCACCTGCTTGTGGCCAAAGAAACTTCCTTCTACGCTTTTGCAGACACATGAGTACTGTATGCAGCCTGATATGATGACATCATTGGAGCTGTCTATGATATAATTTTATTTATTGGTGCTGTGATTTAATTATATTCGTTGCAATAGTAAATAACGTTTTTTCCCCTTGCATTATCAGTTAGTTACGAAAATTACGAAAATCCTTGTGGCCTCATGATAAAGTTTCTTTCATCTTAAGATGATTTTCGCAATTTCCGATAGATTTAAGATAGATTACTACTATAGAAGATAAAATACTACTTTAGACTGGGATTTCTGAAATTTGTGCCCGGTAGATGGCAATAGGCTCGCCCCCTATTGCACGGGACTTAAAACCATAACTGGCGAAATGTGGGTGTACTATAATAGATACACCTCTGCCTAACCCCTCGGGAAAACAAGGCGTGATGTTATGTTATGTTCTAAAAATAGCCTCCACAAGCTGCGATATAAAATGTGTACGTTCACCCTGGGTCCGCGTCCATCATACTACTTGGTTTATACATATACCGGGCCCGATACGAGTGAATAATAGTATCGACTAAAAGAAAGTCTAATGTTTAGTGTTGTATCGTCCTTATACTTGGAACAAAACGATTTTCCTAGAAAGTTCAAGGTTTGCATATGTCGCAGTAAGATAGCCGTGTCCGTTATTTTACCTCAATTCCAACTTTGGCTATCTTACTCAGCTTTCCAACTGTGAAAATCCTTTACGGTACTTATGTTAATTTCACACTAGATTCGTACTACAAGGATCTGTGTGACCTCTTTTTTAAAACGAAATCGTTTTGCCTATTTCCATCTTTGTTGGTTTTGACTCACCTTCGATCTAGGTAAGATGCGACAGCATATTATTATTAGATATAATTTTGCCTACCGTGTGCTACGTAACTACCAAACTGTACCACTGCTAGATTTTCAGGTTTCTGACTAATACACTACTATAATTTTGTTTCCGAATTGATCTTTTGTAAATAACCGTTATTTCAAACACTTTGTTCAACACCAACGTTACGGAGTTCGATTCTCTTCCGGAAAATGCTTTCTTAATAAATGAGTTATTAACTGTTACTGCTTTTAAGAGTGATAGCTCGCTGTCTGCTCACGGCTCATGAACATTTTGTTATTAAAGCATAATAATGTGCACTTTCTTCATTTCTGTAATTGACTCATGTGAACGCAAGCGGTTAAATGTTATTTTAGTCTTCTATTCAAACTTTTCTAAGAATTTCTGTTAATGAGTTTTCAAGTTATTGGCTGATAAGCAAGCTGGTGGCCAATTATGGTAAGTAGTCGCCTTCGCCATGGACATTGAACATCTGCAATAATGCAGGTATAACGGATGCGTTGCCATCACAAAGACAACCCAGAAAATATTTATGTGTGTGTGTTAAACTGGCATCCATATCTGCCTTTCAAACAGCAACAGTAACACTGCTTAGCAGTAGGAATAGGTGTGGTGGTAGGAATTGGGATTTGATTTTTGCGTTGACCTGAGTGACTTCTGTCAAAAATATATCTATTATTATTTCCTACTAATTCTAATCTAATCAGAAGAACAAATCATTAATTTTCAACTGATCAGCTGAATGACAAGACTTTTGTTCAAATAATGTTATTTGTTACTTAATGAAATAATGATTGATGATGTGATATACTTGAAATAAAGGCACTTACGGGTTTCGAGTGCCCTTGTCTGACCATAGTGTTCATTTTGTAAATAGCGATGTCATAATGCAATTTATAATGTTAACCTTGCGTGATATGAGTAATTGATAGTCATGCGCCTGCGTCAGCACTAGATCTTGAGGTAGTTTTCGGAGAAGGAAAATTATTCTCTGGTTCGGGAATCGAAATCAATAGGTAAGTGTTTTGATAATTTAGTAATTAATGACTAATGCCGTCAGTGATGATCTGTTTCTCTCTTATATTCATGCCGCTTGCATCTGAAGGAAAAATATTCCCCATTGGTAAGGTGGTAGCCCAGGGTGCGCTATTGGAACTATTGCTCCATGGAGGCTATCATAATATTACACATAACATCATGCCTGTATTCCCCGAAGGGTTGGGCAGAGGTGGGGGTGGAAGGGTTGGGCAGGGAGTGTCATAATATTATGTGTACAAAATAGAATTTAAAAAATGTGGTGTTCAAATAAATATAACTCCAAACGTTAAAAAAAGAAAAGAAACTGAATATCAATGAGATGACATTTAGTCTAATGCGGTTCCTTATTATTAAGTGTGTTTAATCACAGTCTATATACAAGATGTAACATAAATAACGCACAACCTCTTAAGGGATCATTGTACTCATCATTATGAACAACTTTTACCAAACCAAACTGGGACCAAACCTGAAACCGCAAAAAAAAAGTCATCTGTTCCCCACAATTTGACGAGTTATGCGAACATAAATGTAAGGAGCAGCTGATTTTTTTTTGCAATTTCAGGTTTGGTCCCATAGTAAAAGTTGTTCATGGTGATGAGTACCCCTTAAGAGGTTGTGCGTTAATTATGTTACACCTTGTATATCTATACTATATCTATACGCATTATAAAATAATGTCACTTTTCGGGTCTGTCTTTGTGGCCGCTTAGATCTTCTAAACTGCACAATGGATGTTGATGTGGTTTTTTACCACCATTAAGAGCATTTATTCCGGAAGGTTAATGTTAATTTTAAATATAGCCCAGATATCTCGACGTTTTGACATGTCGCCACATCAGTACCTACTTTGCATCCGTGCGAAGCAAGGTCACTAGTTTAAGATAGTTTAAGCTTTAAGCGGTAACTCTTGGTTGACCCAATGACCACTTCAATCAATGGACAAAGGTGAAATTGCAATAACAAGTATGCTGGCTGGACAGACGAATTGGCCATCGCAGTTTATTTTCATTAGCAGAAAGGAAGACGATTCTGGCCATTTTTTCGAATTCCCTAGATCTATTTTAGTGGTGCTAAGGAATGGGGTATTCTGTGTTGGGTATCATAGATACCTGACATTGTATGCCTACTTGTTATCATATTAATTTACTATTATTACTGATCGGTCGCTTTGAATTCTTAACTGATGACTCTTAAATTAAGAGTCATATAGATCGGAAGCATATTCGTTGAAAATTAAGGAGTGTTAAACAGAGTACCTTGGTAAAGTGTAGATGTGTGAGATGTCAAAGGTGAAATAAATTAGCATTGGAGAATATTATCATAAGACCATTGATATTTTGTTACTTTGTCTGATTTAAGTAATAAATAAGACACTCCTGGACCTGTTATGTGATAAGGTCATAGTTGCATGCAGTTTTTTAAGTTTCTTTTGTTATTAAAGCTGGGCTGTTATTTGGACGTTAGAAAATTTAGTTTTTAATCTTGTTATTGTATGGTAATGTAAGCTAACTACTTACTTCTATTATTGAAACGTCTTTCACTTAATTATATCCAACATCAAATACTCAATTAGGATATGTTTTGTTTAGAGTTTAAGAAAGTAGAACTAACACTTCTTTTCTTGTTTAACAAAGCATATTCACACCATTTTAAACAGAATCGCTACAATAGGAAATGAGGTGTGTCCTCAATACTTCCATTTAACAACTTTAAAACAAAAAGACTAGGAGACGAAACGTCGCGTTCGCGATCGCATTGAGTTTGAAAATTTGAATAACGAACGCGTGTTGCGCACGCGCCGGCTTTGGTACGACTGGTGGAGGCTTCCCGCCAAAAGCACGCAGCGATAGTGGCTGCAAAGATTCATTCATGAATGCGAATCTTATGCAAGTGTCTTGTTATTGAGATGATCGCAGGGACCATTGAATCATTGCTGTTGGGTCACGACTCCCGCTGGGGTACAAGCGGGTCAGTTATTGTGCATCTGCAGTAGAAAAGCGCTACTATTGTTATATCATTGTAAAAGAGCATAATTTATTACGTGGTGACACCAAAAAGTTTTGTTGTTTTCTTTGTCCGCATGTAGGAAGATCGCAAATATTATTTGATTGAACTATTTAGTCCGGTGAAGGTGCAACGTTTTGCTTACGACACTATCGATTCATAACTCCCTTTGAATTTTCGCCAATACATTCACTCGTTATAGAAAAGGCGTCAGTGTACAATTAATACTACCCATCGAGATATAAGTACTAACGTACTACTACCCGTATTTTTACTTCTTGCCGTTGTTTTGTGCAACTTTTATTATTGAAAAATCGTCTTTTCACGGGGTTCAAACACTCTTAACATTACCAAGCCTTTTTTTTTTTTTGTGGATGGGAAATCATCAAATGACTTCTCCCGCTCTGGGCGGAGCGGGAGGGCGTGTCAGACTTTTACTGACTAAAACCCACCCGTGTTCCTTCTGTTGCCTGTGCCGGGGCCACGGTAACTCTTTCGAACATCCCTTAACCCGAGCTGGCATCGGCCCTAGCGGACCCCGTCAATAGTGCTGACATCTCTTTGAGGCGCGAGTGGAACACGACGCGCCGTTGACTCGGGCTTGGTCCTTACCGGACGGCGAGCTACCCATTGCTCGCCGTCCGCAAGCCCGCGCCTACGGTGGCCGGGAATCAGCTGCCAATTCCCGACGCCCAGGGCGTCTCCTGCGGCGACTAGGGGCGTGAGGGTGCAAAGCTTGCCTCTCCCTCACGCGTCCCGCCTCCTCCTTCACGAGCATTACTGCTTCGCAGAAGGAGGTAATGGCTTCCCATGCACTCTCGCTCCGTACCATGGCCTGGACCAGGGCCGGACGCGAGAGATCGCCGCCGCCGATCGCTTCCGCGAGGACACGGCGGTGCTCCGCCCAAGCCGGGCAGACCTCCACCGTATGCTCCACCGTGTCCTCCGGGCGATCCACACAGTGGTGACACCCGGGCGTTTCCTCCCGCCTTATCCGGAACAGGTACCTCCCGAAGCACCCGTGTCCGGTGAGGACCTGCGTCAGGCGGAAGGTGAGGACGCCGTGGCGCCTCTCCAGCCACTCCTCAAAGAGGGGACTTATCGCCGCAATTGTGGCATGCCCAGCGCTGGGTTGCGACAATCGCACTCTCCATGCCGCCATGAGATCCTGCCGGAGCTCTGTCCGCCGTGCCGCGATTTCTCGCGGCAACGGAGTTACGCCCCGGCGTCCTGCCTCCTCGCGCCACATGTGCGCGAGGACTTTTGCCTCCAGATCCCATGGCGGTAATCCGGCAAGGAGGTTCGCCGCCTCCTCGGAGACCGTGCGGTATCCCCGGGCTAACCGGATGAACATTACCAAGCCTAGCCTTTATTTTACAAAGTAAGTACAATTTTATTTTCCTTTACCTTTTTATCTTCCGTCCTTTTTTTTATCTTTAACTTAGGTAATTTAGTGACAATTTTCTTGTAAGTAGTCTTTTATAAAATTAAACCTAATATTTAGGTACATCGCAGTATGCTCTACACTGCCTATTTCTCACCTTGTTATTCGACTGTTGTCATATCCTGCAAAAAGTAGACATCCCATTAATTAAAAAGAACATAAATGTGTCCCATTTCCTTCAATTATACAATTAAATGTGTAGATTTAATTTAGAAGCGTGAGAACAAATCCTTCATGTTTATTTTAGCTAACACTACGTTACGAATTATAATTAAGTAGAGCTGTGAATAGTTTTGGGGTCAGACTTTTACTGACTAAAACCCACCCGTGTTCCTTTAGTTGCCTGTGCCGGGGCCACGGTAACTCTTTCGAACATCCCGCAACCTAGCTGGCATCGGCCCTAGCAGACCCGGTCAATAGTTCTGACATCTCTTTAAGGGCTTAAAGGATGTTTTCTGGAAAGGCACTATCCAATGCCTTTTAAATTAAATATGGAACAGAATATTAATTCAACTGACTGCCAGGTAACTTAAGTTCCGTAACCGAAAGAAATCAGAAGGTTGTGAAACATGCCATAAATATTTTAAATTCGCTAATTATCTGTCGTCAAAAAATCTGTTATTTGGAACTATTACTAATTCGAATCTAATTCGATTTGATTCAAACTTTAATAGGTACCTATGTCGGAAGAGGTCACCATGTCTGAATTCCTGCTAAAGCCTGTCAAAGGCACTCTGCAACATTTTTCGACTTAATTTCATCCTTGCTAATAAATGTAGGTTAAAATAATATCAAAAAGTTAAAAACACGCATAACTGTATTTCAAACATATTTGTTTTTCTGATATTAAACTACTTTACAATATACTTTTAAAAGTAAATAGCACGAAAATATAGTGTTTTTATGTTAGGATGATACCCAGAATTGTAAAAGATCCTTCATTCTTATAATCTTCTGGGGCCGTATTATGTAGTATTAATGCCATCATGATTCCAGTACGAAAAAACCGGCCAAGTGCGTGTCGGACCACGTACAATGAAGGGTTCCGTAGTTGGGATGAGTTTATCCTAAGAACAAACTTTAATATTGTAGTTGAAAAACATGTTCTCTCATACATTCCAACTGCAAATGTAAGTTGGTCGACTATTACTCGTTAACTTAAAAGCCTACTTAGTTGTGTTAGTTTCCCTTTTAATTACGTTGTACGAGTATAAACTACTACCGTGAATTTTTTCACACATCCATAATTAACCGTTTAGCTGGCAAGGGGAAGGGGGGGGGGACACGGCTCTAACAAAAATTAGCACTTATTTTTTAAAGACTTGCAACAATACCTCACACCATGGGGTAGACGAGAAAAAAAAACATCCCTACTTTACGTGTTAAGGAGGTACCCTAAAATTTTTTTTTTCCTGATTTTATTTTATCGCTTTATCGGCGTGATAAATATGTATATCCATGCCAAATTATAGCTTTCTAATACTAAGAGTCTCTGAGCTAAGCTGTGGACGGACGGACGGACGGATATGGCGAAACTATGAGGGTTCCTAGTTGACTACGGAACCCTAAAAAGGGATGGTGTTATCGGTCAGCTCTAAAATGATCAGAACAAAACTTTTAATGTTTTGTGAGTGTAAAGTGCTTGCGACGTAGCAATTTCCCATTGCTTGCAAAGTTTTTCGTTTTTAGTGAATTAATGAACGCTTGCGCTCCTGCTCAAACTACCAAATGGCACAACGCTGATACACTGACGAACGACTATCACTAAAATAATACGGCACGGCAACAGGGTATGGATGTGGAGCTGTGGCTCAAACTATGTCCCATATCTTAACCTGCCCTCTGTGCCCGAAAAATGCAGCCATAGTGACCTCTGCGCTGCCACCGATGATGCCGTGGAAGTGGCGAAGTTTTGGGCCAATAAAATTTAATTCAAAATAAGAAGACTAAAATAATATAGTAGTAGATTGTACAAACACCGAATTTCTCATATACAGTCACCTAACCATAGATATTTATTTTAATTTTAATCATAGGTGGCAGAAGAGGTTTGGTTTGGTTTGTAACGTTTTTAATGTATGACGGCGCGGCGCAGCAAGTGGCGCCGCTTAGTTTTGTTACGGAGTTATTGGAATCATCGAAGAGGTTGGATAAGAGTGACACTGGCTGAAGACAGGCACTCTAGCAGAGCGTGGCATCGATGGTTGCATGGCGTCTGTTTGATGACTGAAATGATGTCAGGGGAGCCGCTGTCGTACCACGTCCACGACGAACTGCTATAATACGGCACAATCCTGATGATATTGAAGCTGCTGAACTCTTATACGATGACCACTTTTGGTAAAGGATATCCTGAGCTGTTATGTATATATTTTTTTAATTACATTAAACTATTTACAAATTAAAATTGTTAATATCTTTAACCTTTTTGTTATCTGGTGCAACGGTGCTCTCTAGCGGGAGAAGTTGGCAGTAAGGTGATTCTTTCAAACCTGTACACAGCTGTTTAGCTTTGCGGTTAAAATAAGTATGATGGTAGGTAGTACTTCTTTGGAGGAGATACTTCACAAAGAGGTCTACTTCTATATTTCTGTCTCAAATTATATTTTAAGTTGAGCCTTCAACCCTTTTAGCAGGTAAGATGCTATTATACAGACACTGTATCTTAAGTAATACGGGCTGGTGTCCACAACTCCACGTCAAAGCGTGTATTTTTCGTACAGTATGGCGCTGTATCTTACAATAGGTTGGTATGCTTAAATAAAAATGTCAATATGAAATCTTTTCTAAAATACTGCCATCTATTGGCAATCAGCGGAAATAAGAAGTCAAGATCAATGCTGCATCGCTGCGTGACGTTAGTTGCTTCTACGCAAGTTGTTTAACTTGCTAAGTAAAAGCCTTGTTTCTGCTGGTAAACTAATTGTTTACTAGATGGCGTGAGCTTCAATTCCGCTGTAAACCAAATGAGTTGTTTGGACATGGGATTGATAGAACATAAGCCAGTATTATATTTGGACCGATTTAAGCAAAAATAATCCAACCCACAACCCCGACAATGTCGGTTGGATCATTTTTGCTTAAACCGGTCCATTTATGTATAGTAAACGTCAACATTTTATATATATATATATATATCTATTTTAAATAATTTTATTTTATTATATTTAAATTGAAATGTATTTTTTAAAAGTAATAATGTTTGTTTGTTTAGTAGTAATGTATGCATTGAAATTGTAAGGAATCAATAAAAGCTTTTTATTATATTTATAAACGTCAAAATTTTTATTAATCATCATCGTTTTTTTTTAAAAACGTTGGTCAGTTTTTAACCAACTGCGGTGAAACCAAAAAAAGAGGGTTATGTGTTTGACCTCTATGTATCTATGTATGTATGTGCGTCCCTATGTTCCCTCGTAACTACTAAACGCCTGAGCCGATTTTGATGAATGATATGTCTTTAGATTTGTCTTTATTGCGCGTGTCACTGGGTATATAGAAATTCAACAAAAAATAAATAAAGATGGCTGATTTTTTGCGCCAAAAAATGTGTTTGAAAAAAATCTCCCAAACCTGTCGAGTGGGGTATCAAAATACAACTTATATTTTTAAATGTAATTTGGAATGAGAAATTCCCGAAGTTTTGGAGTGAGTAAGAGGCGGGTATTATATTTACGACTGTTACCGAAAGCGTTACTTAATACAGTGAGAAAAAAATAATTCCATCTAAAAAGTGTAAAATAGAAAAAGTAAATTTATAAAATCTAAAAACCCAACTGCGTAAAAAGTGATCTTCTCCATAGAGATTTACGTTTTGCAATGGGCAACTAGCTTCAACTTTCTGAGTAACTGACCGACTCTTTGAAAATTCAAAAGTGCCTGTAATTGGTTTAATTGAAATAAATGCTTTGAGTTTGATTGAGTGAACTTTAAAAAAGATGGAAACAAGATGACCTATTTTGTCTCCAAACAATCTCATGCAGTCGGAGGCATCTTCTTAAATTTAACAATAAAGATCTATTGCCTCCGACTGCATGAGATTGTTTAGAGACAAAATAGGTCATCTTGTTTGCATATTTTTTTTTAAAGTTCACTCTTTACGCAGTCGGGTTATTAGATTTTTAAATTTACTTTTTTCAGATATTCAAACGCTTAAATTCTTCTCGAAGTTACTTTGCTAGCCAATGCTTTTTTAGAGACATTCAAGTGTCAATGCATTGGTGATAATCTCATATGAATTACATATTTGTTAGACATTTTTATTTTTTATTCTGTGTTGTGTCATGAGATGAACTTCTGTTTAATAGGTATGATATTGCTGTTAAATAATTTATGGGTAGCATTTAAAACATTTGGTTGGTGAACAAAAATATCTTTATAACGATTATAAAGTTACTTCTGTGAGACAGACATACGGACAGACAACCAGACAGACTGACGGCGTGGGCCTACTAATACAGTCCCGATGGCAGCCTTTGAATATGGAACCTTAAACTATCCATTTTATTAAAAACTTATGCAGCTTTTATTGGCTGTAATTACTTTTGATGATCATTAATCAAAAATGAATTAATTATTTTTATATCAAAAATACACGAAAGTCTGGTGCAAAACTAGAAACCTCTGTTTAATTTATTACTACATAAAATTGATCTTTTGTTCGATCAGGAAAATATAATGTTAATTCAGTTTTTTATAAATATGTAGATTGTAGGTAATATTAATTAAACACATTATATATCTTTTTCAAATATGTTTTATTGTATTTCTATTATTTTTTTATATTTAAACATATTATTATATAAGGTGCTAAAATGTCATCACGTGTTTCTTTTATGAACTTAAAAAAACTACTAATAGTTACTTTTGGTGATCACTACTTTATGGCAGTTACATGGCAGTGTCTTACTTTAAACATTGTTATATTTAAAGTTAAATGTAATACTTTCAAAAACTTATACTAAGAGCCATAATCTAACCTAAAATTAATAGTAAGATTATAGTAAAGCTATATATTTTAAATTGCCTACGAGGCGCCCCTAAGGCGCTATGGATTATTTGAAAAGATCAGGTCCACTATAGCTCGAAACGATTATCGAAGTATCATCTCTACCGCTTTTTAGACTCAACAGGATAATATAACCATTTAAATTCGTAACCCTTGAGACCATATTTCTCATCTTTTTCAGTTTCTGGTTTGGGAACATCTTCAGATAGAAGGTCCAGTACGTCCTGTGAAACTTTAGGATGGAAACCTGTATCATCGGCCACGTAATCAATCCTCGTTCGAACACCATTCCTTCCAGTAACGAAGTAGTATCCTTTCTTGACACCGTTGGTATAGCCCTCTTCGAAGTGACCGTGGAATCCTACGGTGTAGTTGAATGTGTAGAGCAGCTGTGTCATGTCACCCTGAGTAAGTCCTGGCGGTAATCCTTTCTGTTCATTAGGGCCAAGTGCATACACATCAGTATTCTTATCAACTATCTGCATTTGAGCAGAAAACAGAGTAGGTTTATCAGAGCCACTCTGTCCTCCTTGAGCGGCACCTGGGCCTTGTGGGCCTAATCTTGAGTCAAATTGCTGTTCAGGACCATTATATTGTTTTGCAGTTCTTTCTCCACCTCCTCCTTGCGGATAGGAAGTCTGTCCGGTGGGTTGAGAATTGGGTCCTGATAAACCAGCTTGCTGAATATGATTCTGTCCAAAATTGCCTGAATGTGGAACAGTAGTTGCGGCTCCACTAGGCGCGGCTCCACCGTATGGATTATTATTACCGCCAAATAAGCCAGCCTGTATTCCAGCTTCGTCTTGAGTCTGCCCAGAAGAAGAAAAGGCTCCTCCTCCTGGTGTGTAGTTATTAGGCGCATTAGGAGAACCGGGTCCTTGGGAATAACTTGGAGAGCCTGGATAATTTTGCGCTGTCTGCCCAGGTTGTGGACCAAAGGATGGCGTACCATCTGGGGCAACAAGCCCTTGTTGGGGGATATTGTTTAGACCAGAAGGATAGTTCCGCTGACCTCCTTGGGGACTATATGATGAACCACTGGAACCACCCAGTGCAGTGTTGTGTTGTCCAGGTGATGGAGAAGGGAATGCTTGTTGATTGTTTACTTGTGGATTATGTGAAGAACCTCCAGGACCGTCCTGTGCAATGTTTTGTTGTTCAGGAGACAAGGGAGGGAAATCTTGTTGATTTTGAGGACTTGACCCTGGTGCTCCAAATAGATTTGGAACATTATAATTGTTATTGTTAGACACTTGGTTATATGTAGGTGGTGGTGCCCGCGTGGTAGTTGTAGGCAGACTGCAAGACGAGCACGACCTTCCTGGTGGTTCAATAGATACAGGCTTGGATGGTTTCCCAGGTTGTGATGCAAAAACTCTTTGTGACACTGGAGCTTGTGGTGTAAAAGCTCCACCTAGTTTCGGGGGTTCTTGCGGGACTGCCGATGCTTTTATTGAAGGAGTTTGTGCAGGTGGCAACGCCAGAGCGTGCCCTTGCCTTGCCGATGAAGGTGTTCCAAGGCTCAAAGGAGAAGCTGAAATATATAAATTGTATGTATGAGTTTCTATTTCCTTTAGTGGAAAACTTGCAAGTTCGAGGTCTTAGCAGGGTTTAACACTACAAAATTAGCTTCATTCCTGCCTTCAGGATCTATTCAAGAGCTCAAATCGTAGTGCTTATTAGATTACCTCTTGGATAGACTCGATAATTAAGAAAACAGTTAAAAGGTTAACTTACATGATTTCAAGTGAATGTTTTTCATCGACAATATCTTGAACCGTCCCTCTTTGTCTGTGGCATAGACGGTGACATGGTACACGTCATCGGCGGTGACGAAACCGAACTCGCCCATGATAATACCGTCCTTGTCTGTAAAGATACAATCAGTTTTATTGAGTTAGAATGTATTGTATTAATGTGTTTATTGCCATTAAAGTCAAATATTATAATAAGTCCTCCCAAGGTCTTGTAATTTATAACACCACACTTAATAGTGAATTGAAGCCGAAATTGCGAACATCAAAAAGCAAGATGAGTAATGGCCAAACTAGAAATCTCCTAAAGAACAGCGAGTAGGAAATGAGCAGATTCTAATAATCATTAAAAAAAAAACATCTGTTTTGGTTGCCGTTATCCTCACCTCACAACATATTACGAAGAGCTAGTTTTCAAGCCATCAACATAAGTTGTTTATAATATTATTATGTATTCACATGATCAGTATTAATAGAATAGATAGACAACCTGATGATTTTGGGGCCTTGGAAATACGGTCACATCAAACAGTCTGGAGAAGTTATGAGATACTTGCTTTAAAAAATGCAGATTTCTAATTAATATATTAGGAAATGAATAATTAAGCAATCCGTTATAGGTGTTTTAGGGTTTTATATAATAATTATCTATCTACCTGTCTCTGACGTTCGACTAACACATAACATAACATCACGCCTTGTTTCCCCGAAGGGTTAGGCAGAGGTGTACCTATAGTACACCCACATTTCGCCAGACGACGACGACGACGTTCGACTAATTTAAGTAAATTCTTATTATTTGATGATGTCATCGATTTTAAATGAAATTGATTTGTTGGTTAGATGATCGTTTTTAATAATTTCAAAAGCGTTATATCAATATTTAATTGGTCTCGTGTCTTCCTTGTATTATTAGATCTAGAATCATAAGATATTCACGTTTAAAGAAAATTGGTTACGAATGAATAATTGATATTCATTAGTAGTAAATTGGTCATTTATTTTGTAAAATGCTGTTTAAAATGTTATCTAAATAATCATCTTTATTGTTTTATATTAAACATACATCTTATTGATAATGGTAATATTCAGTTTTTATTGGTTAACCAATAAAAACTGAATATTACCATAATCTAAATGCTGAAAAATTAGTTATTTAATTCACACAGATTAAACCGGTACAAAAAAGAAGCCATTCGTTATTTAGTAAAAAAACTTGCAGTAATTTTAAAATCGAGGACTATTCATTATTTTAATTTTTTAAATTGTTATTCTTAAATGAAGTTCAACAATAATTTCAATTCCAACATTGTACGGGTACCTACAGCTTACATTTTTTTTAGAGTGGGTTAGGTACTACCGAGTGAAGAAAGAAGCGAAAGTCACCTTATGTAGTTACTTTAACATGATTTATTTTCGTTAAAATAATCGTGACAATTCTCTAAGCACATACAAATCACTAATTATTGTGTCATCGATACCGTGTCTAGACACTTTAAATTGACGGAATAGCTTTTCAGTAAGGCTGTAGACCTGATTCGAAGTATGTCATTGTCTATAGATAAACTATCGCTCTATGAAAACAATTATAGCGTATTAGCAAACAGTTGACAAAAATGTTACTACTGTTCTAAGGGTATTAGACAAAAACTGTTCTGTTTACAGAGTATAATAGCAAGGTGTGATCGGGTACGAACTCCTGCCAGTTGTATCGAGTTTTCCTTAGAGTGTGATGAGCATGGAAGGTCTTTTCAAAATGACAAAAAATCTAAATTGATTTTTTTGGTATAGTTGAGCGCACATTTAACACTTCCACTATGAAATCTGTCCATACTGCTACGACATAAAGGTGCTTTCAATGTCGAATTGTTACCACTTATGTGCGGTTGATTATACGTGTAAAACCATTAAACATATTTTTATTTATACAACTGGTAGCTATATGATTTATTGGTCATCAAATACAAAAAATACTCAAGTAAATAAAAGTAACAATATCATAGCTTCCTTTAGAACCTATGGCGGATTCACAAAAAGACTAACTTTAGATACATTGAGCATGAAGTAAATTGGAGCCTAATAATGCCTAAGTTTAGCAGATATACTAATTTTAGATACCTTTTGATTCATGCCTATGCTGCTGTCCGTCGATCTTGAACCCGAACTCGTACGGTCGGTTCTCATCAGTGTACTTGTCGGCACCCAGGGCTTGCAGCACGAAGCATAGCATTATGCTCGCTGTCAACCGCAGTCTTCTTGGCTGATGCATCTGAAGTAGAAATTAAGGTATTGTTTTAATATTTTTTTGAATATTACTGTTATAGAATCATACATTAATATTTTTACACACTATTTTTTAATATTTAGCAATAGGAGTCAATACAGTACGTTTAAGAAGGTAGGTTACTTTAATATTAGGTAGTAGGGTAATTTAAAGACTGCTTTATTAATACAATAACAATCTGTGTGTTTTCAGTGTCTTAAATTCCGTTTTTCAAGAAAATGATTTCTGTTAAAAATACCAGTCGTTCTAGTTTAGGTTGATTAACCACGATATTTTAATCTGCTAGATATTAAGTTAATAATTATTAGACAAGTATTGCATTCAGTGACCAAATTATTTTCCACAGCCATCAGTACCAAAAGATCCTTGGCATTTAATATTACTTCACTTACATTAAGTAAGTGTTAACTTTTGTTGGATCTTGGAGTATAGTAGTTCCTATGTAAACATTAAGTGATATTTTAAAACGGAACTCGATGTCAAGGCGAATATAAAATGTTCACCGTGTTTCGCGTTAAGTGCTTAAGAGGGCTGTCGCATTTTGTCACTTCTCTCGCTCACACGGGATCTAATTTTTAAGAATGTTAAATGAAAAGATGCTCTTTGAAAAATGTAATCAATTGGCGAACTAACAGATAATATTAATTTAATAGGTAATTATTAAAAACACATTTCTATCTATAATACTCAGCATAATAAGTATTATGATCTGTTTTTCAGATGAGTTAAATAAATGCTACAATAAAAATTTGTTTTTTTATAATTACCTATTAAATTAATTAATTATTAGTTCGCCACTTGATTAAATATTTCAAAAAATCATCTTTGCATTTAACATTTAAAAAAATTTGGTCCCGTGTGAGCGAGACAGGTGACAAAATGTGACAGCCCTCTTAAGTACACCTAGAGATTGAACGTAAATCATGCTGGTAGTAAGAAACTACTAAAGAAATGATGTCATCTTAGAGTTGTCAAAATAAAATGGCACATCTTAAGGTTATAAAATATTGTTTTTAAAGCCACACCTGTGGTTTTACATAATACAAGAGTTTACAATTTTGGAATATGGTGCCTTAATTTTCAAAGGTTTACCTACTATTAATTAAGAATGTTTTTATAAAAATTGGCAAGACGACAGCATTACACATAATACTATATAATTACATTAAAACCATAATACTATATAGCTGACCCACAGGTTCTCTCGATATACAGTCGCAGTTAAATTGCACAACACTACTCGGGGGCCCTGTGGTTCAGATATACCCCACGGTCTTACAATACTCTGCGTATCCAAATACAAGGTGGAACAGGACGATTGACATTCCTTTAAACCACGTAAAGAGAATCATGTTCTTTCCCCGTATACAAAAAATCAATCAAATCCAATGAATACTTTAGCCACAGGAAATTATTTTTCATTTTCTTATTTTTCAACATGATGTAGATCTGAGTCCGTAATAATAGATAAACATTGCCGCCGCCGCGCCCCGCACCCCGCACCGCATCGTTGGTCAGTGACTTTTCGTAGATAAAGCGTGTTTACTTTTTATGCAGTTGATTCTGCTATTTATTTTGTTTGAAAACTGCATTTTTTTAATTTTCCATTATCTACTAATCTTCATGTTTTAAAATGTTTCGATGGACTAGTACTGTGCTCGTTTTCATTTAATGTCGTACTTCCAGACACACGTTGTATAATAATGCGTTCAGGGTGCTGTTGCGACTGCCACGGTTCAGCAGTGCGTCGGCGATGTTTGCCAACGCGTGCACTGACAGTTTTGACGCAATATGGCGCAAAAAATCTGCATCGTTACTTCACAGGTTGCGTGGCAGTCCCAACATCATTCTGCACTCAATATCCACCCTGGCAGATAGCTCACTTCTGTGGACGCTAGCCGAGCGGACTAGATCTGTTTCAGTTATTAAGTACTCACATAGGCTAAGAAATTTTGTTACTAACACAGTGGACCTCAATTGTAGCCTGAATAAATAAATAAATAATAATAATAGCTACATGGCTCCCTGACATGGCTGACTGACGTCCCTGACTTGGTGGGCAGGATTGGACTTCGTGTCCCGAGTGTATTTCTTCGGAGACCACGTCTTCTTCATGAGCCTCAGGGCAGAACTACCTACAGACAGAACTCGTACGTGATAAGAGCTTGTCGTACTTTCAATATGGTATGTCAGGATGTCGAGCTAGATTTATTTACTAGTAGCATTAAGGAAGTTAAGAAAGGTTTGAATAATTGGTTTTTCGATGCATAACCATTCATTTTTTTTTCTCAATTTTATTTTTTGAGCGTCGGATACTCCATTTGCGTAATTCTTACATCGCTGTTTTCGCGTGTTTGTTAATATTAACACCACTTGCACGTGCACTTTAATCATTAGTGAAAGCTTGTAATTGGCCATCTTTTACACATTGTAATGTATATTGAAATGTATTAGCTGTGAGTTTTCCTAAAATTAATAAAATAAAATAAATAAAATGGTGTTTATAAACATCATCTGTACATGCATAGACCATGTATTAAAGTATATAGGTACTTACTTATATAATTACTAATAAATGTTTTTTAATAATTTTATACTCTACATCATCATCATCTGCCTAGCCTTTTCCCAACTATATTTGGATTGCCTTCCAGCAAACCGGATGCAGCTGAATACCAGTATTTTACATGGATCAACTGCTTATCTGACCTCCACAACCCAGTTACGATACCCCTTGGTAAGACTGGTTGTCAGATTTTCGGGCTTCTGACGACCCGTACCTAACGACTGTCAAAGATCCACGAATGACAGCCGGGACCAACGGTTTAATTTGCTTTCCGAGGCACAGAGGGGTCTTGATATGTAAAGATGGTCACCCATCCACAGACCAACTGTGGCAAGCGTAGCTTAACCCGATCGACCGATCCGTGCGGCTGTTATTACTTAGCCGCAAGCCATTTTATACTCTACATATTTGAGTGTAAACCTGACTACTTAAGCCGATATCACCGCTGAAATAGATCTAGGTCTAGTCGATGAACACAAGCCAGACATTATTTTGGCTACTCCAGTAGCAGACAAATTTTATAACTAACTGCGCATCACGGTAGTCAACATTTTATTTACATTTTTACTAGATTCGCTATTTTCAAATATTAGTTTGAATTCATTCCTTGTGGCGTTATACGTTATCTTTGTAATTAAGTAATATTTAAAAGTATCTAGAATAACAATGTAACAATTCGCTTTTGAAACTTGTGGCTATGTGCAACAATACATGGTAGTTAAGGTTCTAAGTAAAGCGGTCATTTGCAAAAAGGCTATAATAAAATTGATTAATTGTACTAAGTTTTTAAGTATAAGGTCAGTATAAATAGCTAAATATGCATCATTCACATTATTTCCATTAATTAATTATATCGTATGTATCTTAATAATAGCTGAATTCAAAGACGACCGATGACCTTAACATTTAAAGTTAATACATTAGTATCCTGTGAATATTGTTTATTTAAGATTTTCGGTGGACGAATTACTTGAACATCACCAATTAATTGAGTAAGTAATGTTCTTATGTCAGGCGGAACTTCAATATTGACTTATGATAATATCATGTAAAGACAAATATTTTTTAGTGAAATAACATGTACCTACCTACGCCAAATTGTTACGTTTCACGGCAGTGCTGATCACATTTTTATTAAGTTCTTACAAAGATTTCCGTTTACTATTATTATTGAATTAGTGCCTGATCTTTTGATTAAGGTAAATCATTTTGTTGGCATAAAAATCTACTTAGAGGTATCTGCTAATATGCTTACGCAGAGGAATATTTCTCAAAAAACTTGTAGGACAATTGTACATTTAACATAATACTTTGAATAAGCTACAACACAAAGATATTCTCAAATTTTTTTAAGAGGGCTGTCCCATTTTGTCACCTCTGTCGCTCACACGGGACGAAATTTTTAAGAATGTTAAATGAAAAGATGCTTTTTTGAAAAATGTAATTAATGGGCGACCTACTAAATAATATTAATATAATAGGTAATTATTAAAAACACATTTTTATTGTGTCATTTATTTAAATCATCTCAAAAACAGATCATAATACTTATTGAGTTAAGTTTATTAGATAACACAATAGAAATGTGTTTTTAATAAGTACCTATCAAATTAATATTATTTAGTAGGTCGCCCATTGATAACATTTTTCAAAAAGTATCTTAAAAATTTGATCCCGTGTGAGCGAGAGAGATGACAAAATGTGACAGCCTTCTTATGCAAAAGCTGGCAGTGTCATGGGTACTATCTTGAAACACTTGTGTTATTCCAGATTTAGAAAATATTTGTCTTTAAAATAATATTATCATCTCAAATACAAAATTATTAATGATCAACCAACCCTTTCAAATATGGATGGAGCGTGCTGCCATTTCTCGAGGCTGGTTATAAAAACGAGTGTGAAATTATGCGTAACATGGTTTCCTGACATATTGGTGTGTAATTATAATATACAATGCCTGTCAGAACTTAATTAATCATTCATGTTGATGAGCGACCGACAGGTTTTTTGTATGTAGTCATTAATATACGCTGTCTTAGTTTAGTTAGATATGTATCTCTTGTTAACGTCGATTTTCTATATATTAATTAAAAGATGCCAAAGCGTTACTAAATAGGTATCGATACACAGGTTTGCGTCTACATTAAGACAGATACTTGAATTATTTATTGCCTACATCGATTGTCTAATTTAATTAATGATTTCACACAGTGACTTCTACAAAATAATCATGTTTGAATTTAGCCTACTGAGTGCCATAATTTTTTACTAATAATCTTACGTTTAGTGTTGATGATATGGTTCAGCATATAATTTCCCTACATTTTTGACATTTGGTTGTCACTGAGATGAGATTGCGACTAGATTTTGAACGTTTTTAGTTACGGGAATTTGGCTTCTGGTCATACACGCACGCCGCGCGCCAGTTGCAAGTACTACGCACCTGACCTATCTGAAGAACATCACCAATAACATCACTATAAGTCAATACTATTTTTATAATATTCGGAATTAAAATGTTTTAATAATGAAGTTAGCCTTAAAATATTGTCGTAAAACAATGCGATTAATAAAGCAATGCAGTCAATTATCATACAAATGATAGCCACAAAGATTTTAGTGCTAGCAATGTCTTGTATAAACATTTTGCTTTTAATATATAACATAATTTTCATTATTTTTGTATTTTAATTACCACTGAGTCGAATTTACGATATTTTTAATCTTTCCCGTTAAGGGGGAAGCGCCAGGTAGCCCGCGAAATTCAAACTTTCTTATGTTTTTTGCAAGTTAGTATTAAGTTGTATGTTGATTAAAGTATCATTCGCGACCTTCACAAATATGCATTTACAGAATTATAATCATCAAAATCAGTAATACATCTCCATAAGTTTGTATAATCCTAATTGTCAAGATTGCATGAAATAGTCATTCAATAGAATTACCTGGTCTTAAAGAGTTGTATTGATGACTTTAATTATTATAATTCTGTAAATACATACTTTTTACGATCTCGAATCATATTTTGATCAACCTGGCGCTTTCACCTTAATAAAACCATTGTAAAAATTTAAATATGGATGGAAAATTTATTCAAATCCGTGTCAAAGTTTATGATCTGGTAGTAGGCATTTATTGCCTAGATAAAAAAATAATAGTATAATTTTAACGAATCTCCTGCGGACATTTACTCAATATTGTGGCAGTAAGGTTTTCGGTCATATCGGAGATCCTCGAGTTCAACAAGTTTGTTTTTTCAGGAGAAAAGTGTGACACGATCTCACAATATTAATTTTCCTCACGTGTTATTTTACAACAGAATAAAAATATCCAACAAAAATAATGCCAATATATTTTAACGCAACGTTCTGACATACATAAGCAAACATTTGATTTTATAGCAGCACTAACGACATGTTTTGAAATATAGATCGTTTTTTAAGCTTCTGTTATAGATTAGGTACGAAGATTTATGTTTATTTTGACAAATGATACAGTTTTTATAGTTGATTTTAGTATTCTAATGAATCTATTTTAATTTAAATGATTGGTTTTATTAAGATGTTGATGTGTATATAATGATCTCATTTGAAAACGGTAAGATTTATGTGATCATATTCATAATTAAGTTTAGCATTTAACACTTAAATATATATCTAAAATAATATACAAAAATAAATCCAGGTACTGGTATCAGGTACCTACCGAGTCCAAGCCACCGGCAGTGGGTAGTCATGGCATCGTGTTCGGGAATTCCGCTTTCTGTACCAAGCCCTTGATGCGGAATGTTGCAGAAATTCTGTACCTTTAGGCGCTGCACAAACGTAGACACTTTTTGTTACCGACACGGCACACCATCACAGGAAACCGGTATTGCTGTGTCCTGTAGCGGCGATCGGACACAGTCACCGGTTGCTACTCCTGGTCACTGGTAACCGTAGTTGCTATGTCCGGTGGCGTGATTGTTGTGGTGAGATTGTTTTCGGCTCGCCCCGCCCGCGCCCCTGCGCCATCCGCTCGTTGTGCGTGGCTTGTGTCGCACACAGGATACGGTCACCGATTGCAAATCGTCCGTTTGCGCAGCTCAGTACAATTGTAAGGAAATTTGTTAATGTTGCTTGTATCTTCAATTGATGACTTTTAGTTTCCAGTTACCGACCCCACACAATTTTTATTCGGCAACGAGTGGAATCAACTGGTCAAAAAAAATGTTCACGTCTGCGCAGGGAGTGGCTGATTTCATACTGGTTATATAGAAATCAAATATTCATTGGTAGCTTGTATCCGACACAAGACACAAAGTGTCCACGTTTGCGCAGCGCCTTAAAGTTCCTTGCTCTACCAAATCTCCATATGATCGCATGAATCGTTACTAATCATGCTCTGAGAATAAACAAGTACTCCTCATGGCAGGGGAACATTAGAGCATTTAATGAGCCTCTATCTCGCACTTCGACAGTCACCTTGCGTGAGTGTGCGTGTAGCATCAGATATGCTGTTAGCAGTATAGGAACCCTGTATAGAAACACTTTAGTATGATGAAGGAGTATACCAAAACCAGCACGACCCAACCGTTAATAATAGGTGCCCATCTTTTTTCTCACCTCACAGAAGATTGTTATTACCTATTATTATTTTTAAAGGCGATAACCGTGACACCTGCTAAGCTGGTTTTATATCATCTGTTTTGCCTAAAATAGGTATAAAGAGGAGTAATTTATTTGCTTAAGCACGTGAAAGTGTGTGGAATATTGTGAGTTGAGAGGTTTCTTTGACATAAATTTTATTGACAATAGGACGGAAAATTTAAATTAATGCTAATGAATGGTACTAAAAATTATATTACAACATAACTTTAAATATTATCTGGTATGCTCCTTATTATTTTCATGTAGTGATTTTTTATTGCCTCTATGATAAAAATCTAATAAATGGCTTTAGGAATTTTCTAAGATGTTAATAGTGTATTTGAAAGTACGATTACATGTTTTTTATTACAGTATAGTGCATTAAAATGCACTGGCCAAGTAACAGCTGTGTACAACGAGTCTTATGACATGACAACATATCGCCCTTTCTATTAATTAAATATTTAATATTCGTATTTTGCTATAAATCTTTCATATTTGAATAACGAGATGGTTTAACTGTATACCTAACTATTATTACCTTCACATTAACATATATTAATCGGTCGATGACACTACATATGATTTTCAACTTTTGGTTATAGGATGACACATAACAGTCGTTATTCGGAATCTTTTATAATGACCCGATGAGCTCAGAAAAGGTTTAAAAGGATTATCTGAAAGCCAACAAAAATATACTATTTCTGCAATACAGAAGTTATAGTTGCTTTACCAGACGACATTTTGCGCAAAAAGTCGGAAAACGAAACTAGCACGAGTAGCTAGTACTAGTTTCAATTTTACTTCAATGTATGTAGAGCTCATCACTGTATACTGTACTTTGATGATTTCAATACTTCCTTACAGCTATTCATTTTCATTTTAAATTTACGCACTTAAATATTTATATGCATAAAAAGATTCGCAAACACATGTACTAGTTTCAAAAGTTAGTACACAGTGCACTTCATTTCATAAAAGAGAAACACTTGAAAGCCATATTTCCCTGAAAAACAAATCACATTAAAACCTCAACCTCTTTATTGTATTATATTATACAAATTTATTATTACCAGTGCCATTATTTTATTTATTGTAGCTTTATTTACAATATTAGGTACTAATAATAAGCAACGCATAAAAAACATGTAATGACATCTAAATATTGCATCGAATAGATTAAAAGAACAGAAATTAGTAGTCGCAGTAAATTGCTAATGAAAAATTATGAGCTCTTGTGATTTATTTTATGGTTTATGTACCTACAATATTATAATATACAAAGACGGGCTTAATGCGTATCATCCTAGCTTCATAATATGTATTTTCAATGCGCAAGTGAGTTTGTTCGTTCGTTTGTTACGCTTTCATGGCTTAACGGATTTGGGTAAAATTTGGCACATGAGTGGTACATGACCTGGGTTATAGTACACTGGATACTTTATATCCCGGGTAGTACGTTCCCGTAGGATAATTTCCGAATTCTACGCGGGCGCAGCCGCGGGCAAAAGTTAGTATTATTATAATATCTAGTATACAGATCTAGCTAGGGCTAGACATAATATTTCGAAAAGGTGATCAAAAATGCTATCCCATTCAACTTTTTTAAATATTTATCGAATTTATTTGATACCATGGATGTATAGAAAGTAGTGAATACTCTTGTAGTCATCATCTGCCTGCATTTCCCCAACTATGTTGGGGTCGGCTTCCAGTCTAACCGGATGCAGCTGAATACCAATATTTTACATGGAGCCACTGCCCATGTGACCTCTACAACCCAGTTACTAGAAAATACGGTAACCCTTGGTAAGACTGGTTCGGCCTTCTGAAAACCCGTAACGACTGTCAAAGATCCAAGAATGACAGCCGGGACCAACGGTTTAACGCGCTTTCCGAGCCACGGAGGAGTCTCGTTATATAAAGATGGCCACCTATCAACGGACGACCGCGGCAAGCGTAGCTTAACCTGACCGATCGACCCGTGCGGCTGTTATTATTTAGCCACGTGCCCTCGAATACTCTCCCTGTAGTGTTGTACTCTAAATGCCATAATTTGAATTAGGTAAAGAGGGATGTGTGAAGATTTACTTTAAAATTCAATGCAGCCGATCTGTTCTGTTAAAATCTCACCGTGATAACATAGATGAAGTGAGCTGTCAATTGTGTCAATCCCTAGCATGGTGGAATGACAGCGAGACAGGAAATATTCTTACATAATAGATCGGCATTTATTTGAGTGATGTTCTATGTGAACTGGACATAGTAGCATTATTGTTCCCAATTTACCAATTTCAACTGCCTCGTTGGTCTAGTGGTTGCAAGCGATACTGCTGAGCATGAGGTCCTGGGTTCGATTCCCGGGTCGGGCAAAGTGTTATTGGGTTTTTCCATCAGGAATTTCTCAGTGGCAGTCCGGAGTCGGGATTTGTGCCCGGTTGATGGCAATATGCTCGCCCTCTTTCACATGGGACTTAAACATAACTGAGGAAATGTGGATGTACTATAGGTACACCTCAACCTAACCCTTCGGGGAATACAGACGTGATGTTATGTTATATTCTCAATTTCCCTAAATTAGGTATTTACATGACCTACATTTAAGTTACATAGTACCGGGTGGCGAGGAGAACGTTTACAGTAGCTATTGGCACGACACCAACTTTATTTACTATATTTGTTTCATTGAACAATGAGACAGTAAACCATACAAGGTGGACATCGTCGTCAATCGCAGGTAGTAATTCAACTATGTCATGGAATTAACATAACGCATTACAAATTATATTAGTTATTGATGAAGCATTAATTATTAGTTAGTTTAGCAATAAAAGGAGAATATACGAGTAATTATTAATACATTTTATCGCATTATTTATATACTCGGAAGCAATGGCATTCTTTCCGCGATATTATGTTTAATGAAGTGCTAAAAGCACGTTGTATGGAGTTGCGTCTGATTTCGAGACTGCACAAAGTAACAAAGAACAAGAGAATTTCGGGACAAGGACTTAAAATCATTTAACATTATTTTTAAGGAAGAGGTTGGAACTAAATTTTTGAGTTTTCGATAAATATTTACGTGAATCTGTTTAAGAAAGTCTACTAATTCGCATGCAATTATTGTCTTATTTAGGTATTTGATCGGAAAGGATAATTACTTTCTACAATTTGGTTTTTCAAAAGAGATGATTTATCCACTGTTTTAACTATCTTGCACATCGCGATTCACTTGCGAATATTTTATTTGCATTAAAAATTTTTCAGCCGTTGAAAAGTAAATCAGATTTTCCAGTTCTTTATAAACTAGAGCACCTATTTTTCTAACGATTTTTGGTAACTGATAAAGGTATTTGTAACAAATGGGTGGAAATAGTACTGATCTTTGAAGGAGGTCATGAAAGCAACTGATCTAAGTATTGGATTACAGCGGAAGGCCTTCAACACATCTAAACTGCCTTGCGTTACATATGTTATAAAACACCACAGAGAAATGCTGGCACATTGCCAAAGATCAGTGGAAAAGAGTATGACTGGTATTAAAAAAAAACAAGACAGGATACGAAATACCCTGATTAGAGAAAAGACAAAAGTTATTGATAGTCTTAACAAAATAGACCAACAAAAGTGGAGATGGACAGGCCACATGTTAAGAAACATTCAAGACAATTGGAGTAAAGTTGTGACAGAATGGTACCCAAAATATGGCAAAAGCAATAGGGGAAGACAATATAAAATATGGGAAGACGAATCGAAACTCACAGTGGGTCCAAATTGGAGAAGAGTTGCGAGAGATAGGACTCAGTGGAGTTGTTAGAGGAGGCCTTTGGCAAACGGCACACTGAACTAAGAGATATTCTGTAAACTGCTAAAAATACCACAATACAAAGATGTTCAGAATAAAAAGGGCTTATTATTAAAGGTATTTGTGAGTATTTAATTGCTTATTTTTTGTTACATTATATCGACTTACCTTATATGGTCGTAATGTTTGTATTAACGCGGGCCGTCTGGCGGCCTGTTGCGCAAGAGCTCGCACGAGACTGTGCCGATTCTTTGGACCACGTAATTTATTAATACTTCTGCCTAGAACAGATGAGCGAAGCGACAATCAGAGTCGTCACTATTATACCTATAGGTATATTTTATTGCAGGCATATTTTGTTTCCGGGCCCGATAATCGTGCCCAAGATGTCACGATTGTATTGTATTCTGCATCTAATTAGATGTCATTATAAGATACATATATGTCAGGAAGATACTGTTTACAACCAACAAACTTTTGGTTTGAAGTTTGCTGAACTTTCTGTTGAAAGTTCTATGTCTCAGAAAAATAGGATATTGAAGCTTAGCTGTGCTTACTTGTGGCCTGAGATAATTAAAAATTCAAAAAATATTACAGGCACCAAATAAGGGAAGATGAACACTTTTTGAAATAGTATTAGTAAAAATTGGTAGTATAGGATTTAAATTAATATAAACCTACATTCATACTTTTGTAAGCCTAAATTAAATACAGTGTGTCTAGGTTCTAAGTTTCAGGAATTTCCATGTTATGAAAATTAACCAAACATTTACCTCTAAGAGGCAAATTGTATTTAGGCAATATATCTATCTATTCACACATATAATATGTTGGTTCTTTATATTATTCAAATCATTCGCGATAATTTTTTCAATGTAAGCGTGTTTGTTTTGTCCCAGACAAAACTTTGCATAGATCTATCTGCAATTAGGTACTCAATTTGGTATCTGAATTTATTCATGAACATGAGTGGCTGTACCCGCTCTTAAATCCAGTTCGTTGGTTACTGCTGGGTTTACTATATCACTTACCATAAAAGTGCTGAAAAGTGAACGTCATGTTTAACCTATTGACCGCCTTAGTCGGATTAATACGACAAATGTTTTCGTGCCCGTGCCGCCTCAGTCTTATTTACGCCTATATATAAAAACAACAACATAACTTATATGGTCGTTTTTTGTTTTTTATTTAATTGCACGGCTCGATATTATCATGAATCGGCCAATCGACTATTCGACGATCTTTGAGCTGGCCGCTGGCGGCTCGGCAATTGATATAATCATAATCATAAATCTTTATTTATCTCAACATCATATTACAGGCACTGGTTAATAGAAAGGTGTCTGAGGTAGGAGGGTCCTCAGTTACAGATCACCCGGCTCTCTTTTAAAGGACATGTTAATTTACAAAACAGTTAAAGTTAAGATATAATAGGTATTATGAAGTCTGAAATTGCAAATGAGTGCAGAACGTAAAAAAATTAAAAACAAAATTAAAGAAAAGTCAACATAAAGCTCATCGTCCACCGCCAGCTAAACTAAGTTAGTTTAGTTTAGCTCGCATAGTTGAGCCAGTTTTTCATACATGTGCGTCCACCGCAAACTATGCCAGCTAAGCTAACTAAAATGAAAAACTGGCTCAACTATGCGAGCTAAACTAAACTAACTTAGTTTAGCGGGCGATGGACGTTCGGCTTAAAGTTCAAAGAAATATACAAATTATGTATAGGTATTATTATTTATTGATACGTACTTAGGTATCTAATCAACAAAGTAAAATAATAATGAGCATAACAAAAAATCAAGAATGGAAATGGGGAAATAAAGAATGTTGTATGTATGAATGTATGTAAGTCTAGACTTACATTCTTTTTTTTCTAAATGTAAAAATGTAATGTAATGTTCTAAATGTAATGTGTGTTTTTTGTAAATGTGTGCGTATTATTAAGACACTGGTTTTAATAAGCTTTTAGTGGCAATGTAGTCCAGATTTATTAGCCAAATGTGTAATTTTCTTTTACAAATAGCTTTTGTATGAGTGTAGATAGGTATTTTATTATTAATTGAATTATAAAGAAAAGTGCCATGAAAACAGAAAAACTTTTGGGAGAAACTAGTGTTATAACGGATGATTGAACAAACATTTGTTGATCGTCTATTTTGTGTTGGTAAATCGTGATCTAAGGGAAGTTCAGTGTGTTCTTTTAGTACTGTCATGAGAATGAACAACTGCCTGACCGTTAGCACTTGGCAGTGTTGGTAAAGTTCGAAAGTTGGATAGAGGATTGACAAAAAGCAACTAACTTTTAATATGGCTCTTTAGGCTCTCTCTAAATTTATTATACAGTGTGAGTCTTTATAATGTGCACATATCGAAATGAGGGAATCTATGCTTAATTTTATCGACGGAAAAAATGTTAAAAAAAATCTAAATATTTATTTATATTTTTTATGGATTTTTAAAAAAAATTGTTTGCTTTTGTGACCCCAGTGTATACAAAACTGTGTAAATTTTAAACTAAACGATTTATCACGATGAAACAAACTCTATAATGTTTGGAAGTAATTAGGTGTCGTCATAAAATAAAAATTATGGAAAAAAAATAGCCACATTTAAAAAAAAACATTTTTGTTTGGCAAAAATCTGATTTTTTTTCATTAATTTTTACAAAAATTGTAAAATTTCTCAATAACATGCCCCCATCACCTTCTTTTTTTATAACTTTAAGTTATTCTGCATTGTATTAGGAACCTAACGGTAAAAATTGCATGTTTTTAACTCAACCCCAACATTTTTTATCAACTGTCAAAGAAAGGCCCAACGCATAGCTATTGTTTAGCAGGTAGATAAACTTTCTTTTGAATGTGCGCAGGTCGGGGAGGTAGGGCCAGCCAAAGGAACTTGAATTATGACAGATGTCAGACTGGCAGTCGCTCCGAATTATTCACCGCTGCTACATGTGTTTCGGTACTTTCGTTCGCTGGACTTTCATAACTTTCGTTCGCTGCTACATGATGCCGCGTTTAAGTGAATTTTCCCCGGCACACATCGCCGACATACATTTTTATTATGGAGTGGGACAAGGAAGTGCCAGAGCTGCGCGCGCGGCTTACATAGCTGCGTATCCTAACAGGCAACCAGTGCCATCTGCCCGAAACTTCCAGGAAGTTCACAGAAGGTTGTCGATCACTGGACTTGGATCAAGTAGAGATCGTCGCGAGCCACCTCAAGTAATTATTGATGCGGCTACTGAACAAGCAGTATTAAGTGATTTGTTTGCTGATCCATCCATAAGTACTAGACGACTGGCTCTTCGTCACGGAATATCCCAAAAATCAGTGTGGCGTATTTTAAAGAAAGAAGGATTGCATCCTTATCACTATCAAAGGGTGCAACATCTACATGAAGACGTAGACTGGCGTCCAAGGTGTGTGATGTCCACATGGATTCAAAGAAAAACCAGAGCAAACCCAAACTTTCCAAGAAAAATACTATGGATGGACGAAGCGACATTCACTAGAGACGGTATTAATAACTGTCGAAATTTACACAGATGGTGCCGCGCAGGTGAAAACCCGAAACTGAAACGGTCATCTACTTTCCAAGTAAGATTTTCGATAAATGTTTGGGCTGGTCTTATCGATAACATGTTGATTGGACCAGTCATATTGCCGAGAACGTTGACTGGTGAAAGATTTTTAAGTCTATTGAGAGATGATATGCCTCAGTTATTGGAAGATGTCCCACTGGCTGTGCGTCAAAGGATGTTTCTTCAGATGGACGGATGTCCTGCCCATTACGCTACAAATGTAAGAAGATTTTTAAACGAAAATTATCATGACAAATGGATCGGCCGGCAAGGACCTGTAGGGTGGCCTGCGCGTTCACCCGATTTGACGCCCCTTGATTATTTCCTATGGGGGACCATGAAGCAACGCGTCTACAGTACCCCCATCAACAGTGAGGCCGATTTGCGTGACCGCATAATAAACTGTGCGAATGATATTCGCAATGATCCCGAAATGATAAGGAGAGCGACACACCAAATTCTAATTCGCGCGGCTTTGTGTTTACAACAACGAGGTGGACATTTTGAGAACCTGATGCATTAAATTTTGTATTTAATAATAAATGGGTTTCAATTGAACTCTTTTGCATTAATTATCATCCCAAACAAACCACCCTTATGAGAACAATACGATTCCGCGTTCGGAGTGCCATCTTTGAAACGACCCGCGCGCATTCACAACAAAGTTAACAAAACAAAGTTTATCTACCTGCTAAACAATGTGCGTAGCTATGCGTTGGGCCTTTCTTTGACATTTGATAAAAAATGTTGGGGTTGAGTTAAAAACATGCAATTTTTACCGTTAGGTTCCTAATACAATGAAGAATAACTTAAAGTTATAAAAAAAGAAGGTGATGGGGGCATGTTATTGAGAAATTTTACAATTTTTGTAAAAATTAATGAAAAAAAATCAGATTTTTGCCAAAAAAAAATGTTTATATTTGATTATGGCTATTTTTTTTCCATAATTTTTATTTTATGACGACACCTAATTACTTCCAAACATTATGGAGTTTGTTTCATCGTGATAAATCGTTTAGTTTAAAAGTTACACAGTTTTGTATACACTGGGGTCACAAAAGCAAACAATTTTTTTTAAAAATCCATAAAAAATATTAATAAATATTTAGATTTTTTTTAACATTTTTTCCGTCGATAAAATTAAGCATAGATTCCCTCATTTCGATATGTGCACATTATAAAGACTCACACTGTATAAGTTTTAGAAGTACAGCCCCAAGTGGTAATACAATAAACTAGCAAAGACTGGCATAGTGCACAGTAAACCGTTTTAATAACTGTATAAAACCAAGCGGTCAATAGGTTAATTAACTAATAGGAAATACAAAAGAAATTATCATAGGCTTGCCCTTCTAAACACATGTGTTAAAAAAGTCTACTTCTAACAAAATAATTTAAATAAAAACATGCATAATTGCAGTATTGACCAAGGATTACAACAAGAGGATGGTCAGCAGCATTTACTTGTCGTCGTAGAGCTCCAATCTGGTACAACCGGGGTCACAGAGGTCAGATGGCACCTGATCAGCGAAAACCAGAAAAACACCAAATCAAGAATGAATTTAAAGTTCGAATGAATGATTCGTTCATAGTGGTTATAATCGAGACGGTATTAAATTAAATTTTCGCTGTATCTGTTATTATTACTATCCAAAACAAGAAAGCTGTTCTACTAGGAAAGCGTAAGTTATTTACAATGGTCATCGTGGAAAAAAAATCTGAAAACCAGTATATATTTCAGTAACAACAAGATGCCTTGATTCGAATATGGGAAGATGAAGGTTTAAGTACATAGTTATGTAAAATTTATGAATACGATCAAGTGATATACGTATGTTAATTAAACATTACGTTACAAATGATTTTAGTATCACTTTTGCATCTTAAAACTATTTTATATATCACAAAAATATAAACATTTACCTAATGCGGTCTATAATGATCTATCATTTGCTATTGCTATTTATATGTAGTAGTCTCAAGTTACAATCATCAATAAATTATATATACTTTATGATGATTAGCTTCAGATGACATTTCTGCTTTTTGTGATTACCATCAAATAAATTTGACACGATATTATTTCCATTTATGATTATTTATGGCAATATTCTTGCCGACTGTCGTTGGTTTTCTTTCTAAGCTTGTTCTTTTAATGTCGTTCGAAATATCGTTAACCCTCATTAAAGTTAATTTAACATCATGATGGCAGTGGCGAGGCTTGACATTTCGAAGGAGGGAAGCTGAAGAAGAAATTGTTCAGTTATAAATAGTCATACAAATACGATTATCACGCTGTGGTGCCGGCTTATTTAGAACAATTTGTGTTGTTGTTTGAATATATATTACTTGGCAATCGTAGACATTACTGAATGTGTTATTTTTCAATGGTGGTAGGTGAAGTTACTCTTCCGATCCTCCAAACGGAAGCCGGTAGGAATGGAGTTGTTTGCGCGCTTCGCCTCTGCATGACGGTACCATGCCAATATATACATGAAAAAATTATGTATGTTAGAAAAAATCTACATTACTTCAGTAAGAGTGACAGGCATAATTTTAACACTACAAATAGAAACAAATTAGATCAACCACGTTCCAGATTGTTTAAAGTACACACTTATTTTATGGGGTACTGTGTAAAATGTTATAATAAAATATCACTCGATATTCTTCAACTAAATGAGAAGCAGTTTAAAGCGTGCACTAGACGCATACTATGTAGTCAAGCATATTATAAGTTGGATGATTTTATCGTAGGTAAAATGCTTGGCTAAATGCTGGTCCTGCTCCACAGACACTTGGGCTTTGTTAACATTTTAATTTTTGGTAGAAATGAGTCCTTTTTTTCTGACATTATCACCTTAACGTTTATTTTTAATCTTTCCTTTTGGTAGTAAAATTTTATTAATCTTTTAAATATTATTTTTTATATTGGAAATTATAGTTTTGTATAATTTAGAAGCATTTTTTAAATTTTGTAAATGTGAGTACCATGGAGCGGTTTTATGTTATGATGTAGGTATGTTGACTTGAAAGAGTATGGCAGTTGAGAGTATGTCATGCTCACTTAAATGTCTCGCTGATGGTGGCGCGTGTGTTGGATCATTCGGTTCCCTACAAAATGGTTGAGCTTGATGGTGCTGATCCACGCGTCATGTTCGTGAACGGGCGCCGTCAGTTGAGACTGGTCATCTCTTAACTGCCAGGGCTTATTTTTAACCTTATATTTTGAAATGTTTTTAATTATTTATTTTTTACATTGTTCTCACATATAGAAGCAATAAGAACAATGTACCCAGGATTTTGTAATAATTATGATTTATTTATTTTAGTAGGTACATGGATGACTTACAGCTAATAAAAACCAACAAAAAGGAAACCATAGAACCAGAGAGCCAAAAACAAATCCTCACGTATATAATTATAATAACATTTTATGGTGTGAGCAAAGCAAAAACAAGCAATATAAATACTAAAAAGAGATAAAAAAAAAGAAAAAAATAATAAAAAAAGAAAAATAAAAATAGAATAATAAAAAAAAAGAATAATAAAATGATAATATAAAAAAATAAAACTCTATTAAACTCTTTTAAATAATATTTAAAAGAGTGTCCATGGAGTTTCTTGCCCATTCTTCTCCATAGACATCTACGTTTTGGAATGGATTATGGGCGACTAGCTTCAACTTTCTGACTAACTGACCGTCTCTTTGATAGTTCAAAAGGAATTAATTTATTTTTAATTGGAATAAATGCTTTGAGTTTGAATTTGATTTAAAATGTTTGTCGTGATGTCGTTTACTTTCGCAGTACTCACGAAACTTTTTCCTTTATAATATAACAACAAACATTATGATTTACTTAACACACGGTTTCTTTTGGTTTTGTAAAACACATAGCTTCATGCATACTTTATAACCTTATCACGAACTTTCGAAGCGTGCGCGGATGAGATTTTGTGAAGTCCGGTATTTTGTCTTTGTTAAATTCTTACATCATCAATTTCCTTAATTTAATAACATACCTCTTTGTGATGATAATCCAAAAAAAAATAGATGGAACTGTAGTTAATAGAGAGATAACTAAAAACTCTAATACACAGGTAAGAAAGTGCCGCTTACTGATGAAAAGAGATTCCTCTCTAGGATTTTTAGGTAGTACGTCTGTTCGTTACAAAGAAATACTAAATATGTCTGGGCATTGCACGAAGAACAATCGCCCTAGCTAGGATTATCTAAAACAAAACATGTGATTTGAATACGAATTTCGTGAGTATATTTGCATAATTATATAGGTAGTTGTAAAAAATCCGAGATACCTTACATGCTTCGATGTTAATAAATAATAAACGATGAATGGACCCTCGGCTTTTCGTAAACAATTCGAATACTAGTTAAAATTATATAAAAACGGTTGGTCTTGAGGAACAAATCGATTACTCCAACTAATTGACAAAGGTCAGTGTTAAGTATTAAATGTTTATCTTACAATTACCGCCGTAATCAAGGTCACTCAAACATCAATGGATGCCGTAAGTAGGCTCTTATAGAAATGTAGGAAGCGGTTGAATGTTGGAAAGAACAGACTATACGAAGTTTCAAGGTAATTCTTAAGTGTCTTCATTACAGAAGTCGTTATAATTTTTTGGTATATTAAAATCAAAAATCAAAATATTTTATTTCACATAAACCTACATGGGCACATATAAAACATCAGAAGCTAGGTGCACGGTGTTAGTTGGTCGTTTCCTATGGAAAAAAGCTGGCAAAAAAATCCACGGTTACTCTTTTACAAATAATGGCTTTTACAATATTTTTCAATAACAGTGTTATTAGGTGTTGGAGACAGTGTTGGCCTTTCAACAAGTACGAGGTACTTAACGAAATAGAAAATGGTCAACAAATCTGCAGTCTACTAGGCCTACAAAATGGAAAATAGTCAAATAAAAAAGATAAAAAATAATAATAAATAAATAATAGAAAAGATAAACAAAATAATAATATTAAAAAAACTATTTAAACCAAATGACATAATTGGCATTACAACTGTAACACATCTACATCAATTTTAATATCATGTCTACAAAAGCCACTAATAAAGTGTTTAAATTAAATTGAAGGTATATAATGTCAAATAATGAGATGATTATGTCAAGGAAGTAGTAAAAAAATAAATAATAATAAGCATCGTAATTTGGGAGCAGTTGATAGACACTTACATAATGATGCCTTTTATGAAGTATCAGGCAAGGCACATGTTCAGAAGGAATTATTGCCAAACTTCCTTGTGTTCAACGTAGTCTTTAATTTTATAATATGCTTTTTTGATAAGGACACGTTTGAACTTTCCATCGCTAAGTTCTATAACCGATTTTGGCAGCTTGTTATAAAAGCGTATACTGTTTATAAGAAATGACTTGCTTGTTTTAGTTAATCTACATTTGGGTATCTCAATTGTATGTCTACTATGTGTATTTATATTATGGAAATCGCTTCTTATTTTAAAAAGTTCGAAGTTATTGCGACCAAAAGAAGACAGAATCAGTATATCAATTTCTTTGAATTCTTCTTTCTTTGTTTCTAAGGGACTCGCGAGGACCCATTTCGATCGCGTAGATTGCCCTCTTTTGTAAAATGAAAATTGAATCTACGTCAGCTGCTGATTCCCACAGCAGAACGCCATAACATATAACACTGTGGAAATAAGCAAAGTATACTAATTTAGCTGTGGCTATAACTGTCAACTGCCTTGTTTTTCTTAATGCATATGCAGCTGAACTTAATCTATCCGAAAGAGTTCTAATCTGGGCGCCCTATTGCAATTTTGAATGTAAAGTAATTCCTAAAAATATAGCTTCCGTTCATCCGGACACCCGGGTTCCGTGCATCTAGTTTCTTGCCATTAAGTTTTAGATTTAGACCCACTTGTTTTGTTCGCCTTAAGTAAAAAAACATTAGTGGCGAACCATTTCAAAAGAATAGCCAGACTATCGTTTACATGTAAGACATCGGTATCTTTTCTATCTATTTTAATAATAAAAGAAGCGTCGTCAGCGAATAGAATTATATCCGATAAAATGGCCATCATATAAGGAAAGTCATTAATTTAAACTAGAAATAGGAAAGTGCCGAGAATTGAACCTTGAGGCACGCCCATTTTAACTAGAGACCCCGAGGACGTTGCCCTTTAACATTTACTTTTTGCTGCCTGTTTGATAGATTAGAAAGAATAAGATTAGCAGCTTGACCACGAATACCTTACTGGTGTAGTTACAGATCAGTGTATTGTGGTCAACACAGTCAAACACTTTTGAGAGGTCACAGAAAATGCCAATCGCATCCTGGGAATATTACGAAACTCCATACAAAATTTTAATACCATCTCATACTTAATCATTTTACAGACCTACTAGTATATTCCAGTAGGGCTAACACGCTGTAGATAGTAAAAAGCTGACACAGACAACATTTAAGGGAATTGGTAGGAAATGGGGGTCAAATAAACCTTAAAGTCTTAAACCTGACTATTATAAACATCTATAAACTTCTCACTATTTCAGAATTACACATTTATAATAAAACAATCTAGTGTGTTTGATGTTCCGGATTGAATTAAATGTAGCGCAACCTACAGCTATGCTCTTATCATTAATTGGTTATTATGGTAACGGAACTAGAATAAAAAATAAATAAATTAACCGTTGTTGACTGTTACCGTATTCAGAATTAAAAAATGAAACAGTACATGCTTTTGTTTCATGAACAATAAATGAAAACAAAGTTCCGTGAGCTGTTGTATTTTAGAAACACGTTTGAAGCTGGAATCGATGGAGATGACCAAGCTGAAAACTGAAAAGCGTCGAGATAATGAAAAGGTAAGTCGGAAAACTGTATTTAGTTCAGCCATCTTGGAACCCACAATGGAGTTTAACACACAATAGAACGAAGAAATCTCTGTATCAAGCAGATGACTAAAGTTTTATAGTGGTTGGAAGTATGATACATGGTCAGCGGTAGAAGGTTGCAGGCAAATAGTTTTACGTATCTACTGTTTCCAGTGTTCATTCCTATCTGATGATTGTAAAAACCTATTCGATAATCTTCTACCGTCTCCATGAGAAATCATACCTACAAAGTTGTTTTAACAAAATGACATAAGCAACAAAAAAAATATTCAGAAATAAGCAGATCTAATTGAAAACGTTTTACTATCTGGTAAATACATATTTGCTGTGTTGTTTCATAACTACGTGCGAATGTTATCATCACAATAATAAATAATATGACATTAAAGTGCATGTTAAAACATTATGTTGTGCTAACAGCATACTTACAAAGGAATCATACTTTTAAAATACTATGTTATTTTCGGTTACGTATAAACCAAAAGATACGGTTTACGGCCATAGTAACTTCACCGATTTCAGAACATTCCGAAAAACATCACTTGTTTTTTTTTTTACTTAGTGACAGAATGAATTTTATTTTTTTTAACAATAAAATAAGCGTAAGCGCTAATTTATACACAATATATAATGTAGGAATTTGTGCGTTTTTTAGGGGTGTGGCTAAATAATATCAGCCACACGTGTCGATCGATCAGGTTAAGCTACGCTTGCCGCGGTTGGTTCTGGATGGGTGACCATCTTTACATACCGAGACTCCTCCGTGCCTCGGAAAGCACGTTAAGCCGTTGGTCCCGGCTGTCATTCGTAGATCTTTGACAGTCGTTACGAGTCGTCAGAAGCCCGAAAGTCTGACAACCAGTCTTACCGAGAGGTATCGTGTTGCCCAGTAACTGGGTTGTGGAGGTTAGATAGGCAGTCGCTCCATGTAAAATACTGATATTCAGCTGCATCTGGTTAGACTGGAAGCCAACCCCAACATAGTTGGGAAAAGGCTCGGCAGATGATGATGATGATGATGATGATGATATAATGTAGGAATTAATATGTTTTATCAATATTGTTAATATGCACATATAGAGCGCTAATTAGGTGCACCTATTTTGTAATAAAATAAGGAATTAATTAATTATTAGTTTAAATCGTATTATTTTATCAGACGGAAATGTTTGCCTGATTTGGTTTCTATTGTTTTGTAAATTATTTTTTAACTGCATCCGGACGTTCTTGGCTATGACCGTTTGACGTGAATTCTTCGTCGTCATATAAATAAACAATCGTGAGCTGCTAATCCTGGCGTGAAGCGTCGTATATCATGCGCCTTATAATTTGCGAAATCTATATACCATAGTCTACTATATGTAACTCTACCAAAATATTGATAATCGTGTTGTGAGACTAATTATCAATTTTCCGATTTATCTGAGCTTACTTGCGAGTTGCAGTTCTCTCAATCTTTCAAAAGAGCGACCAAAATTTTTTTTTAATCAATGCGTATTGCCTCATCAACGACTAGCATTAAGTATAGGCATACAACTTTTTTTTTATAACTAGCTTCTGCCCGCGACTTCCTTCACGTGGAAGTCGTAAGACACCATAATATACCTACTAAAATAACAGCCACATTTTTATGAGAATCATTTTGATTAGTAACGCCGCGTCGTCGCATCGTCCGCCCGCGCTGTTACTTCGTTTTCGCTTATCGTTTTTCTGATTTTTTTCTTTTTGCTCGGCTCTTAAGGATCGTAGCGTGATTTTAAATTTCTAATTTCTTCAAAAATAACTTTTCAAATCCGATTGGTAGTTTCAGAGATTAGCGCGTTCAAACAAACCAACTCTTGTGCTTTAATATATAAGAATACATAGATAGCATAGTGCTCGTTATAAGTTTCTTTAAAATTAAATATCTCAAGTTTTCATCACACATACCTATATGTTTGAGTACCTTTTTGTTATTCCGCTAAAGTACCGCTTCATTTATTGCTATAACTAGCTGTGCCCGCGATGCCACCCGCGTGGATGTAGGAAAACAACAGAGGTAGTTACAGTTGACAGTCTTGGAATGGAACTATGTAGCGGCGTCTCTTTTTTTATCCCGTGAAAAATGCTTTGGTTTGCCGGGATACTAAGGGCTGATTTAACCAAAGTCCGGTCTTTAATCCGGGGATTAAAATTGACGTCCGACAGTTTTTGTATGGAAAATCTGTCAAAAATTAAAAAAAAAATATTCGCTGGATTAGACTTATACTGGGTATAAAAGTCTGATCGAATGCGCCCTAAGAAGTTCAAAAAAGAAGAAGTGAAACAAGGATTTAGGTACCATGCGAAGTTTCATAAAGATTCTTGACAGTATACCTGCAAATGAAAGTTTTAACCACCAATCGTCGTCGTTTTAATAAGCAGAGTAGAGCAGTGGTGGCCCGGTGGTGACGACCCCGACTTACGAGCTTGTAGGTCGTGGGTTCGAACCCAGGCAGGCGCTTTACTTTGTCTAAATAATTTAATCAACACTGCTTTCAAAACGGCGAAAGAAAACATCGTGAGGAAACTGGCTTGTTCTAGAACCAAAAATTCGAAGACATGTGACATCCACCTACCCGCACTGAGGGCCTAGACAAATGGCATACACTTCGGAGCGATTCTATTTCTACAATTGCTCAAAAGTCAAAAATGTATGGGGTTGAAATAAGCTATCGAAATGTCACGTGATCACGAATAGGTTATCGTTGAAGCGATAGCGATTGTAGGAATAGAATCGCTCCGAAGCGAATGCCTTTTCCTCCGGGCCCGCGTGGTGGACTACGGCTCACTCCCTCTCACAGAGAGGAGGCCTGTGTCCCAGAATTGGGAACATTATAGGTGGATTATGCTGCTGTTGCATTCGTAATACGTGGTGCCTGAAACTGAACAAAAATACAGACTATAATAGTTTTATGCATATATAATACACAGAATAGTGGGCATCTATCTACCGAAGATAGATAGTAATAAAATTCAAATCGATCTATTTGAAGGCGTGTTTTTATGTATTTATTGGTTGTTGACATCATTTGTCAGTTAAAATTTTTATCAGTTACATTTAAACATGATATAATAGGTGGGTAACTTATCTATCAAAATAAAAAATAAATGTAGCTTTATTTTATGAAATAAACTTTGACTATAATTTTTTAATCTCCTGATACGGTCGTTTGTGTGTCGGATTTTCAACTCGTGGTTACGTACCCGTATTAGAACAAAATGGTTTTTTTAGTCAGGGTCTCGGAGCTAAATAATAATAGCCGCACGGGTCGATGGAAGGTACGCTACGCTTGCCGCGGTCGGTTCGTGGATGGGTGACCAACCATTACCTATCGAAACACCTCCGTGCCTCGGAAAGCACGTTAAGCCGTTGGTATTGGCTGTCATTCGTAGATCTTTGACAGTCGTTACGAGTAGTCAGAAGCCCAGAAGTCTGAGAACTAGTCTTACCAAGTATCGTGTTACCCAGTATCTGGGTTGTGGAGGTCACATAGGCAGTCGCTCCATGTAAAATACTGGAATTGAGCTGCATCCGTTTAGACCGGAAGCTGACCTCAACATAGTAGGGAAAAGGTTAGACAGGTTGATTGATTTTATTTGTCTTTGTTAGTTAGTTGTACGTTGTTGTGCTGAGAATAAACTTATGCAATGTCAGGACAGTGGTTTTATATAATATTTGTGGGGGATAGGAAGCAGCATTTTTCTCTGCTTATCGGCATCATCATCAACGATTCCTTTAGCATAAGTATAATCAGCCTACAACGTTCCTTCTGCTGGGATACTGGCCTCCTCTCCGTGAGAGGAAGTGGGCGGTAATCCACCACGCGGGTCCGGTGCAGGTTCGTACATGTCGCATGACTTCGAATTTTTGATTCCCCTAGAACCATGCCAGTTTTTCCACACGATGTTTTCTTTCACCGTTTTGAGAGCAGTGGTGATTAAATAAATTACACAAAGTAAATCACCTGTCTGGGTTTGAACCCACGACTTACAACTCGTTAGTCAGAGCCGTTACCACTGGGCCGATTCCTTTAATACGACAGAATATTTTAACATTTCATTGAAGGCTACATTAATTGACATGATGTATCTGTGGTACATGCAAATACGCCTTCAACAAAGTGAAGCGTAATAAATTATTGCATGCAGCTCTGTATGTTAATGGTGTTATGTCTAAATCTGTGCTTTGTTTATTATATCATGGATGACCTTTCTAATGCCTGCGTTGTGACTCAGGAGACTGAGGAGTTCAGGAACTCGGTGCAGTCACGATTGATGACATCGGTCACGTCTTTACGATATACTTAAATCTCAAATGATATAAAGCTTATTGTATTTAAATATCGTTGACTTCACTACACTAGGCTATTTATAACAAAATCAACACAAGATCGGTTTAGAAGCCTAAGAACTGTAGCCCAAATTGGTAAGGAGGGTACTTCGCTATTAATTCATCTCGCCAGTATATTTTCCCACCGCAGGGTACAGGCCTGTCATGGCCATCCGGTTAGCCCGGGGATACCGCACGGTCTCCGGGGAGGCGGCGAACCTCCTTGCCGGATTACCGCCCTGGGATTTGGAGGCAAAAGTCCTCGCGCACATGTGGGAGTGGCGCGAGGAGGCAGGACGCCGGGGCGTAACTCCGTTGCCGCGAGAAATCGCGGCACGGCGGACAGAGCTCCGGCAGGATCTCATGGCGGCATGGAGAGTGCGATTGTCGCAACCCAGCGCTGGGCACGCCACAATTGCGGCGATAAGTCCTCTCTTTGAGGAGTGGCTAGAGAGGTGCCACGGCGTCCTCACCTTCCGCCTGACGCAGGTCCTCACCGGACACGGGTGCGTCGGGAGGTACTTGTTCCGAATAAGGCGGGAGGAAACGCCCGGGTGTCACCACTGTGTGGATCGCCCGGAGGACACGGTGGAGCATACGGTGGAGGTCTGCCCGCCTTGGGCGGAGCACCGCCGTGTCCTCGCGGAAGCGATCGGTGGCAGCGATATCTCGCGTCCGGCCCTGGTCCAGGCCATGGTACGGAGCGAGAGTACATGGGAAGCCATTACCTCCTTCTGCGAAGCAGTAATGCTCGCGAAGGAGGAGGCGGGACGCGTGAGGGAGAGGCAAACTTTGCGCCCTCACGCCCCTAGTCGCCGCTGGAGACGCCCTGGGCATCGGGAATTGGCAGCCGATTCCCGGCCACCGTAGGCGCGGGCTTGCGGACGGCGAGCAATTGGTAGCTCGCCGTCCGGTAAGGACCAGGCCCGAGTCGACGGCGCGTTGTGTTCCACGCGCGCCTCAAAGAGATGTCAGCAGCATTGAAGGGGTCCGTTAGGACAGATGCGAGCCGGGCTTGCGGGATGTTCGAAAGAGTTACCGTGGCCCTGGCACAAGCAACAGAAGAAACACGGGTGGGTTTTAGTCTGTAGTCTGACACGCCCTCCCGCTCCGCCCAGAGCGGGAGAAGTCATAAAATAATAAAACAGGGTACAGGCCTCCTCCCTTTTCCTAACTCTTCTGTTCTCTGTTAAATAAGGGCTAGTTCTATTGCTAATAGTCTTGCTCTTCGCGCCATCTTTGTTATGGTCTGCCGCAGTGTCGTCTAGCGTCCAATGGGACCCACTGTGTACGAGTTATGTATTACATGGCACGCGCGCATTGCATAGATCAGCGCTTTTACGTCGCCTTTCACAAATTATAATGTAACGCGACAGCACACATTCAGCGTTCATAGTCAACTGTACTCATTCAGACAAGATTCGTAGCACTAGTTAGCTGGTAGTTAAATATATTCAATAAACCATCATCTTTGGCTATCCATGACGTAAAATTCAAGTTAATATCCAAGGTGTATGCGACCCATTCAGCATACACACTGGATTATACTGAAGACTACTAAACTTATCGGTACTGTAGAGGCCTTAGTTGAGCCTGCCTTCCGCAAGAATCCTCTTTGGATTATGACATTGGCTGGTTAGACAAACGCTGGTTTCAATTGGAATTTAGAATAGGTGAAAAATAGTGACAGATAGTGATTTTGTTCTGTATCGAGTAAATATAGTATTAGCCCCGGTCTTTGCTTGTGTTATTATATGTGATAGCTTGAGAAAAGCTAATAAACCAGTTCATTTAGTGCAACGGTCTTTATATTTATAAATATCACGAGAAAGTTCCCCCAACACACCTCGAAGTCGAGACCCCGCACATATAATCAATAGTGACCTGCCCACGTATCGTGGCTGGTCATTATAGTACATAATTTAAATTAAAGTCGCTTTTCATGTCTGTTTATGTGACAGGCCCGGATCTAGGGGGATGCAGAGGGCAAAATGAAGCTCATCAAGAATTATTTGCATTCGAGCGCTTTTCGGGATTAGAAATATTATCAACTGAGAGTGAAATAGCCAACAATCTCGATTATGACACTGTAATTGACGAACTCGCGAAAAAAAGCCCTGAAGAATAAACATTTAGAATTATTTACTTTAATACCAATTTTTTTTTTAATTCGTAGTATTATTTATTTAAAACTTTTCAACAAATAGTTGAAAAAATTTGCCTAGAGGGCGGCAAATTTTTATCGGCACCCCCTTTTAAAAATGTAGATCCGGAGCTGCTGTGTAACCAAGTTTTCACCATTATTTAGAGAAATTGTTCCGAAAGGTTTATTTGTATAATACATTAATATTGAACTTATATAAACTTTACAAAGAAATCTCAATGTTTCGTCAAGTCGTAAAAACCGTGCGAAGCAGAAGCGGGTTGCTATTAAGTTTATAAAATAATCCAGAATATTAAATTTACATTGCTGAAGATTAGTATTAAAAAAATACCTAGAATATTTTTAAAATCTTAAGTACATCCTGGTTAAGCACTTTCGATTGGAAATATGTACATGTTAATGGAATAATAACGAATAGCTAGATACGTGATGTCATCTTATCATTAATTTAATTTACATATTTTTGGTAAAGCGATGATCTATCTATAGGCTCTGGTCACTAACGCCATCTAGTTGTGTCAATGGTTACTAGTTGATATTAGATTTATTCTTTCGTGTACCTTTCCGGAACCCGTGAAGTATCTCACTTTATACTTAGTTTCTACCTTAGTATTATTTACTAACTCATTATCATTTTTGAAACATTAGTAAATATATTATGTATTTTACTTGACGTATTCTAGTTCTAGGCTAAAGACTTCGGAAGGTATTCCTCACGCTTACTAACGCCTAACAGAATCGATAATTTTGTTTAAATAGTGATAGCTTGCTAGCGAACCGAATTGTGTAGATGTAATTGCAATATCTTTAAATCCATAGTTACCTGTGCCCCCTGTATCTTTGAATGATTGCATAATTTCGTAATTTAAGATACATAATATTTTTGGGATATAGATAAAATATTAGATATTATTCGCTTTTTCAGATTTTTATTAGTTCCAAGCGCCTCGAAGTCTTTCTTAGCTAGTATTCACGTTGAGGTGCTTGGAACTTGTACTTTCTGCAGGGTTTTTAATAGTTTATGAGGTTGTTCTATATAGGGTGTACGGGACAGCCCTCCGCGGACTGATGATGTGAATTCAGTATATCATACTAAGTTAACCAATACATGAAATTATTTCGGGAATATTATGGGAATCCAATAAACTTGATTTGTTTTATTACCTAACACGCAATGTATCGTTACCGTGGCAAAACGCGCGTATCAAACAGCAGCGTAGCGAGCCTTCGGCCACCGAGAATTGCAACATTCATTGCTGATTGTTTTAAGCTGTTTTATTTACTTACATGAATGGAGTGCTGCGTACAGAAAATGTAATTCTACATTGAAATAAAGGACTGAAAAACGATAAAAAAAATGAAAATTTTCCTGATTTTTTTTCCGGTGGAATATGATTCAAAATGACGAGCTGATTGCACCCTGTTAGTTTGTGGAGGGTTTCACCCTTACACCATGCTGCATGCATGCATGATTGATCAATTTTATGCATTCATGATTAATTTGATGCATAATGCATGCATGATTAATTTTATAATGGCACTGATTTAAAGTGGCACTTGCTTAATGTAGTTTTGGTAAATAAAAAATGACAAAATGCATGTTTAACAAGTTCAGTGGTGAAAACTGAGCAGTAAACTAAATAAGAATAAGTCGTAACAAATATTTAAATGGGTAATTAAATAAATATCTTAACAAATCGGAATTAGTCGGTAAGAAATCTAACTTGGAAGTAGCGCTCGCCGGGCGCTCCCGCGGCACCGCTCGCTACGCTCGTTCGGCTCGCGCGCGGGAAATATTGGCCACTAAGCTCTGTTTTAAGGATTATAATAAAACTTAACAATATAAAACTACTGTTGCTTATTTTCACATATTTCAACATAACGTGCTTATTTTCTGCATTTTCATTCTAAAATGCTGCCTCGTTGGTCTAGTGGTCGCAAGCGCTACTGCTGAGCATGAGGTCCTGGGTTCGATTCCCAGGTCGGGCAAAGTGTTATTGGGTTTTTCTATCTGAAATTTCTCAGTAGCAGCCCGGAGTCTGGATTTGTGCCCGGTAAATGGCAATAGGCTCGCCCCTATTACATGGGACTTAAACATAACTGGCGGAATGTGGGTGTTCTATAGGTATACCTCTGCTTAACCTTTCGGGGAAACAAGGCGTGATGTTTTGTTATGCCATTCTAAAATAAAAGAAATAACCAAACTAACGACGAGGGTGCCACTGCGCTCACGATACATTACATTAATATATTACATTAATATATTACATTAATATATACTCATTACATTAAAAAAATACCGACTTTTAATGGAAAATAACATCCTGAACATTTTTTACTTACTGCAACACAGGTCTACAATTAACCCCCTGGCTGCTATTTGAGTTTGAAAGTATGTACAAAAAACCATATTTTTGCCAACAATATTTTAGACATTAGTTTAAAGACGCAACCAGTTATTGACTGGCTGGATTTCAGTTCTAAGCCTGTGAAATGGACATGAGCGTGAGGTAAACGTACTAAGGTATGAAATAGATCTTCTTCATGTCGCTGGCACCACAGTATTTCAAGTCTTTTTGGTCCAAATCTTTGCTTCTTCCACGGCGTCACTTTGACTACAAAGGTATGATATAACATATATTGTGTCTCGTTTGCATCCTGCAAAGTGTTATGTAAATATATGTTTTTAGTACCTATCTACATTCAACTAATCACCAATCAAATCCATCGATCATAATCAGTTAAAAAGATCATAAACCAAAACCGTACAGTTTAGCAAACGCAGTGATTCTACCATCGTTTGATGTACAAAAGGTTACAGGTTTCGTCACAGTTATTTTGTAACCGTTTTAAATAACGAAGGTTCAAGCACTCGTGTCAGAGTGCGACACAAACTGCCATCTGTCGCACGATGATAATACTCGAACGTTGCATAATTTTATCTTTGAATAGTATAAAACAAAGTCCGCTTTACGGCTCTGTCTATTTGTCCGCTTATCTTCTAAACTACACAATGGATTTTGATGCAGTTTTCACCATATTTTAGAGAATTCATTCCAAACGGTTTTTTTTTTAATTTATATTTAACATATACGTAGGTAGCACAGAAATCTAGATGTTTTGACATATCGTCACATCAGTGGATCGCACCCGTGTGAAGCAGGGGTGGCTCTCTGGTAATTTATAAAGCCCACTGTGAATCTTATGCATTCTCATTCGAGTTCACAATTATTCAAGGCCGTTTGTGCAATTTGGAAAAATAAAACTTCTATTTTGCTTTAAATATAATACTAGTAGCGTTTGCTGCAGTAGTTTATGATAATGGTAATTTGTTTGAGGAAGTACTTACGTATTTTCCAATACTAATTGGCACTTGGTGTCAGCTAAGCCAACTTCTGTTTGGATTTATGCGAAGTACCAAATATCAAAGGGATAAAAAAAACTTCAAGCACCGTTGATCCGCCCATGGGAAGGTTTTAAAAAAATCCCTTCTTAATGCATCTGTTTCGAAGCTCTTTCCGAGGTCGAATATCTCCGGGCCCCCGACTCAGTAGTGGTGTTAACCATGGGTTTTAGTCGGTAGGCATCCGACATAAACCGATGCTCTCCCCAGACGAAGGGTATCAATGAGGATTTCACATAAAAAAAGGTAGGCAAAGTATACATGCAATATTAATAAAGAAAATAGTTTGCGGGTCAGTCAGACAACTTATCGCGATAAGTGAAGGTTGCTGAATTATAGACATACTGTAACTCTAGGCACAAATAGTTTGCGGGTCAGTCAGACAACTTATCGTGATAAGTGAAGGTTGCTGAACTATAGACATACTGTAACTCTAGGCACAAATAGTTTGCGGGTCAGTCAGACAACTTATCGTGATAAGTGAAGGTTGCTGAACTATAGACATACTGTAACTCTAGGCACAAATAGTTTGCGGGTCAGTCAGACAACTTATCGTGATAAGTGAAGGTTGCTGAACTATAGACATACTGTAACTCTAGGCACAAATAGTTTGCGGGTCAGTCAGACAACTTATCGTGATAAGTGAAGGTTGCTGAACTATAGACATACTGTAACTCTAGGCACAAATAGTTTGCGGGTCAGTCAGACAACTTATCGTGATAAGTGAAGGTTGCTGAACTATAGACATACTGTAACTCTAGGCACAAATAGTTTGCGGGTCAGTCAGACAACTTATCGTGATAAGTGAAGGTTGCTGAACTATAGACATACTGTAACTCTAGGCACAAATAGTTTGCGGGTCAGTCAGACAACTTATCGTGATAAGTGAAGGTTGCTGAACTATAGACATACTGTAACTCTAGGCACGCATAAACGGATGCTAGAACCTTCACGACGATGCGTCTTGTGTGCGTTGGCATTTAGACACATTTACGAAACATACATTGAACATTAGCTGAGAAATTTCTAAGCCTAATGTTATTGCGCTAACTTGTAAACGGCTGCTGTGGGCGTTTAAATGACTAGAAATTATTGATTTCATAAACAGTCGTAGTTTATAGCATGTTTTTATAGAAAAATCATCGATGGAATCATTGAACCATTGAAAAATCATTGAATCGATGACATTTTCGGTTTCCAAAAAATTGGTCGCATACCATACATACCCTGAAAGTTTTGATAGTCACAAATATTAACACACTGTTCTTTTTTTGCCAAGCTTGAGACAAAATGGTTTTATTAAATACCATTTAATAAAAGTACATGCAAATGGCGTTCCTTTATATACAACTAGTTCTGCCCGCGACTTCGTCGGCGTGAAATTTCTTGTCCCCCCGACCCACCCCGGCACATCGCATCGCCCGCCCGCGCTATTACTTCGTTTTCACTTAGCGTACTTTCTGACTTTTTCATTTTGCTCCTAAGGGTCTTAGCGTGATGTAAAAATAGCCTATAACCTTCCTCAAGAATTGGGCTATCAAATGCAAGAAAAAATGTTCAAATCCACTCGGTAGTTCCAGAGATTACCCCCTACATACAAACTTACAAACACTTCTTCTTTATAATATTAAGTATAGATTAATCAAAATCATTCGATAGCAAAACATGAATTTAAAATCAGTGATAACTCCTAACCACGATTTTGTAACGTTCCTGTAAATATTTAACTTGAGTTACATGCAAGTTAAATATGTATTTAACGAAGTAAAAACACTAGCAGTTTAATGACTTGCTAGCGGCTTGATTGTCGTCATACATCTGTTAACATGTGAGGGTAATCAGACGACGCATTGACTTTGGTGAAGTCACAGCTCATAATTTGTACAGTAAGCACTGGGTCCTAATGTCCCTCTCCACCTCTGCCATAGCCTGCTGCTATGGGTACTATCAACAACATACTGCGACCACTAATACTGATTCCTATGAGATAATTGAAGCGTTGATTGCTGTGGTTATCATTGGAAGGGCCATTCTTCAGCTTTCATAACCATGACTGTTGCAGAGTTACTGCTTTTTTTCCTTTTTTAAACATATACAATATGACTGTATATACTTGCGTAAAGTTAAGGATAAAATTGTAGCGATAATAGCGAGTTTTAAAATTGCTTACACGTTACGCAAAATATTTCTACAGTTAAGATTTCTTCAAAAAATTCGTGATTCGCTACCAGTCGTCCTTGTAAGCTAGTAAGCATGTTTATGCCATCAAATAACAATAAACCAAACGTTTGTGAATAGCTGCAAACCTTTTTATTACCGTAAAACAGCTTTGTAGTGTATAAATATATTATTATCGACGTAGATCTTAAGTATTAAAATCTTAAGTGAGTATCATCTTAATTAACGTGAAGTTATAAATTAGGCATTCGATTGAAACAATAAAAGTTTGGAGTCGTAAAATACGAAATTACTCAAGCTTGACATTTGAATTCGAAATATTGGTATTAATTATGTCATAAAGTAAGAAAGTAAAATTAATAGATAAGAAAAAGAATAGGTCTTCACTGTTATTTTATGTTTTTGGTGATAACATATATCAGACTGCTATCGCGTCAATTCTCAATTCGATTCTCTATTGCATTCCATAATGTTGGTAAAACAGTTGGTAGGCTTAATATTAATGAAACAATTATGGACCATAGTAGGAGAGAGGAGGAAGAGCGCTTATTAATGTTTATATTATGATATTTACTAGCTGTGCCCCGCGACTCCGTTCGCGTGGAAGTCGTAAGATACACAATGTACTAAAATAATAGCCACATTATAAAAAAATTCCCTCGTTCCCCGACCCGTCCGCATTGCCCGCCCGCGCTATTATTTCGTTTTCGCTTAGTGTTCTTTCCGACTTTTTTCTTTTTGCTCGGCTCCTAAGGGTCGTAGCGTGATGTTAAATAACCTACAACTATCCTCGAGAATTGGGCTACCAAATGCAAGAAGAATTTTTGAAATCCGACTTTTTGATCACAATTTCATGGGTTTTATTTTTTTTTGCGCGGAACGCTAATTATTTTTCTAAAATAAAAGTAGCCTAAGTTACTCCTTGTAACATCAACTATCTGCCAATGAAAGTTCTGTCAAAATCGGTTCAGCTGTTTCAGAGATTAGCCAGAACAAACAGACAGATAGACAAACAGACAAAAATTTTAAAAATTGTTTTTTTGTTATACTACCGTATATACTTTCATATGCATTGAGTAAAAAGTTATTTTGACATTACACACAGACACTTCAATTTTATTTATTTGTACACATGTATTCTGGTACACGTATTTTATTTTATCGTCTAAATCTTGTAACTAAAATTAAAGAAATATATAATTATTTTTTTAGGCGCGAATAAGAAAATATTATTTATGAAAAAAAAAAGTATTTTAATTCATTCAAAATACAAAGAAATATACAAAATTACAAAAAGACGTCCTTATGGCACGTGAATTTAGAATTAGATCCCTTAACTAAGATCTGTTTTACTGTTGTTATACGATTCTATTGGTGACAGTAGCTGTTCAACTGATGATAGTAGTTTTTCTACTGTAGAGAGTAGTATTAACTATTTACAGGTTATTTCGGTGTGTGGTCCTATTGCCCTAGGGAGGTCTTGGGCTGGAAGCCGTTGGGTCCTGCCGTGAAGGTGACGGTGTAGTGCTTGCCATCGGGAGCGACGTATGCGTACGATCCTGTGACTGTCAGGGCTGCGTTCTCTGACTGAGGGTTGTCGAGCTTGCCTTCCTCCTGTCTGGAGGTACCGTCACTGGTCTCGTAGCTGTAGAATAGAGAAAATATTATTTTTTGTTACTGACATGTCATTTAACAAGTCGTCAACATTAATACGACTTAATTACTTAGTAGGAATTAACGCAAGAATATGAGGCTAAGTTTTCTTAGTAGGTTCCTAAATGTAGGTATTAAGGAACCTCTTGATGCGAGCTGTGGGAAAAATATCTACATTTGATCTTTATCTTAGGTGTTTAACCATTGCAGTTATAGCTAATCTTATCTATGGTTGGTCTATACTTAGATTTATCAAGAAGCATATGATTACAAGATAATAATTGAATAGATCTTCCGTGTCCTTGACCTAGATTTAATCCCGGAATCGTATTTACAATTGATGTCTAATGACATGGGATTCTTTGTAGGAAAAAAAGAAGGTTGTATTATAAACATATACATCGAAGTACATAATACGTGTTATTATTTTAAATGGTATTATGATAATTAACAAAGCTCTCGTTGATTTGTATGTAACTAATAGTTTCTTTTTTCCTGTTTACTAAGGTGAGGTATATTTTCAAAAAATACATATTTTTATTAATTGTGACTATAATTTACCTGAATATACAACATTTAATAGAATATTTTTCACAGGAGAGTATGATTTTGTAGTTAAACTGGATTTGAACTATTGCGAAATAAAATTCGATCGTGTATCGAAATCCCTAACTGCTTTCAATTAGATGACCTAAGGATTTCAATTCTGTGTTTTGTTTATATTAGTAAAATTAATTTTTTCAATAGTTTATTGTTGAATTAATATTTTCTGATTATCTAATTCATTTGTTTCTATTAGAGTTAGACAAATTCTTACAGAAATGGATTTTCCATACAAAAGACTTCAACGCGCGTCACTTAATTTGCTTAATTTTCTAATTTTTGCATTATTTTTAAACGTAATAGCGGGTTCTTTCTTTCTGAATATTCATTATTTAATCTTGATTAAATATTTAAAAGGTTATAAAATCAAATAATTATTTTCCTCAAAACTTTCCATACTGCATAATTACGTAAAACCTTTTGGTATTATTTGTTGTCTTAAAATGGTTATAAGTATATAATTTTTATAGCTTACAATGGGAGTTGTATAATGTTAGGTGGTTACGGCACAAAGGGTCATCACCTACTCTTAACCAGGCTCGTTTCGCAAGAAACGCTTACATTTACCGCCTGATTAAGTAATTATGTTTATATTTCAATATAGTACCTTGGGTGTCGTATTTAATGATGTGTTAGTAACTAAGTATTGTTAATTAATCTCTTACTTTTTGAACTTTTACTTGAAAGTGTCGTAGTAAATATTTTAAATGTCAATTATCAAAAAAGTTTAGGTTACTCAAAGGTTAAACTTTCGAAACCTGCTGTGTCTCAAAGGTGCTACGAAAAATAGAAAATTAATTGTGACCTATTTATTACTCGAAGCTTGAAGCTTAAACCTTGACGAAAGGTTTGAAGAAATATTTAACTATGCCATAAGCATCCCGCGGACAAGAGCCCGCTGGTCTGTCCAGCGCGTGTCGCAAACAATACCTAAGGTACTCATGTATGTGTACAGACCACCTGGTATTTGGCACACGCCATTCGGTGCTGATAACCATCATATAACTAATTTCTCGTTTCCTATAAGGTTACAGGTCAAATGATCGTTAATATGCCTAAAAGCAGAAACTATGTTTAAGATCAATCTAGGAACGTGTCACGTGTAAATCTGATTAATAAGGTTTAGAAGTTTTTTTTTTTGTCAGATTCTGCACTCATCTTTTTAACATTTATAACTGCAGATTTATCCCAACTTTCATGTCGTTTTATACTATAATAGTTATAAGAAAAGATTAGCTAGCCAGTAAACTGACTTTTAAACAGTAAACGTGTTTTCACCCAAAACGTAGTAAAATTTTATAAAGAAAAGATTTAAGATTACTTACGCGAAGCTGTAACCATCGGGCTCGACATTGCTATCGAAGCGCAGGATCTGCACGTCTTGTGGGTTCTGCGGTGCGCCTGCGCAGACCGCCACTAGTACGCAAACCAATGTAACCTGTATACGAAGAGATTAGAAGAATTATATAGGAGTTTTTTTGATAGTTTCTAATTATAATAACAACAACACTTGGTACCATGTGTTGTTATAATATTAGAAACTTTTAATTCTGACCCACGAGGGTATGGAATGTATGAGGGTACCGGTCTCTAAAGGTAAATGGTGATAAGCTCTTATTTCTAGCCAGTCTGCGGCAGTTGACTAACAAATGGTAGCTATATTAGATTTTCTGTCGTATTTTGACAGTTGTAGAAAACTTGACAGTCACAGTCGTTTTGCAAACATACACAGAGTGCCTTTTGATAGGTTTATTGCTTTAACAAATTATGTGATGTTTTATGGGAACTACGCATATTTGCTTGGCTTCTAAGCAAACAAAAATCTACCAACTATAGCATAATTGTTTCGTTGGATGTTCAATGAAGCCCCCATTTACTAGTAATAACCGGCCAAGTGCGAGTCCGACTCGCACACGAAGGGTTTCGTACCACTCACTGTACAATATTTAGCACTACATAATTTTAAAAAAGTACTAAACGAAAAAAATTTTTCATCTAAAATTTTAACAATCGCAAAGATAACTCTGTATTTCATAAAGATACTATGAAATACAAAGTAATTTTTTGCAGTTCCAGAAAATCGCCTATATTTAAACAAAATACCTTATAAATCGGCGTTTTTAGTATTTATCAATCAACAAATTAGGAATTTGTTACTTCTGTATATCATGTGATACAGAAGTTTCAAATTCCTAACTTGTTTAATAGTTGCGACAGAGCTCGTACAAAAATGGTCTAAAACTAACAACTTTTGCGGCCCCCTATTTCTTCATTTTTGAAGACAAAAAATATGTATGTAAACTTTACTCGATGAGTTCTAGATATTGCCAGGGTGTTTTATTATAGCGGTTGTTATTTTTTGTTATAGCGGCAATAGAAATACGCAATTAGTCTGTGAAAATTTCAACAGTCTACCTATTACGGTTTATGAGATACAGCGCGCTGACAGACAGATGGACGGACGGATGGACAGACAGCGGAGGCTTAGTAATAGGGATCCGTTTGGAACCATTCAGGTACGGAACCCTAAAAAAGCATCGTAAGCCTTTGAAGCAGCTGAGTGCCACGTCTTAAACACGTTCGGGTTCTTACAAAGCATTCGAGTGCTACGCCTTTCTGAGTGCAACCCATGCACATGCGTTGTATAAACATTACACATTTAAAACAATATTTGTTAAACGTTTTCTTTGTTTACAAGTATTTTGCTCGATGATAAGGTTGAGCAATTGTTTGAGTGCTTATTGTGTCGCGCTCATTTGTTTTGGGGTGTTTACTTAGCTTTTATGTGCCAGAGGAAGCTTTTTAAGTGACGAATATAAAGATATGACGTTGACTTTGGCATCTTACTGTAAGTAGTTTCAAAGCCTTTCCTAATTTGTTCATAAGCGTTAATTGTAAAACTTTTAGATTTAGTACAGTAAATTAGATATAATTTTGAAATTGTTTGTTAATATTTTTGAAGACTTGAATACTTAAATTTTTCTCCCACTCTCAAGTCAGAACTAACTATATTATTATTTATTTAAGTATATGATAAAAGAGCAATGATTAGCCAGCAATTCCAAAAGTATGCTAATTAAACAATAATTTTTTATTAAGCCGATTGTTTAAACAAACCTCATTTGTTCAATGGATTCTAGTTATAGAAATGCTTAGTTCTAAATGTTAACTGTTGGGTAGCGACAGTAAACCTTCACAGTTTAACTGACGACCCATTGTTACCTGTTAGTGAGTCAAAGGACCAACTTTCGAAGTATGAGCATTATGTTAAGTGCATTATATAAACTGCATGCCCTTTTGCTTCAACAAGACGAAAGAAACGAAACAAATGGCTCGCTAATTTGCCAGCAAAAGGTTTCTTTGAAAATATCATAATTTGATTAAATTATTAACTCAGGACACACTGAAACTTCACTGCTTATACCAAAATGAATGCATTGTAATTAACAGATATTGAAATTCTAAATAAACCATCACATGCTGTATGTGATGGCACGATAATAACAGACCAGCAAGCGGTTGCAACGTAACCCTGGGGTCACGATCCATCAAGTCACTCCGGTATGACACCTCCACCCATTGTTTTTGCGCATCTTACGACCATTACCACATCTTACAGATGCATCACAATAGTCACGACACACTTTCAACAACTAATTACAAAAAACCATTTAAACATTAAATCTTTCAGTGCTTATTATAATTAAATAAATAAAAAATCTCGACTCACGTATTTGAGCATGATGCTTAGTATTCGTCTTGAGTTCAAACTAACGAATGAGTAACTAGTGTAAGATCGTCCATTTTATATATATCCCGAGTTGCAGGCACTTGCAGATGTCTGACATCATGTAGGATGGGTCGCGGTGACGCGCTCCGAGATACACTCTATGGAATACATAAGAGACCTCAGAACTTTTTTGTGAACTGCGGACATGACCGCTAATCAACAATAGGTTCTATGATTTGTGATGCGTGTTTCGTAGTATTAAATTGACATCAATTTAATGTGTATTGAATTTAGTTTAGTAAAAATACTGATAATTAGGAATAAAGAGCATCATGCGCCCTGTGGGGCTTGTAAAGTTCGTTTTTTAATTTTTACTAAAAGTTAGTCATTATATTTGTTGCTGTCGGTAATTGTCTGCACAATAATTACAGGACGTTATAATGATATAAATATTAATTGAAAATGGGTTTTCATCATTCGTACGTTTATTTATTATGTAATATAATATAAATATGTTGACAGCATTATTATCTTGTCTCATCGTTCCTACATCGCAACGGAATAAACATTTATTTTTAATTATACTTTATGTTCACTTGTTTTGTGCTTATCAAATGTTGTCCTATCGCTAAGTTGAACGTAGAATTAAGTGACTTATGAAACGCTAGATCCGTTGCATTTAGCTTGAGCAAAAATTAAATTATGGTCATACAAGGAAGTCCTAAAACCGTTTCTATACAAAGTGCATTACGAAGTGGCAGATTACATGTGACCTTCACTATAAATATAATTCCTCAAAAATCATGACAGACAGATTAAGAAATAGTACGAGAGTGAAAACACAATGGGTTCGTTTAAGGCTTCGTATCATCGGCATTGTGACATAAATTATGTTTGCTGAAGCTCAGTCAACTGTTTTAGGACTAGTGAGAAAAAAGATTATCGTTAAATCTCCAAGATTTTACTTTATGACTGTCCCCCTAGCTTAGAAATAGATACACCTATGTTTCTAGTATTTGTTAACTTTTGCGAAATAACTATTGTCTTGTGGGCAAAATTGCAAAATAATATTTGATTGTTTCTATTTGAGACTAGCTTCTGCCCGTGACTTCGTTCGCGTGGAATTTCTTGTTCCCCTGACCCACCGCGTCACATCACATCGCTCGCCCGCGCTATTACTTCGTTTTCGCTTAGAGTTCTTTCTGACTTATATCTTTTTGCTCGGTTCCCGAGATTCGAGACGTGGTAATGTTAAATAACCTTTCTCAAGAATTGGGCTATCAAATGCAAAAAAAAAATCAAATTCGACTGGTAGTTCCAGAGATTAGCGTGTTCAAACAAACAAACAAACTCTTCAGCTTTATTATTAGTAAAGATTAATTTTACGAAAATGACTCAAAGAACCATCGTCTCGTGTTTTCACACATTCAAAACTAATCAAGCTAGGTACAATTTTAATGGAATATTTTGTAATAATCAGTGTACTACAAACGACGAAGATGGCATATCAAACTTAGTTCGCTTTTATAGCTCATTATGAATTAATTATAATATCTAGTAACACGAAGAGTTATGTAATTCTTGTTTAATATACAACTACGACATGAATAAAATATTCAAATAATATGTTTATTAAACAATACAATATTTACTAATTGGCTATTTATAGCCGTTTGGAGAAACTTCCATCGACAATATTATGCCTATAATTTGATAATTTTGACTCAATAATATACTAATAACTAATTAAATTTCCGAGACTCATTGACAACTTCGAGTTCTAAATCATATTAAATCATTTTGGTAATAGCACTAAGATGGAAAGAAGTGGTCAATATAGCTCCTACTTCATCCAGCTTCAGGCCAAAATACAAGCTTTTCGTTTCCCAAAGCTCGGAATGAACGCTTGCCAAAATGGAAACCGCTTTCATTAACTTTCCTGAAGTATATTGCATCACGTCCTCGCGCCCTTCGGTATTCGACGCAAAGACCAAGATCAATCATTACTTTAAAATAAACAAAAGAGGAAACTGTAATGAAGTAATAACCAATAATAAAAGTTTCCGTTTTCGATTTCGGTTGACAGAATCCATAATTCGGCTTTTGTTTTAGATGGAAATCGTTCTTTTCTTCGAAAACTAAAGAGCAATTGTTTCGCTTATTACCACACAATACAGCTGACAATTAACATACTTTCTTGCGCATCCATATCCAGAAGTGTCAACAGGACTCGAATAGATACATCATCATCTGCCTAGCCTTTTCCCAATTATGTTGAGGTCGGCTTCCAGTCTAACGGGATGTAGCTGAATACCAATATTTTACATGGAGCGATTGCCTATTTGACCTCCACAACCCACTGGGTAATAAGACACCCCTTGGTAAGACTGGTTGTCAGATTTTTGGGCTTCTGACGACCCGTAACGACTGTCAAAGATGACAGCCGAGACCAACGACTTAACGTGCTTTCCGAGGCACGGAGGGGTCTTGGTACCTATGTAAAGATATTCACCCATCTACAGACCAACCACGGCAAGAGTAGCTTAACCTGGTCGATCGACCCATGCAGCTGTTGTTACTTAGCCACAAGGACTCAAATATATCAAAATACGAAAATACGAAAAAAATATTTTACAACGGGATAGGTTACCAGCCGAACTTGATTTTCGGGTCAGCATTGACCAACTGATTTTGCTTAGGCCAAACTCGTTGGTATAAATCACGTTAGGTTAAGACCACACAGAGGTTTACACAAACGAGCGTACCTATACTTCTAGTTGCCTTCACGGTAAATATTTATAACGAGCATTAACTACAAAAAAGTATACAAAACCGCGAATTAAGCAACACCGCTTGATTAGTTTCATTGAACACCTTACTGAGCCACCACTTTGCGGTTATGTCTTTATGCATAGGTGTTATTTCCTTTTCTTATTCTAAAATTGGTAAATCATTGCACATAGTAGTAGTTTAAAAAAAACTACAGTTAAGACAAGGCATCATCCCGCAAGCACAGGTAAGCAAAAATTAAAAAAAAAAATCCTGCACGTCACCGATTTCTTTTGCTAAATTGCACCTTTTCCGACGAAGATATCAAAGGCTCTTTACGGAAATTAGTTGGGTGGACTTAGGAGAAAGGGAAGTTCTAATAGTTTCAAGTTCACTGCTAACTTAAATCTTGGTAAGGGTTTTCTAAAATGACGTTCACTAGGTGGCAGGACTGAGACGTCAGGTCCGGGCACCTGTCAAAAGTGTCAAAGCGCCTATATTTTCTTTAGTCGTGAGTGAAAGATGAACGAATGAATTAAACGAATGATGAACGTCATCATATATTTTATATTCATGGTCGAAATGGAAGACCTATTGTCAAAGTGGCGCCCACTGGTGGCGTGAATTTTCATGAAAGCACTCTATGATTTTAAGCAAGTTGTAGTTTAGGATCGATGTATAAGTTGAGGAGTCCAGATAGGTATTAGTCAATCTTTGTGTATAATAAACAAGCTATTATTATTTGGTAATCGTAGGTAGTAATCAAATAATGTTGTTTGAACTTTGTTGTTGTTGTTTGACTGAAGGAATACTCATTCAATTTGAAGTGTAATCTAGGTGCTTAAACGATGTCCACGCATTAGCGTGGACATGATTTGTAATAATAATTTTTATATCACGGTACTGACGTCTATTTTTAAACTTATATGTCCTACTTATACTTGTATATGCAATTGCAATATGCAAATGAAACGGATTGATCCGACATACATGCATTTTGAAGAACATAGTTTTATTTTATTTATTTATTTGTCTATCTACAATCGTACCATAGTTTTACCTATAATTTAGGTAAAACTATGTATGTTCTTCTTATGTTTTACCCATAATTTACCGTACTCAAAATACGCGTTTGGACGTGTAATTGCGGACACGTCCGTCTTACTATTACTACCTATAATTTAACAGACATTCAGTAAATATAGATATTTCATAAGATTGGTAAAAAAATTAAAATAAGTAATAAGGGTTCATCATAATCATAAAGTTTATTTGTGAAACATAGGTACACATCGGTTGTCGGAGCTTTGTACGTTTTGGAACTAAACCTGTTATAATTATAAATGCGAACTCATGTAGTCCCAATGACGGTCAAGAGTTTGATAAGTCAATAAACGACTAAAGAGGAGGGGGAGTGTTTGATACTAATATGAGTAATGTTATGTAGCAATCGATTGACACACATATGGATGTAGGTAGGTATAGGTAGGTATCTACGGTCACAACCATTTTCATAACCCGTTTTCAAACTTGCTGGATGTAAGATTAACACATGGAATATGATCATGTGTGAATTGTTATATAAGTGCGAAAAAGAACCCAGGACATAAACTTCACGCGTCAAAGCTCCAACGACAATATTGACTTAACGTTGCAAAATCTTGGTTCCCGTCAGGTACTTGGTAATCTATTTATTTCAAAGGTGTATTACATTGTGACAGATGGCTATCTATTTGTCACAATCTAATACACCTTTACACTACAGCTTCCCGATGGTCACTACTAGCAACAAATTATGGTAACGTGATTGCATCAAAATTTACAAGTTAAAATTGCATGGAGCTTCGTACTGACCCACCGCATCCATGCTCGTGTATTGGCATTTAGAATATTGATGTCTCCAAAACTATAAATGTTCATAGTACACACTTCAAAATAGTCTAAGCAACAGGCATTTAGAATACTGATGTCTCCAAAACTATAAATGTTCATAGTACACACATCAAAAAAGTCTAAGCAACACGCATCATTAACAGAATCTGCATGTTTTATTAATTGCCACTTTATTTTTTTCTTAGCAAAGTAGATTTGTATACAATCTTTTTGTTCTCAGAAACATAATATACTGGCTGATTTTAAAAATAGAAACTTTTCGATTGTGTTTTGTTTTTTATTAAAATATAAGCTAATTATTTTTTTCCGATTTCATGTGCTTTCATTGCTTGATAAATTTGGTATTTATCTCACTTTTTTACCTAGTTTAAAAAAAAATTGAGTGGTGAGTCATTTTTTATGTTATGGAGGGACGCCATTTGACTGCTGATGAAATGCAGAGAGCTGTAGGAATGCTACAAGCGGGAAGAAATCAGTACCAGGTATCTCGGCATTTTGTTGTCAATAGGAGCGTGATTTGTCGTCTTTGGCAGGGTTACGTTAGTACAGGGGATCCTGCTGAGTAGCACCTAGGACGTGGAAGTAGTACAAACTGCTTGACAGGACCGATACATACAACTGACTGCAAGACGTCAGCCGATATTAACCGCCCGGGAGATAGGTTTAAAGCTACAATTCTCAAGCGGTGTTGTTTTTAGCCACCAAACTGTGAGAAATACGCTGCATGAATACGGCCTACGAGCACGACGCCCAATTAGGTGCCCACCTATACGCCATGGGAATCGCGCCTGTCGAAACGAATGGTGTAGGGAACACTTGACACGGACCCAGGAGCAATGGGATAACATTTTATTTTGCGATGAGTTCCGGTTTGGATTTAGGCCTGATACGAGAAGGATAAGAGTGTATCGTCGTCCCGGAAATGCTGAACAGCTGAGATGCGTCTAGGAAATGCACCCTTACAGTGGCTCCACAGCGATGGTATGGGCGGGCATTATGAAGAACAAACAAACTGAGCTCGTTTTTGTATTGTAGATGGCAATATGAACGCTGAAAGTTACGTTGAAGATGTCCTCGGGCCTTATGTCCACCCATTTGCACAAAGTCTTGGCTCAGATTTCACGCTGATGCATGACATTGCGCGTTCGCACACAGCTCGGAGGACCAGCAATGGAGAAGATCCGTGTATTGCCGTGGCCTGCACAATCGCCAGACCTCAATCCCATCGAGCACGTATGGGACATGCTCCAGAGACGTGTTCTAGAGAACCTGGACGGAGTGTCGACTACCCAACAACTAAAAGACTTGTAAACATTCCATTGGAAGCGATTGCCGTGGGATTAGATAAATAATCTTAGAAATTCAAAGAAAAATCGTTGCCGACAAGTTTTAAACACCACAGGCGGTCATACTTTGTATCGAATTACCAAATAATAAAAAAAACGTCGTTATTTTATTTTGTAAAACATGAAAATTTTAATTTCGTTTTAACTTTATTTTATACTACGTATGTTACGGTACACATAATGTTAATTATTGTGATTAAATGAACAATTGAATGAAGGATTTTGTTGCTTTATTCACTAATGCATCAACAAATGCTTAGTTGTTATTTATAAAAGAAATATAAATATTTTACAATAGTAAAAATCGTTCAAAAGCACACATGTTTCTTAGTCTTTTTTGATGTGTGTATTTATGAAAGATCTTATGAATAAATCTAGGCATGTGTATACTTTATTCATGGCTTAATAATATTACTTGGGAAGGTGTTGCGTGTTCATAACACAAAAAATATAATTTTTTAAACTTGTTTTTTTATTATCCTTGTCATTGATTAGATTTTTTTTAGGTTTTAGATGTTCGTCAATTTAATTTATTGTAATCCTACATACGTATATATCATAATTAGTGCGAACCAACGACAGTAAAGTCGATCGCACGTTGGTGGTTTTACTTTGACCTTGAGCTAATCTAGTCTAGTCGAGTCTGTTCGGAAAGAGACCCGTCATGGGATTTGAGGGCGCAGCTGTGTTTAAATACTTTTTACACGCTTTTATTTGTCTTGTTAGTTAGTATGTATTGGTCAAATCTTGCAAACTGAATTTAAACCACTTCCTCTTATCCTACCGAGTTGAAACTTTACATCTTTATTTAGCGAGAACACAACGTAACGTTAGTCCACATTTTGGCCACGACGTCTCTTTTTCCGAACAGACTCTACGGAGTTTCATTAGAAAGAGGCTAGCTTATACAGTTTTTTTGCCACTGATGTGCGGCGTACTATATAGAAAAGCTGTCTATACAATCTCATAACATGTGGAGGGGATACGCCTCTAAAAATAATAAAAGTCGAACTAGGTATCTTATACAAATTTAAGTCACTCTAAGGAGTACTTATAAGGTTGAGGCTGACTCATAGAATCGATTTAATACGTAACAAGATCCTCGACTTTCGATAGTGTCACACAACTGTGCGGTCCGAACGACCTTTCATTCTATTAACTTTGAACGTCCGTTTGAACTTAACCTATTTAGTTGTTGCCGTTATTGGCACCACTCTTCTTTATTACCGTCTACCCAGAGTAGACTGCGGAAAAGGTTTGCACAACATTGATTTGTGCAGTTTTGAAGAAACCTGTGTGCCTATCACGAACGCGCGGAGTAAACGTAATGTGAATGCGACCGATTTTAAATTTGAAAATACTCTTTTTAACACTTTATTTATATTTGATATCTACTAATTGTGCTTGCTGCATAAATTTAAACCAAAATGCTATGGAACAAGAACAACAACAACAACTAGACAACTATTCTATAGCATTTTGATTTAATTTTAATAATTAATCGATTTTGGGATAACTCGATCCCAAAATCGTTCGAATTTACTTTAAGTTTACGTCGCGCGTTCGTGCTAGGTAATCAGCAGTGACGCGTTCACAAGTAGATACTATTATTGTTGACAATTTGGGAATAATAAAACTGTGCCATTAACATCAACAGCACGAAACTGCTTAATCTATCGTCTGTCCTCGCAAAAAATTTACTAAACCTTAACCACCTAAACTCTTAGTCGACTGGTAAGTTGTAAGGTTAAATGTTTACTTGGCGAATGTCTAAAATTTTATAATAGTCCTCTTCACTGTGACTCACATTAGCGACCCTTTACCCATTTTATCAAATGATGGCAATGATTTTTTATCAACTTTCTGTAACTTTATACTTATTAGCAATAGCCTAATTAAAGACTATATACAGCATCCTGCATCCACTAATACGTTTGATAACCTTAAGCATTTTGGTGAGAAAATCTGTAACTTTTTGCAAAGAGATTCAGTGGAGCACGGGAGCTTTTACAAACATTGATGCTATTCCTGAAAGTTCTCATAGTCAGACGATTGTTCTTTAAATCTACTTTTAGTTTGGTAGACAGTTTGTCGCCTAGACTAGATCAAATGATATTACCTAAAATATTACGTAGATCTATCGTATATGATTATAATTATTAATAACCGATACGTTTCTAAAAAAACTAAACGTGGTCCTTGGAGTCGAAGTCCGAAGACTATTCAAAGTTTTTGTTTGCTGTTGCGTTTAATCTTCATTTAATTGGGTATTGTGTTTTTATGTATTGGAGATTTTGACATAACCAAGGTTATTTAATTATTGTCGATAAGTTCAGTAACAAAAATATTAGCTGTTTACATTCCCGTCGTAATGAACGTGCGAACGTAATGCCAAGGCAAAGAAGCTTCAGTTGATATTTCGATTATTTAACTATGCATGGGACCGGAGTAAAGACGCGCACTGATGGCGGTTGTGGGTTGTTTTAATAAAATATTTGTTTGATAATTGTATCTTAATTTATGAAAACACAGTAAGGCAGTTGCGTAAATGCAATAATTTCTCTGTAAAATAGGTACATCACTACATAGGTACTTATACTTGTTTAGTTTTCTGCAAACGTTTACTTCATTTAAAAAAAATAAAAATGTCACAAAGGAGACGATTCAGATTCCATAGAAAAAAAACCAAGCCCTTCGTAAACGTTTTGGATATCTAACGTTAGAGTAAAAATAATAGTAATTTTCTAAACCATTCGAATCGCTGTACTGGTGACTAACATTTATTTTTTGGTCAGAGAAACTCGTAGGCGTTCAACTGTATTTTTTGTAAATCTGATAAGTTATCTAATTCAGTGATTGCTATTTACAATGAATGTTGTTAAAGAACCAATTTATTATAAAAAATAATGATATGTGCCCTCGGTTTCGCCCATATAGCTGCCATTTTGAACTTTTAAGGACTGATTGTTTTCGAAATCGATACATTTGATTCCGTGTACTCTCCAAATACGAAATCAGACCTTTCTGCTGTGCTTGGAGCCTGTTTTTATAGATTCTTCAACACACCTGCTCGTAAAGTGGCTTTTATTGAACCGCTTTTAAGTTCATAATGTAGTTTATTAAACACGCGTGCTTTTTACTTTACATATATTACTGCACTAGTGCGGTTATGTGCGCCACAGATAACTATTTACTAGTCGGAGATGTGCGCTTTATCTCATCAAAGGCACTTCATGCCTTTTTATGCCTACTGTGATAAATTAACATAATATTTCATCAAATTATTTATTTTGTCAAAAAAAATAACATTCTTTCGTGTTCTATTTTTTTTATTTGATTTTATGCTTTTAGTACCTATTAGACTGTTCGACGGCTTCGTGCTTTTGACTCTCCTTCAACCTGCGTAGGTATCGTGACAAAAGGAATCCGCGGACCATATTTCATATTTTTTTTACATAGGTAATTAGTTCATGAAACGTTATTTATTTTGTGTCTCGCAAGTGTATTGAAAAACGTTGTATGAAACGCGTGTGCAATGATCATTGCACACTTGTATCATAATGTACTATTGAGATATAATAATATTTTTCATTCTTTATTTTATTATACTTCTGTAACTGGAGTTTGAGTTTCATTTCAAGGTTGATATGCTTGTATGCCAATATACAGTTAACATAAAAATGAGTTTTTGTGATGAACGCCTACACGAATTCTCCGGGCAAATAAAACATGTTAGACACCCAATATAGCAATAGTGATAGTATATTATAATACATCTTAGTCTACAGTCTGAGATACAAATCATTAGCGCCGGAGCTGAGTACACTCATTACATTCTGGACCGTCTCTTTAAGGTTAATTATTCTTTTTTTGAATTAATTAAAAGCGCATTATCAGTGCTTACCCTTACGCGGCCCTTAGAATGTCAAACTCATATTTAGTGGTCACCAAACTTATTAGTAAGCTAATTATGTACATATCATTTGAGTTGGAATTGACTCCCCTAATTAACAGACTTGTCACTTTTGCCTTAAGGCTGATTATATGTTTTATACCTAAGTTAACGTATGCGTCTATAATATTGAAGTAACATAAAGTTCCAATAAACAAATATACAAACATAGGTACCTACAGTAAATTATCAATTGTCAGAATATTCCACACGATAGAAATAAACTCGTAATGAAATCCTTGACTTTTGTTCAAGCATCGTAATTTACTTGAAATATTTACATCAAAATAGATTGCCATATTTGTTTATGTTACTAAATACAAAATTAAAATAATATACCTTTTTAATTAAAAAGAAATCAATCTTAAGTTTCAATCTTCATTATATTAGATTTTGTTGTTCTAGGAACAAGGAAATTATCCTTTGTTTCTCTCAATTTGAATGTTTTTTTTTAAATAAACTAAAATAAGAACGTCATGGTTACAAAACTAGCCTTAAAATCGCTCACCTGTCACCGTTTCTTGGAGTAAGGAAAATTAATGTGGTTATAGTACATTACTGCAGCGGCCGACAACAGAGGCATTGATGGACGAAAATCTGGGCCGAGGCGAAGCCGAGGCTCACATACGTGAGTCCATCAATGCCCGGTTGCGGCCAAGGCTCGTATAGTACTTTTCTCAAATAATGCGCGGAAATTCAAAAATTAATTATAAACTCCAGAATCAATGACGACCACGAACCAACATATTTTTTCCCGCGGCAATATGTTCATTTGTTTCTTTTTTACTTTAAATAGCAATAGTATTTAATTTGCAAGCCAAATCGAAATTTAAATAAAATCTTAGACTAGTTACTTCCATAGATGCCACGTGTCGAAGTAATAAGTTCGTTCCATTTTTAAATTACACGACAGATATGAGTTTTCATAGAAATTTATTCGGCGGATATGGTATAACACGACAGATATGGATTTTCATACTAACGTTGCCGGCCGCCTGCTCGCATGTATTTGACCAGTACAGCCTTTTCGATTTATCTCGAAGAAGGTTGTCAAAATAATGCTAGAATTTCCAAGCTTGTTTGAGAAAATGGATTTTCTTTCTTTCTAATTTGCACAGCAGCATATCTATTTTCGTCCGTTGTGCGGGAAAACACTTTTCCGAAGAAGATTCACTCAAAGTTAAACTATAACTTGGAATCTGAGATCACCTACAATCTAAATGCAGTGCAAAGAAATACAATCTCAATTTCAGAGAAAAGGGTGGACAAACTTAGTGCTTGTTTGAATAATAGCGAACTAATATAATTTTGTTCAGAAACCATTTGCCATCACCACTAATATTATAATAGTCGAGCCGCATGACTTAGCGATTTGCGTGGGAAAAATTAATTGGAGATTTAAAATTAGATATACTCAGTATATTGATGATACCAAGCAAATTATAGAAATTCGCCCAGTTACGTAAATATATGCCGAAACACACACACAATAACACAAGATCATAACACAAGAACACAAGAAGTTTATCTTTTTCATCGTACGCCTTCGCGTCGTAAGAACCTGTGTCTGTGTCTTGCGAAAAGTTCAGAAGTGTGTAAGTATTTAATTTAATTTTTTACAATTGTGTACGCAGAATTGTAATCTTTGTTTGATTTTAAGATAAGTTTTATGTCATCATTTAGCGTGGATAGATTTTGTCATTAATTTTAATAATTCTAATTTTGTTGCATATGTGAAATTTTAGATACTACTTTTTTGATATTTGTACGCCGTCAACGGCAAAGCATAGTGTACCTATACATATTTTTATTTACAACACCTGTTTTTACACCCACCTATGTTTTACAAATAAAAACTTTGACTTTAAGTCATTTCCGTAAAACTGGAATTCCAGTTTTAAGGGTCCCCGAAATGATAAATTGCAATTGTCAATTTTTACGTGATTGATACACATACATACATTGATGCGCAAATTGATGGTCTACCATTTGCAATTGAAGCGATTGTCAATATTACTAAAATAGAAATTGATGGCAATTGATAAGTCGCAATTGATCATTTCGGGGACCCACGCGAAGAGACTGTTGTCTGATTTCCACAACCGAATAAAATCGTAGCAAATTTTCACAGGAAGGCTTACAATTTACCTTTCAAATAAATACCTCCAGTTTTTAGCTGCATAATTAAACACACCTGCATCTTATATTTATAGATACGGAAGTGAAAATATGTATTAAAATAAACACAGTTATGTAAGTAACCGCTAACAGGCAAACATGACATGTGTACCTATGTCATGCATAACAACTGGTTTCGAATCTAAAACATGTACCTACTGTAGTGACAGAAACAGAATTTGAAGACCTCTAAGAACTATTTTATGGGAATAGACGTGCTATAGTTAAAGATCATTCAATGACAAAGAAGGATACTTTAATCCTTCATTTTCATTAGCCCGTGAAAATCATAGATTTGCCCTATTGAATGACTTTTTTTAATGAAATTGTGACATTTGAGACCTATTCTAACATAGAGAGTTGCATTGATGATTCTAGTGATAAAAATATTCTGTAAATACAATATTTGTTACGGTCGCGACTCATATTTTGATCAACATACAACCTGATACTGCAAATTGCAGAAAACGTAAGTAAATTGAATTTCACCGGCTTCCTTAGCGCATCTAAAATAAAATCGTATTGTTCCAGGGTATCTGCCATCCAGATACTAAAAAAATTACGATTTCGAAACTTGTCTTAGTGACAAGTGGGTGTTTACTTCACGAGTTTAGGCAGCACCGTCCTTGTGCTAGTAACAAACTGTAACCAACAAATTGCATGTCAAGCGGTGGTGATTATGATAAAAATCCGTATGATAATCTACTTATATGATAATTACGATTAATTTATATTTTTTACACATTGAAGTTACCAATATAATTTTGTTCGGATCATTAACAGCACGCATACACAATTATAATAATGACCTTATAACATTATATTGTTAGAATTTTGACCATCAATTCCGCATCAGATTCATAAAAAAACTTTTTCTTTCAACCATAGACGAAATCTAAGCATGGTTTGTTTGTACGTTTGTGTACTCTGCGAGGTCAAACAAATGACTTCTAACTGGATAACTTTAGGTGCAGGGTTGTCACTTGCAATATTAGGAAGTAGATTATTTGTCAAATTTTCTGCGCGTTTGATGTATAATTTTGTTGTTGTTTTTTTAAAGGTATTTTTTGAAACTGGATAAACTTACAGATTTGCACTAAGTATACTGAAAATATCGTTCTACATATATTATAATTTAGCTTATACGAATAGGGGAAGACCAAAGAAACGATGGATGGACTGTGCGAAAGATGATATGGCTAGAAAAGGAGTGACTCCGAGATGACAACTAATAGAGAAGTATGGATGAAAAACACATGTTGCGCCGACCCTACGTTGCGAGACTGATGATAATTATGATTTAGCTTCTCTATTATTCTTCTTCTTTCTTCTTTTCGAAGTGCAGGTGTATGGACACTTTGGTCACGCCAACATATGGGGCATGGTTTGGTCAGGAGCACCGCATTCGCACCAGGTGTCGGTTGGATCTATAATCCCCCATTTTGCTGGATTTTGCTTGCAGCGACCTACTTGTCTCCGCAGTCGATTGATTGCTTTCCATGTAGGCCACTGCAGGTCACATTCAGGTGGCAGGTACTCCTGGACCTTAACGAAATCGGGTGGTGGCGGGTGCTGTTTTTCCCACTGGTCTCTTCTCATCTTAGGCGGTTGGTATTATATTGCCTGTGTACAGCGGAGGAAGCTCTTCCGGCTCTTAAGTCTACCTAGGGCGGTTGTGTGTTCATAGAGGGGATGTCGGGAATCGGCTTCTTGCTTATATTTCCCAAGCGTCCATGCGACTTCCCTTCGTACGACAGGTGGAGCAATACCGGCCAACTGGTAGAGCTTGTTGAGCGGAGTTAATTCAGCACGTCTCGTACAGGGCAATGTCAACTTGATTTGCGTGAGCGGATCGGTGCCACACTAGACACGCGAATTCGTCAGCGGATATACATAAAGACATGCCAGTGGCGAGAAGAACATCGGGTGCTGCACCCAGTTGGTGGAAATAAGGCGACGAAGCAGGTTGTTGCAGGTCCCAACCTTCTGTTTTATTTTATAACCCTGCGAATTATAGGATAAGGCTCTGTCTAAGGTTACTATTTGTCAAACACTTGTTTCAAACTCGACTTCCTCGTTGATCTAGTGGTTGCAAGCGCAAAAGTGTTATTGGGTTTTAATAACTGGAATTTCTCAGTAGCAGCCCAGAGCCTGGATTTGTGCCCGGTTGATGGTAATATGCTCGCCCCTTACTACATGGGACTTAAACATAACGGGCAAATTGTGGGCGTACAATAGGTACACCTCTGCCCAACCCTTCGGGGAAATTAGGCGTGATGTTATGTGTTATGTTTTGTTTCAAACTCTAGTAAATATGTAGGGAAGCAATGTTAGGTATTTGTAAGTAGATATTTGATAAAAGTTACTTCAGAGATCAGAGTTACTACATCCAAACTTCAAGAAAACTTCAAGAAAGTTACTTCATTCAAAGATCTTAGTAGTATGGAGTTTTAAAAATTCCATACTACTAAGTATCTATGGACATGGGCATAGGCAATATAAACGTTTATAGACACGTTTCGTAGTAGGTTATTCTTTCAGAACTTAACGTTCAAATATGAACAGACACCCCTGCAACAGCTTAGAGACGTTTTATTGAAAATTCAATTACAATGACATATTGCGCGGTGTGGGTTACCGCAGCCTTTTATTACATAACCCGTGCGTTATGTTCATTATTATGTATGCATAGACTAAAGATATACTATACAGTCGAGGAATAAACAGGTTAAGCAGTTTTCCAACTATGTATTGCCAACATTGAAGATGAAACTGAATTCGAAAAGGTGACATGTTTCAAAATTGCATAACTTTTGCGATCCACAAGTTTAGTGATCATCATGAAACATTATGAATATTGTACCTTTCAATTTATCTGACCTCTTTGGTTATAACAACCAGTAATTAAAACTGATGCGAAATGTCGATTCGTGGGGTGACGTCATGCCAGTTGTAAACTCGTGACACGCCCTACTGATACATCCTCTTAGAAAATGGGCTCCGATCTTAACTGAGATAATGTTAGAAGAGATGTTAGTGAGACATTAAACAGAACATTATACACTTAATTATGTACATCATTTGTTGTAGAATTCCTCGAGAAAGAGTTGGTCTGAGGAAGTTAATACAACTACTTTAACATTTTTGCTACCATTCAGTATTATGAAGTTCTAATCTGAAGGGCAAGCATCCTTCAACTTGCTTTTAAAGTCAGCATCGCTTAGGATTTCCAAAGCAACACAAATAAAAACAGAAACTACTAGAGTACATAAAATGAAGAGCCTTGGAGAGGACACTCGCATCCTGCACTTTTACAAAATGGGTTGGTATAAAAACGTTTTTACAACAAAAAAAAAACCGACTTCCAAAAAAACAAAACAATACAAAGTGAAAAATAACTTTAATTTCGGAAGTCGGTGTGACCTCTTTGGTTTTGTATTTTCTTTTTTTGCCACCGAATTCCGAAATTAAAGTTATTTTTCACTTTGTAGTGTTTTTTTGGAAGTAGATTTTTTTTGTAAAAACTTTTTTATTTTTCACTTTTTAGTTGTGGTAGGTACCACAACTTGAACGGTTAATAACAGTGACAGGAAGTTATTATAACATCATCAACATACATAACTAAAAAAAATATTTTCGAAGTCGGTTTATAAATAACATTCTGAGGTAACATACATTAAAAATAATACAACCGAATTGAGAACCTCCTCCTTTTTTGAAGTCTCTTATAAACAATCACCATATGTATAATATTATTTATTGCACTGGACAACCTGCATTCTACCTACACCTATCACAAAAATTTCCAAAAACACAGCCTCGCCTGACTACTTAATAGAATGTTACGATATGTGAGAGGATGTTTCTATACAGACTGAAATCTAATAATGTTAATTTATAAAATTCAGCAAACAATCAATTTATCACAACAATATTCTGGTTAAAGCCTCTTGAATATTACTACACTTTTCTTACCTTTTTGCTATTTTATTCTTTAACAGTCAAAAGTTCGCTTTAACCACTATAACGCCTGAACGTGTGCGTAGAAATGATCTAAGACCCATATTGATTCCATTACGAGAAACCTATGTGCCTATGTCCTACCTTGTCACAATATTTGCTTCTATTTAAAATACCTGAGGATGTTTTAGATACGATTAGCAATTCGTTAAAAGCTTTAATAGTGATGCATTGTCGTGTTAGTGTGAATCTTTAATCAATACCAAAAAATAAATAGTACCTTCAAGGATTTTCGTTGGTACGACGGAGCAGATGTAGGTTAAGAGACACACGCCCGCGCCGTCCGACGACAAACAATTTACACAATTCACAAATCCCTGTAACGTTTCTTGGATCACCTTAAATAAACTGTTTGCATGATTGTGATTAACACCTCGCCTCCCAATGAAACTTCGAAACATCGCATTGTCAATACAATGGAATGATATTTATAGCTCAAGTTGTAACTTCAGAGCATAGACGTTCAGGACTCGTCCTACCACCAACACATCCTTACTTCAACTCTTATTTTTTTTAAACAATTTAAAAATGATGAAAATTGTAAGTGGTTGTTGTTGCATTTTTGTAAATTAATCTTAAAAAAAAAGTTTTTGCTCTATTTGTCAATTGTCCAGTGCTCTTATTGAATATTTTAGTTAAAAGATGCATTCGTTCTGAAATCACACGATAACTTAATTGAACTAATTAGCAATGCTACGTAACTTAACACTAATTGTTCGTTTCTATCACATTTTATCGAAGGAGTGACAATTTACCTACCTACCTACATTTAGATTACCTTCTTAATTACGTTTACAGACTTTGTTCGCCCTGGCCGCTCTTGCAGTAGCGTGCGCTCAGGAGGATGCAGCAGCGCCCGCGCCGGCCGCAGGCGATACTGCGGCCGTCCAAATCGTGAAGCAAGTCGATGAGGTCGATGTAGACAAGTACAACTTCGAGTAAGTTATTATCAATTTGTTTACCCGTTCTTAATTTTTTTATAACTTTTTATTACATTACATTTACATGTACGTATGATTGTTGAACCCTTATTAATATCTGACCTGTTATTTGATTTGCGGTCCGAAATTAGTAAAGCAGTTCCACTGAATAGTGCCAAGCGTAAAGTCAGGGAAACTAATAGTTATGCAAATTAACTACCAACTAAAATTGACCATATATTCAAATCACAACTGTCATTCTATCACTGTTGTAAGAAATGGTTATAACACTGCAAATTGACGTAGAGTGTCAATTTGCTTAACTATTAATTTGCCCGACTGTGCATGCGCGAAACCATTAACAATAACTTATAAGAAAAAAATTGTTTATAAAGGTCACAAAATATCCACAAACCATTGCCAAGCTATTAGGGTCACGACCGTTTCTTACGGTATTTTCCATTTTCGTGAAAAATGCTTCCTACAATAGGTACTTATGTTACAAGTATTAAGTAACAAGGTACCTAACTACATTTTGTAATTTAGGTGCTTATTAACATTAATCAAAGGCATTGACATAAAAATAATGACATAACAATTGCTCATGCTCAGTAACCTAACTATGGCATAACGAATAAATTTAAACTTCTTTAAACCTCAAGATGTTACTTAATCCATTGTTTGAAAAGGGCATCATCATGAAGATGACTTGTTTAATAACACTTGTGTGCCTCTGGAATAATTTGTTTGCGGTCTTTAGTTTACCTTTAGGTATACAGGGTCAAGGGCATTTAGGTACCTGCAAATAGTGCCATGATTAGTAAATTACAGTTTTGTTGCCTGAAAGAGGCTGTTCAAGGTTTAGGTCTAACATTCGAAGGTTTATTTGTTTTAAATAACATTGAATGACACCAACAACATATACAAGTGAAACTAATCGCCGTTTCATCTTTGTCTTTAGAGTTTAGCAAATTTGAAAGTCATCTCTGCCTTGCCTGGGGTAGGCATACTTTCGTGATTTTTTGTGCAAGAACTACATCTAGCCCATTCTCTTCTCCAGGTTTGAGACCAGTGACGGAACCTCAAGGCAGGAGACCGGCGAGTACAAGAACGACACAGACCAGCAAGGTCTCGTCGTGAAGGGCAGCTACAAGTACGTCGCTCCCGACGGCCAGCACATCTCTGTCACCTACCTCGCTGACAAAAATGGCTACCAGCCCACCGAAGAAAAGGCTGCCGACCAGGCGGCACCTGCCCCCCAAGCGGCACCTGCTCCCGAAGCCTAAACTCACCCCTGAAAGACCCCCGATATAAGTCTTACAATTATTTTGCTAAAACCAAATATGTAAAGGATTTCTATGGTCCTTATGTACCATAACACTGCCAAATAAAGCTGCTACTGCCTGAAATAAAGGTTCAATACGATTTTTATTGTTTTATTCAACATTCAGGTTTTCCAGTAAAAATGTACTATAAATAAATAAAAAATAAAATCAAAAAATAAAATAAAATCCATTTATTTCAGGTTCTCCCATATTAAAAAATTACACCTTTACGACAACAAGATACATACAAATCTCAATTTAAAATGAAAATGTAAAAATAATAATAAAAATACAATAATAATAAAAACAATGTCAACAAATCAGAACTACAATGTCAAGGAAATCAAATGAAAGTCAATGTCACATAAAAAATTAACCTGAAGTTAAATTAATAATATATAATACAAATACAAATACTATGGGAGAAACGAACATCTCTAAACCGTAAGGACTATTCTTGCTTGCAGTGTTCAGCCGCTATAGTAACGCTTGCTAGCAGATGTGGTCATCGTGTGCACGGGATTTTGTTTTCAAATTGGTCAGATGTAAGTTTCCTCGATAGTACATTATTATTCATTCGAAATTCTCAGACAGGTTGATTTCTGATCATGTCTCTCCTCTGCATTAACTGCAATCGTCTTCTTTCTTATCATAATACGTTTTTCTTGCTTACTTCTTGTACATGTTTATGCAAAGTTTCAAAACAGCTAGCTAGTGTCATTAATTAGGATTAAAAACCGAGTTCCACTTTAGAAGTCAAATTGGGCAAAGCACAAAAATAAATGACTAGTATTTCTATATCTTCAAATGATTAATGATCTGGAATCACTTTTTAAATAGTGACTGAGTCATGGTAAGTATATTGATTTGGTCCTGCTTGATATTTTAATTTTAATTAAAATAACAATATTTAGACCACAATTTATTAAATTCTAAAGGAACGTAAGGACTGAATAATAGAATAGGTAGAAAACATAATAAAGCATTCATTTTCCGAAATACCATCTTCGCAGTACCTACTCGTTTCCTGTGAAACGTAAATTACAATTAATACAAGTGTTTACTGAGTCATTAGTAAAATAAATCATTAATAAATAATACATACATGTCAATCGGCTTTTGATTACAACATCAATTTGGTATATTGTCATCTGTTTTTAAGAAACTTTGTCATAAGAAAACCGTAATTGTGTTGCACCCTGAAATGAAAAATGTGCTATACTTAAGTTGACAAAATCAGTAATAATGATACCTTTAAAACTTTTAAAATCATTAAATTAAGGATCATCTGTCTAAGATCAGAATATCAGTTTTGAATTGTTCATTATAATCATCATCTTTAAATATTTTCCAGGCTCTAAATAGTTTAAGTTATAAATTCATTTATTCAAATTCATTGATAAATTAATAACCAAAAAACATCTGCATCAAACACTTTGGTATTACCTACCTCTCAATCACCTTTTTGTGTCTTAAATGTATGTGTGTGTTTTTGTGCCTTCCATTTCTATGAAATGAAATACTGCTTTTGTAGCCACCACTGTAACCACTGTTTTAAACGTGAAATAAAAACATAACTGTGTTATTCATAAAACATGACAAAGAAATTGATGACACCACACTTTTAAAAATCATAATAAATGTTACATCCGCCTTTACGTCAGATCAGCTTTGGATTGTTCAGAATAATCATCTTAACAGGCATAAAATAGATTACGGAAGAATTTCTTAGTTAAAATATACTCTAGCATATTGTTAAATTAATCTAGACACAAAGTAAAAAAAGAGCACTTACTTGGTATATGTCACCATGAAAACTGATTGAAGTAATTCAAAAACTCTTAAAAATACACTCCTGCGCGCAAACATCCTGAAATATTAAGTGCCTGCTAAAATATTGTTGGCACGGACTTACTAAATGAAACTACACGACAAGAAAGTGGCGACTATGATTCAAGGCACACTTGATGAATTTAGGGAAGTTATTTTAGGCAAGGGTTTTTTGGTGTTAGTTATTTTGGGTGTTATTGGGTTTTTTCTTTTGGAATTTCTCAGTAGCAGCCCGGAGTCTGGATTTGTGCCCGGTAGTGGCGCAGCGTTCATTCAACCCGATTCCTATCGGCTTCCCTTCGGAACAACCACTCTTCTTAGTGTCTACTGTTGCCAAATAATAATGGTACACCTGTGTGTGTAACTGTGTGTCACATCACATTTTACTGATATTTAATACCAGTTTATTTAGTACCAGTTTAATCTATATCTATACATCTATACAAATAAATAAAATTGAAGTGTCTGTTTCTAATGTCAAAATAACAACTTTTTACTAAATGCATAAAAAAGTATAAACGTTTCTTATAACAAAAGAGCAATTTTTAACATTTTTGTCTGTCTGTCTGTTTGTTCCGGCTTACCTCCGAAACGGCTGAATCGATTTGACGGGACTTTCACTGGCAGATAGCTGATGTTACAGCGGGTAACTAAAGCTACTTTTATTTTAGAAAAATAATTAGGGTTCCGCGCAAAAAAATTAAAACCCATGAAAATGTGAACAACAAGTCGGATTTGAAAAATTCTTTTTTCATTTGGTAGCCCAATTCTCGACGATAGTTATAGGTTATTTAACATCACGCTATGACCATTAGAAGCCGAACAGAAAGAAAAAAGTCAGAAAGAACACTAAGCGAAAATTAAGTAATAGCGGAGGAGTGCGATTCAACGCGACGGCACAGATTACCAAATAAATCACTCCATACAAAATTTTCAATACCTACTGCTATAATAGCCTACACCTTCCAGTCGCTAGACGCTGCGAACGAAAATGTAGCTAACCTTACAAGCGTAAAATGAGTTTTGCTTTGTAGCTGCGCGCCGCCGCGTGGTTATTGTGAATAGCCAGGGCTGCCTTTTTCGATAGAGATGTCAGTGGGTATTTGTAGTACACTTCTATACGAATAAATAAAATTGAAGTATCTGTTAGTAATGTCAAAATAACAACTTTTTACTAAATGCATAAAAAAGTATCTAGACAAATAATCAATTTTTAACATTTTTTTCTGTCTGTCTGTTTGTTCCGGCTAATTTCCGAAACAGCTGCACGGATTTTACTGGTAGATAGCTGATGTTACGGCGGGTAACTTAGGCTACTTTTATTTTAGAAAAATAATTAGGGTTTCGCGCAAAAAAATAAAACCCATGCAATTGTGAACAAAAAGTCGGATCTGAAAAATTATTTTTGCATTTGGTAGCCCAATTCTCGAGGATAGTTAAAAGCTATTTAACATCATGCTACGACCCTTAGGAGCCGAGCAAAAAGAAAAAAGTAAAAAGAACACTAAGCAAAAACGAAGTAATAGCGCGGGCGGGCGATTCAATGCGATGGTTGGCGACGGGTCGGCGGACGAGGGAGTTTTATTAAAATGTGGCTCTTATTTTAGTATATTGTGTATCTTACGACATCCACGCGAACGAAGTCGCGGGGCGCAGCTAAGACATAAAACTAAAAACATTACAAAAATACCAATTTTTTTTTCTAAACAAAGATTTCCGATAACATCAGCGTTTTTTCAGAATTAAAACTATAATCGGTAAATTTATCGTTTATTTCTGTAAAAAAATGATAACATATTCTGTTTGAGTAGTGAGAGCTTCTCATTGGTTATGTTATTCGACCATAGATGGCGTTAAATTAAGATAAGTAAAGTAATGACTTTCATTTTTGAGTTAATTCATTTTGATGTTATCTAGAGATTATGAGAACTGAACAATTTTTGCCTCGGCTTCCCTCTAACGATAATTGTAGTTGTGCTGCTGGTGCTCGGTTGATGGCAATAGGCACACCCCCTATTACATGGGAGCTAAACATAACTGGTGAAATGTGGATGTGCTATAGGTACACCTCTGCCTAACTCTTTGGGGATTACAGGATTATGTTATGTTATTTTACTTTAGACAATCGAAAATTTTGTACTCTTTCCATTAGCCACACTTTCAATTCCCGTGCGTGCCCGACATGGTCCATATTGATCTGTAACTTGTTTTTTACCATCTCTGTAACATATGGAATGCAATAAAAAATTAAGTATTGAGTATTGAGTATTCATCGTCATTCACTTGCTCTATCCTAGTGCCTAATAAAAAAAATGTAATATCTAAAATTGCTTTCCAATTTCCGTTACGTATTCTACGGCAATAAGAAATTGTAGTCAATAAGATTTTTTGCCAGAAAGAAATATTCTTTGGTTTCTAATTTTCCAGGTTCTACTTCTATTTGTTAGGTAGCCCAAAAACACCAACACAGTTAGTGTGCGTGTGTGTGTGTTTCAGTGTGGTGGGTTACAGTTCCAAGCTTTATATCTTTTATTAACAGTTTTTTAAGACTTATAAAGGTTCGAAAAACACGAACAGACTAGCAAAACACCGTCTGTACCATTAACAATTTAGTAGGGATGACTTTAAATAATAAATGATTGCTTCGAACATAATTTCAGTGTTCTCATTTTCGGCATTCTTCAACAGTGCAGTTCACAGTTACTAAATACGGTGACACGACGACGCGAGACTTCTAAATAATTTGTCACGTGTAGGTAATACGTAAGTTCTAGATAATATAAAAAAGTTACTGTGCCATCTAGGATCAAAAGTGGCTGACGTATGCACTGTTTTATGTAAGTTGGGAAAAGTTGTCCAAGTGGCTCATGTGCTTAGATTTTTCCAGCACCCAATTTAACTGTGTCATCATCATCATCTACAGCCCGACTTTACCCACAACAGGGCATAGATCTCTCTTTGCTTGTGCCAATCCCCACGCTCCTGTGCCAGCCTCATCCAGGTTTTACCCCGGAAAGCAACAATGTCGTCGACCAGCTCTTCTTTTTCCAGTAATTGGACGCCACTCGGCCACAGTCTTACTCTATCTGTCATCACCGCGGCTTGCACAGAGTTCAAATGAGGAGCTCAAATGGAGTTGGGTAGGACACCTAGTCCTACCCAACTCCATTTGAGCTCCATTACTATGTAGATGCGATTAAATATAACATTTTAAAAACTGCTGTCTCCCACAACCTAAACTTAGATCAGTGAGTCGTGCTGGGTTTTAACTTTACAGCCTGCTGTCTTACATATTGTTATCACATCTGGGGTGGATATGATGGCTTCACATACTCTCCGAGGTACGAAGGTGTCTTCAGGTGCGATGAATAGTCACCCACTCACGAAACTTCAAGGACGGAAATAAATGTAATGGTTTAGGTAACGAAATATAATAATATATTCTAAGTATAAAACAGTACAAAAGTACAAATATTTATAAATTACTGATGGGCGGGGAGGACTCGGATGGTGGGTTTGTAGCCTTTGTCGTCAGCGGTGAAGGTGACCTGGTACTCTTCACCGTCAGGGGTGAGGTAGGAGTAGGAGCCCTTGATGGCAATACCTTGTTTGTCGCCTACGGTGATGAGGCTGCCCTCTTCCTGACGGGAGACGCCGTCGCTTGTCTTGAAGCTGGAAGGAGAAACATGCGTAAGTTAGCTTGTTTTATGACATTTTTAAAGTTTTTTTCTTAGGTTTGTACTAACAAACCTGTCTAAAGCGTAGGCCACAACGGGAGCGAAGCGAAGTTCGTTTAGCTTCGCTCATGTAGCTATAGTTCGTTTTGTAATCCCAGATAGTGATTTGACATTTCAAATGTTCCATGCACCTATAATTTTTTAATTTCATAGTTTGACATTTGCACCTGTTAAATTACTATCTGGGACTAAAAAACGAACTTTACGTCATCTTTTCATACTTCGGTTCACACCGCGAACTATAAACTGAAGCCCAATTCCCGAAACTAAAAACGTTCAAAATCTAGTCGCAATCTCATCTCAGCGACAATGAAAAGTCAAAAATGTAGGGAAATTATAGGTATTTTTGGCATACTGAGACAGATCAGACTGTGAACGTTCTTAAAATTACGAGAATTGCCCCTCTGAAGCCTTGCTGAAGTATAAATGAAAAGGCAGTAGCTACATGAGCAAAGCTAAACGAACTTCGCTTCGTTCCCAGTGTGGCCTGCGCTTTAAGTGAATAAAAGAAAAATATTTTTACCGACTTCAAAAGAGGAGGAGGTAGGTATAGCATTCGATGAGTATTTATTTTTTGTTAAATGCATATTACGTTGATGAGAACGTCATTATTTAAAATTTTACCTTGTATTTTTATTATTTTAACTTGTATTTTCTACATTCAGCATTGATTTTCCGAATCATTTACAAAAACTAAATTTTCTTTCTTTTTCTAAATGTATACTTACTCAAAATTATATCCATCAGGATTAACAATGGTCCTTCCTGTTAGGATTTCAGCAACTGGTTTGTCTTCAGCAGCTACTACAGCAGCAAAGAGGGCCAACACGAACAGTTTCTGAAACGTATAATATTATTTTGTATAAGTAGGTGCTATGTCGTAACAAAGTCATGAAGTCTATGCGTCTTGCTTTTTCATGTGTGACTTTAGCCTTCAGCTCAGTGATGTTACGTAAAGACTTGTGACAACTCAATGCCTTTTCTAATATTGAATTACCTATATTTTATTTCATTGTGATTGCCAAATCACAGAGACTACTGAGAATACGTTTTTTCTGTAAAGAAAATCCGTTACTCAGTAGGTGTCATCCAACTTTACACACACATAACTTATCTTAACGCCTGTATTCCCCAAAGGGTAGGGCAGAGATGCACCTATAGTACACCCACATTTCGCCAGTAATGTTGTTTTAGTCCCATGTAATAGGGGGCGAGCCTATTGCCATCAACCGGTCACAAATCCAGACTCCGGGCTGCTACTGAGAAATTACAAATGGAAAAAACACAATAAACACTTTGCCCGACTCGGGAATCGAACCCAGGACCTTATGCTCAGCAGTAGCGCTTGCGACCACTAGACCAACGAGGCAGTCCTCCAACTTTATTAACATGAAAGATATGTTGTAGAAGTGCGAAACTAATTTGCAAAATTTTTATGCGTTTGTGGGATTTGCCTTTGTACATAGTTCCCTTTGTAACATTGTATATTAAATGTTACAATTAACAATGAGAATAACATTAACGCTTATCAGCAAGACAGGTGGTAACCAAAAGGAACCTTGCGTACAGGAAGATGCTGCTTCTCATTTTTTGTAATCATTTGTAATTCTAATTAATACTCCCTGGAAAGGGTGACTCGTTGACGGGAATCACAGGTCAAATGGCAAACAGTTTTCTAGAGAAAATGATTAATTTATGATTTTATTTAGCTTCTAACTTACCAGGGCAATCATGGTGGTCGTTGAAGTGATGATATCCAAATATGCTGAACACTTAAAAGTAAATGATATGAAAAACTAGTAACAATCTCCTTAAATACATTTTCTGTTTGTGAAGTTACATCAATTGTAGAAGTGCAGTAACTCAGGTGATAACACGAATCAGGTTACGAAATGTGGCAAACGCACAAATTTCACACAGTCAACTGGGCAACTGTTTGTTTTTAAAATAAATATTCATTAACTACTGCGTGTTGAACGAGTCAAAATTTGTTTCGAATTTTTTAATTTGTTTATTGTACAAGTTTTTAAGGGAATAATGATCATTTCGGGCTAATAATTGTGTTGATTAATGATTAGATATTCCTAGTAACCCGCAGTAGTTTTGTGCTACTTCTTCTTCATTTATTTGTACTTTACTGACGGCTAAACCCAATAACATATCTATCGCTAGTTTTGGCATACTGGACATAGAAAAACCTATCCTTCTATGCTTTTAACGTCCCAATAATCTATAAGAGATTAAGGAATCTTACCGGCCTGATATAAGGACAGATAGAATTATACTATCATCAATAGCGATCTGTCTTTTACGGCCAAACCCAATAACCTATTTTCAGTAAAAGACAGATCGCTATTGATGGTAGACAGTATAATTTTATGTCAGGCCAGTAAGATTCCATAATCTCTTATAGATTATTGGGACGTTAAAACCATAGATAGATAGGTTTATCTATCTACAGTATGCCAAAACTGGTGATAGATAAGTTATTGGGTTCGGCCGTGAAACAACAAGCACTCAAGATATACTTACCTAGGTATCTTTACATAGGTTTCTTGTCAATAGCGTCCTGGGACTTGACTTGTTGTTCCATACTGATTAACTAACCGTAAGTTGCTAGGACATGAAAGGTTTTTACATGACCACGAGGACAAAATTGCATCGATTTTATTTTAGTAAAATTAACTACTTAAATATGTGACGACAGTAATCCGTTTTCGCTCGAAAGCAAGTTCTGATTAGCCTTGAAGTTGATGTTGTATCAGTTTGCAAATATGTAATTCCTTTTCAATAATTATGTCTCCTCTTTTATATTTCAGATTTCACAGGGTTTAAATATAAAAAAAAAATTAAACAAAAATCGACACTATTGTACATATTTTAATTTAAAGAACATGGGTACAAACTTACCTATTACGTATTAATTTAATTATTAATTTATAACTTATATAATTTCAAATTAAACTTAAATAATAAATTTAATACAGTTATTGGTATAATGGTCGGATTTTGAATTGATTTCTTTTACAGTTTTTGATTTGTATTTTGTATTTGTAGAAATTATTTTTGATCTACATTAATTACATTTATTGAGTAAATTTCTTTATAAAAATTGAGATGATTTCCGTTAATTTAATTAGGTAAATAAACCATTCTAGTCAATAAATAACATTATTTGTCCAGTCTTTTGTTATCGAAATATATTCGAGCTAATACTTTATAGATTTCATTCCATTGCCGGCGATGTATTACGATAATTTCTTAATTATTGTTCTGTAGCCTCTCTTGCCGGCCTTGTACGTCATTTGGTAGAGGTGTCCCTTGGCGTCGTACCAGCGAACTGCGCCAGCAACGTCGAGGGCTGCGTCTTTGGTGCCAGGGTTCAGAATGGCTCCCTCTTCAGTGCGAGACGAACCATCACTGCCATCATAACTGAAAGTAAAGAAACATTTTCATATTAAAAGTTTTTTCATGAACTATTGTAACATGTTTTGAATCCCTACAAGAGAGTGGAGCAAACAACTTCAGTGTTGTTTAAGATACACGAAAAGTAACAGGCGCTACGGCACCTGATGTTTTATTGGATACAACCGACTTAGTCGCAAGAAAAGTCTAGCGACGAAGTCGGTTGTATCCAATAAAACAAAAACACACCTTCTGAACACCGGTTGGATAAAAAATACGAGTACATAAGTATTGTTTCATAGCAATAAAACACTTTTTTTTTGGTAATATTATACATGTGTCTTTAGATATTAAGATATTGGTGTAGGTAATTATTGATTGAATAAATAACTTTAGAACACTAGCAATATTATAGTAATGAGTTTTCTAAAACTTATTTATTTAGAATCGACATTACAATGTATGATATAACATTATAGTTTACAAACTTGGGCATTTGGAACCAAAACTATTTTTAACGAAGGAAAGCTAACAAATTGTTTATGAGGTATTAATACACGTTAGTACATCAGATGGTACGCGTGCACTGGTTACGATGCCATGAACGGAAAATTTCGTTACCAATAAGATCAGTGTATGGTAGAGTTTGGCCAACGAAAGCTGACCACGAATTATTTTCTAAAGTTTTAGTATGGCAATATTTTAGGACTGTCAAAATTGTCACATTGACGTTTCGTACTTGAGTCATCTTGTGTTTACGTGCATCATATTTTCGTTGGTTCTGTTTAAAATAATGCCGAAAACAATCAAAAGTTCGACGAGGAAGCTTCTATTTACTATGATTGACAAATATAAAGACGTAAAAAGTGATTTGAATCAGAAATCTGCAGACAAAATACGACGACTGGATTCAATCATCCCACACTTAGGTTAGTTTTTTGAATTTCTAATAAAACAACTAGATACTTTTCGACTATTTAAAAAAAATCGCAATATTTTTTACGGTGTATCTACTTTTCAGGAAGTATTTATAACAAAGGTGATACCACTTAAAATTGTGGAAACAGTAAAGAAATTGAAAACTCTCGAAAAAAATGAAATGTCGACTTGTGAAACACATTATTTGGAAAAGATATCCTCAATGACAGATATAACTTCAGAAATTGTAGATTTTTAACGGGTACTTTGAAGGGTTTATACTTTTATGATAATGTGTATGGATGGCTAAATTAAATAATATGCTATCTTTGTATTTTATTATGGTTTTTTACTTTAATGACTGATTAGTATTAATATACTGTTACATAATTCATTTTATTTGGTCTCTTCAGATGTAAGTGTGAAGACCCTAAGAAGAATTAAAACTGAAGGGTCTGAAAATCAAGGACAGTGGAATACTCCGGGGAAAAATTGTCCACATTCAGCAACAGTTTCCAATTTGAATAATTTTGATATTTCGGGTATAAGAAACAAAATAAACGAATTTTATGGAGTGAAAAGCAAGTCCTAACACTGAGAAGCCTGCACAATGAGCTGAAGGAAGCAATTGAATTTATGGGATGCCGTGAAACCCTTAGTTTTTACACAAGAACGGGTTTGAGTTTCAAAACAATAAAAATGAACGGGCTTTACTTACAGAAAAATATGATATTGCGGCATGGAGACACAGATTCTTGAGGACAATAAATCAGAAGAGGCTAGAAGGTAAACAGATTGTTTACGTTGATGAGACATATGTACATCAGAACTATAAAGTTAACAAATCTTGGCAAGGACCTTCAACAAGTGGTGTCACTACTAATATATCGTCAGGAAAAAGACATCATTGTGCATGCAGGATCGGAGGAAGGGTTTGTGCCAGGTGCATTATTGGTATGCAGCACAAAATCCAAATCAGCTGACCATGATGATATTATGAATGCTACCAACTTTATGTAATGGTTTGAGGAAATGTTGATACCTAAGCTCACTAAACCTAGTGTACTTGTGATGGACAATGCAAGTTACCATGTGAAACAAGTAAACAAACCCCCTATTATGTCTGATTCTAAAGGTAATCTCCGAATACGGCTTCAAGAGAATAATATTCATTTTGAAGAATATCATACCAAAGCTGAATTAATGTGTTTGGTGAAAGATAATAAACCTGCAGTTGTTTACGAAGTAGAAGTACTTCTAAAAAAACATAGTCATACCCACAATCACGAAATTTTGTTGCTGCCACCGTATCATTGCGACCTCAATGCAATTGAGCTTGTATGGAGTCAGGCAAAGAGAAAAGTAGTGAGCAAAAATATAGGAATACCAGGGTCTGAAATGCAAAATTTAATAAAAGAATGTTTTCTATCCATAAGTGCTGACGATTGGAAGAAGTACGCTGATCATGTACTAAATGTTGAACATCAGTACAAATTAAGGAACCGTATTGTTGAAACCGAACTTGAACGATTCATAATACATGTTGGGGACAGTAGCAGTAGCAGCAAAGAAAGCAATGAAGCTAATTAAATATTATCAGGTATACAGTTTTTGGAATCCGATTTCGACTATGACTCATAATCCCTATGTTTTGTTTTGATTTTAGTGTGTCATCCTCATCACATCAGTGGTCTCTATTCCATTAAATAAACGTATAGTCATAACTTGTTGTTTAATTCAACAACTATTGGTTGAATTAAACAACAAGTTATGACTATACGTTGCTCAAGCCAGGAAAGTTGAGCTGTGAACTTCAATGTGCAGAATTTAAAAAATGCCAAGCTAGTTTCGTTTTGAGCTTAACTTTGGTACTGATAATGATCATCCTCGCGGAATATTGTAACGCTAACTTGCTTATCCACCATTGCGCAAATACATAATGGTGGTTTAAAAGTTCCAAGTAAATATCAAGGGTAATAAGGTTATTATGATCTAAGTATATAAATATGAAATACTGATCTAAATATCGTATAATATGTCTTGAATAATAAATAGTATCAACTCCGTTTAAGCAGCGTATAGCCAGGGTTAACAGCTCTTGATTTTTAAAAAATTCCCGCCTCTTTTCTTGGACAGCTTTCGTTGGTCAGACTCTATGTAGGTAGGTAGGTATGTCGCAGACAGGGACTACTCTCAGCGTTTTCCTTTGTCACTAACATAGGATCGTAGTGCGTGGCAATTTGAAAATTATGCCCACACTCTTGGGAAAAATATGAGTGTAGTTCTTTAAGCCCACGTTCGCACGGACGTAAAAATATCGCGGTGGAATTTTATCGCGCACAGGATTTTCAACTCTCGGTGTTTAGCTGAGCGTTAAGAATCCAATAGAGCACGGCCCAGCGCGTCAAAAAAACACTATTGAATTTTCAACTCTTCGTGCTAAGTGCCTACGTTCAAAATCCAGTGCGCAAAAAAAAATCGCCGCGATATTTTTACGTCCATGCGGACGTGGGCTAATAGTCTGTAGGTAAGTAATTATAGGTATTTTTCATTTAAACACTAATTATTTTTTGTTTTATATGTGCTTACATAACTCGGGCCCATGGGGTCCCGGATCTTTGGACGGCGTACGAGGGGCCGAAGCCAACTTATAACTTTATCTAAAATCTAGTCAAAACTTTCAATTTATTGTAGCACATCCTTATAGAGCAGTAGACAGATACCCACGCACACCAAAATATTTTCTACATTATGAAGAAAACTAGTTTATCCCATAAACACATATCACCAATGAACGACCTTGACTTTTAGATGCCACGTGATGTCCTTTTAGAGAATTATAAAAAAAAATTAAACGAGGTCGAACTAACTTCTAGATCCTAGACTGCTAAAAAGTTCTAGACGCAATATTTTTTTTACAGATATTCTTTAGCTTAATTTCATATTTAAACTGTAGGCACTCGGAAAAGTAAATACCTAATGTTATGTGAAGGAGATTGTAGAAAAAGTTTGTGCATCATTATTTATTTTTAAAGTATGTCTACTTCTTATACGATGTTTGAACACCAATGTCACCTGAATGCTCTCTATTTTAGACTCAGTCTGATAAGAAAAATGATGAAAATGTTTTTCAAAGTGCAGTTGCAGTAATCAGATTGACTAAGACAAATACATGTAGGATGGAAGAATTAGAGGGATTGGCAGATTTAAACACCTTTTGAAATATTTTTTATCAGCTTTTATTTTTATCAACTTTTCATCTTTCTACCGCCTTTTTGTTTTTTCTTTCTACCATAGATCATACACTAATAGTTTTCTACGCCCTTACCCCTCGCCCCTTCGTCTATGCGTCTCCGTTTCGTTCGGAAACTTTACATCAACAGATTAACATAATATATTATAAAATAGCCCACATACATTCCTGACCTAACTTCAACATTGACCTTCCTTTTGAAAGCTTTTAGCAGTAAATACTAGATAGGACAAAGCTATCATTGGCATTGCAGACTATTTAAACACAACATGCGTATTAGGTAAAGCATAAGCAAAGATTAGTCATAGAAAATTCCGACTGCCAAAAAACATACGATATTCGAAATAAGATATTTATTTATTGGAGAGTTCAAACGACAAATATTTCGAATTTTATGAGAATGACGTGTTTGCTCAAAATATAATTATAAAGTATTTATACGATGTATTTGAAATATCCCCTTAATTCGCACACACATACTAGGCAAAGTTCAATAACCATAATTTTAGCGCAAGATTCCGAGAAACTTCGTATAAACTTGTTAATCGATACTAATCATTAGATTTTTCAGTATAGGGATATAGTACATTCAGTTTAGGTACTTCGCACTTAAATATGACAGACTTACTTGAAAGTGTGATCATTACTCAAATTGAAAGCAACTATTTATTTTACAACCAGAACCTGAGACTAAAAATTCCCAGTATTTACCAGATTGCATAAAGTTTCCTCCACGAAAAAACAAAACGAGTCGTCCCGATTTAAAAAGAAACAGCTTGCAACCGTATTGAGAGTCAAGTGAAATTCGACCTCAATGGTGCTTTCGGAATAATACTGTTTCTTATAAAATTAAGGTACTGTATAATTGTGGACTTGTTTGTACCCATTCGAGTAACGGAGCTGTAACTGGCTGTAGCTAAGGGTATTCGGTCCGCTTTCGGCCGTTCAACTTAAAGGAGGCGTACAAGAAATGTTTTGTACCCCACTCGACAATACATGTTACCATTCAACTTTTTTTATAACATTAAAGTGACATGCATAGCGTTGAATGTTTTTTTGGGTACTGAAATTATACGAGTATATGGATCGGAGATCCGGCTTCGATATGAACACTAATCGTTTGACAGTACACACAAGAGATGTTCGTGCAGATAGATTCGAATAAAAAATATTTTTTTGTCATTTTATTTTCTAAAACTGTATTCTTTGCTGAATTTGTTATGTATTTGGTTTTTCTTTTATTTGCGGACATCTACTTGTTTTTATCCAGTCAATTTAAAATGTACACACACACACAGACACACAAATACACACAAATAAATAATAATAGACACATAAATCTTCTACAAAATAAACATTTAAGCAAGGTTCAATACAGTGAAAATGTTTATTTATTTTCCCTTTTTATCCAAAACAGGAAATAACTGTTAAATTATGTTTATTTATTTTAGGCTTTTTATTCGATGTGACAGCTATGTGAGTCTTAAATTATTATCGGAGACATTTCAATAACCTATGAATATTATCAACATTAGGAATGATTGATTATGAATATTGATATTCTGATACCTACTAAATAAACAGAAATGTTAGCGAAAACCGGTGGTGGAATAATCAATCCATACTTCCATACTTAATATTATAAATTTGAAAGTAACTCTGTCTGTCTGTATGTTACCTTTTTCGCCTAAATCACTGAACAGATTTCGATAAAATTTGGCAAGAAGATAGATGGGATCCTGGGGGAGGATATACGCTACGTTTTGTCTTTTTGTTTGAAAAATAATCGTTAAGGGCGTGATATAGGGGATGAAAGTTTGTATGGGAAGCCTAGTATTTCTTAAGTAAGGGATAGGAAAATTCAAATTTATGTTTTTGTAAGAAATAAAGGATTACGTGTTTCAGCGTTTTTGAAAAATCATCCTCTAGAGGGTAAAATAGGGGGGGATGATTTTAAAATTCACATTTATTATTGAAATTTCTATGAGGAGCTCGTGGCTAAGTAGCCGCACGGGTCGATCCGTCAGGTTAAGCTACGCTGGCCGGGGTTGGTCCGTGGATAGGTGACCATTTTTACAAACCTAGACTCCTCCGTGTGTCGTAAAGTACGTTAAGCCATTGGTCCTGGCTGTCATTCGCGGATCTTTCACAGTCGTTACGGGTCGTCCGAAGCTCGAAAGTCTACCAACCAGTCTTAACAAGGGGTGTCGTTAATACTCACTTACTTGGTTGTGTAGTTCCGATAGGCAGTTGCAGTAAAATACTGGTATTTAGCTGCATCCGGTTAGACTGGAAGCTGACCGCAACATAGTTGGGAAACCGCTAAACAGATTGATTTTATTGAAATTTTTATGTAGGTACCTCTTTTTAAGAGATTTAAGGGATTGGAAATATAGTCATAGTCCGCATCTTGAGGTAACTTTTAGTAATTTTTTCATTAAAATCGGTCCACTCGGTCAAAAGTTATTACCATTTAAAATCATAAAATGAATTGTCTATCATATAGGTAGTGTGTACGATAATAGCGTGACCGGCATCATTTTAATTTTTGATTATTACAGCGAAAAATAAATGATTGTAGCAAGTAGAGGGACTCTTTGTCTAGAATAAAATAATGATAGCATAGTTCGTTTATACAGTAGGTTTTCAGAAAACGCTCTTATCCAACGAGTGTCGCGTACGCGGCGCTCCACGTACAGGTGATCCTGTACTCGCAGCTAAAAGGACCTTAAATATCGCATGATCAAGCTGCAAACTATTTGAAGAAGTGAAAGTCATTCATAACGAAGTACAGATACTAGGGTTATATATTCGTTTCGTTATGGCCAGGAACTATTGATGGAAAAGGGTCCTTTGATGCCTATCAGTAAACGATTAGCTTAAGTCGATCTTAAATATAGAAGTATCATCAAGAAATCGTTCCCTTCCGAAACACTTTAAAAACACGAAAAAGAAACTGGCCGGGAAATCATCGAGGTTCTTAGACTGGGCCTCACAGTCACCTGATGCCAACCTTTTAATCAGTTTCGTATCAGGGGACTGTGCGAGCAAGTCTAAGAACTTCGACAATTTTTCGGCTTTTTTATTTACTTAAAAAAAAATATTATTAGAAAATACTAAACCGTGTAAGCAGAGCGGAGAGTTTGAGTTTACCTGCAGTGGCGTTCCATGACGCGATTTTTTGCCCGCGGCGTTGTTGTTCCTGTTTTCCTCAGGAGAGTGACTTTCATACGTGTGCAAAATGTTATTATAATATGTAGAAATTTAACTAGGATGTATGGAACAAGTTTTTTGCGATTTGTGGCTTTTCTAATACCTACTCCACTCTCAGATAGTCCAGAAGAGTTTTTTAATCCATATAGGTACAAAACTGCATTGATTGGAATCATAAACTTAAAGCGTATGATTTGACGTTTTTCTAGCTGTCTGTACCATTTTTCTAAATCTGTGAATTTAGAATTAGTTAGCAATTAATCAAACAGTTAAGGACAGTCTCCTAAGAACGTTTGTTTGTAGTTACAACGGCTAAGGTACCATGGGAGAAACTAACATATATACACCGTAAGGACTTGCTTGCAGCGCTCGGCCGCTATAGTAACGCTTGCTAACAGATGTGGTCTTTGTGTGCACGGGATTGTGTTTTCAAATTGGTCAGATATAAGTTTCCTCGATAGTACCTGTCCTTACCAACCGTCTCAAAAGTCCACCCTGTATAGGAGTATGTCTAGGAAAATAGCTTTCCTAAACAATAATTATCTAAACACAAGCGATGAAGATTTTCTTCCTACAGTCACTCATTATAAAATACTTGGTATAATACATATTTAAAACTTGCAAGAATAGGTATAGCGTAGGTACATTTATTTACTTATATTACCTAAATGTATATTTCTATATACATCTGTGTTATTGCCATTATTTTATGATCACATTCTTGCACAACGTCCGTGATGTTCTATGTGATGATATCACACTTTTCTTATGAGTGGCATTCAGTTATTCGTAATGTTTGTATACTTTGATATTTCTAGCTTGTGAAGTTGCAAAGATTAGGTACCAAAGAATTGTAGTATTGCACTTAGATACGAGCTTATACAGGTCACATAGTATCTAGTTACGCCTATTGTTTCTCGAAACGGAAAACTGTAGCCCGATTCAAACTTTATGGCTGCTCGGAACATAAGGCGAGTCGCTGCGCAGTAACGAATTCACGTGTCAGCGGGGGTGCGGGGTGCGGTACTGCGCAGCGAGTAGCGCACTTCAGAGCCACCATAAAGTTTGACGCGTACTCTACTAAGGTTTTCACATTTTACAGTTCGCTTACAAATCACCAATACAGATCCACAATAATTGGATATTATGTCCTATTTGGTGGTACATTAGTAGAAAACCAGCTACCGTGTATAATTTCGATACCTACTTAGATTCTACTCGTAACATGAATTATGTTCTTGTTTTTTATCCGACTACGGCGAAGCCAAAAGGAAGGGTAATGATTTTGGCAGTCTATGTATGTTTTTAAGTCTATGTTGGTGGGTTATTTTAATTTGAATGTATGTGAATGTGCAGCATGTGAAGTTAGTCCGCAGGTTCTTAGTATTTAGGGGGGTATACAAATATAGGTACCTACATTATATAATCTGAGTGTCAAAGGATGTGAGCGTGCTGGGTCATGCAACATTAATATTTATTCGACGCCGTTAAAACTTCCAGTTAACGTAAAATGAACAAACCAGCAAGCTTGCTCTTTTCTGTATTGTTCATAACAAAGTGACAAAATGAAATATCGATGATTTTCACTGACATTGCGTTAAAACATTGCTTAAAGTTTAGTTTTCTAGAAACACAATAAGTAAACAGTTTATAAAGTTAAGGGGGAAGCGCTAAGGTAGCCCGCGAAGTTCAAATTTTCTTACGAGTTTTGCAATTTGCAGCTCAGTGTCTGGGCGTATGTTGATCAAAGTATGATACGCGACAGTAACAAATATGTTTTTACATAATTATAATCTTTAGAATCAGTAATACAACTCTTTAATTTAGTATAATCCTAAAATGTCAAGATTTCATGAAATAATCATTCTTAGAATTTCTTGGTTTTAGAGAGTTGTACTGATGACTTTAATGATTATAATTCTGTGAATAGATATTTGTTACGGTCGCGAATAATATTTTAATCAAAATACAACCCAATATTGACCTGCAAATTGCAAAAACGTAAGAAAATTTGAATTTCGCGGGTTACTCTGGTGCTTTCGCCTTAACAAGTACTTAGACTAGCTTGCTGCTTGCTTTTGATTTCATTTACATTCAAGATACAACAAAGCAGGACCAAATAAAAACTCCTCGGTATTTATATCAGGCTTTCGGTTGTGCATCGTGTTATAAAACAAATTAGCACTTAACATATGATGGCCGTTATAATTAACTGCAAATATAATCCGATATCCGTATTTATCTACTAGGAATTACCCGACAATGGAAATCGATTCCGCCTAGGTTCAAACAATTTGCCGCTATCCTTGTGGCAGAAAGCCAACAAACATCACGGAAGAGCGATTTAAAAATATTTGCTTTCCAAATAAACAGCGTGTTAGTACCTATAAGCAGGTACATCACGTATTCGGATTATCAGGTTACACCTGCACACGTAAGGACAATATAAAGGTCAATTTACATAAACATGACATTCCATAGTGTTGGTCCGCAAATATTTACTTTGTTGATCTAGTGATGGTGATAGGTGACTCAGACGTTTGCTTTCCTTTTCGTTTTATATTCAAAATGTTTTGTCATTTTATTACTGTAGGTAAGCATTATGCTCAATCCTGTTTGCCTTTTGATTAGTATTTCTCAACGATGCGACTACGTTCGCGGGTTACGCTCTATCAAGTTTGTTGTGGTTTTATCTAAGTTTGTACACATTTTTTTTCCAATTGTCATCCATGATATAATTACATGAATGCATAATTTAGCATTATTGCCATCTGCAACAACCAATTCGGTAAAATAAACAAATACTTTTTTTTTTTTAATTAATAAATGACATCATATTATGACAGTGTAAGTCGGTAGATGATTGAAAACGGATTAAAGATTGGTTATAGAGTGGGAGGACACGTTCAACAAGTTAGAGAGATACGGCCATTATAATTACATGTGTACCTACATGATTGAAACATTCGAATAGATTTTTTGTTAGGTCGAAACTAAAGTTAAGCCATGATGACGATAAAAGTAAGCGGTTGACACGGTTTCAGACGAGGTTTATTGTACGTAATTATTTTGACGAGGATCAAAATACAGCTATTATAATTGCTGGTAATTTAGTGTAAGTAATGATATCAAAATATTCATCAAAATTTAAGCAACTTTCTAAGCAATCAATTCGCAAATGGGATGTGAGCGTGTTAGTGTAGATAACACGATTAGAATACGCATAAAAATACAATAGTTACCTACGTTAGTAATTTTAACATTAGTACACAGTAGAAGTATTGCAGTATTCTACTGCCCCAGTTCATGACATAATAGTTTGTCTATGTTTTTGGACTCTCAGAGAAAGAATGGAACAAGTTTATTAGTGTATTAATTTTCTAGTCAGGAGCCTTGTTGCATAAGAATTTCGTAATCAATTTGTAGTATCAATAGGATTAGCAAAACGAAGGTGTCGTCTTTGTAATGTGATATGCTATTTCGTACATCCTTGGACACCGTATACCACTTGTAGCCTAGGTACCTATTGCGTAAACAAGGCTAGGCTTTACCACAGGATTGACTAATTATGTATGTAAGTAGGTGCAGTGTATGCATATTTCTGGTTTATTTTCATGATTTCTGCAACGTAATGAGAAGGAACACTCTGTTGAACGATTTCTCAAAGATTTTTCTATTTATAAAAAACAATTACAACTAGCTAAGTAGTGTTATTAAAATCAATCTTTACAATAATTTATTTGATTGTTACATTATCGTCTTCATGTCTTTTCATTAGCAATATCTTCGCCAGTAAATTCATTTGCTGCAGTAAGGTGTTATTATAAAATAATCAAGTCCATGATGGAAAACTCCCAAGAGATTTTCTTTAATTAAATATTTTGAATTGCCGTTAGCAAAAAGTCTTAATTTTACACCAATTAAAAATAATCTAAGCATTTGTTCACAAAATGATTGGATTAATTAGGCCGGAAAGAAAACCTAAGTTATTTTGCACTGCGTTGCTAAAAACAATATTTTCCTAAAAACAAAGATTGATTCGTAGATTCGGATTTTGATTGAAATAAGAGACAGGCTATATTTTTAATCAATCGTTGAAGGCTCATATTACATCTATACCATATTCGTGAAAAGTACTCATTGACCTCAAAGGTTAAAGCGTTTTCTTTCTGAAGACATTGATAGAGATCGGAACATTTCAATGTGTCATCATGTATATTAAGCGTCGTTATTCCTTTTAAAATATATGCAAACATAACCCAGTAACCATTTATCAGAAAATATATTTTCTAAACATTCTTCAAAACTTTATGACAAAATAAATATTACAGGTAAAATATCATGTTCGGGTCAAAATATTGGGAACACGACTAGTTTATAGCAAAATAAATGACTTAATCATAAATTTGCTATGTCTTTCAATTTACTCGATAGGTTATTAATGTAATATTAATTGCATAGCCGTTTCAATATTTTGCTCAGATACCAACATATTCGGATCTCAAGATTTGGTTAAGAAAGCTACCTAGAAAATTCACCTTTATTGAAATTAATAATTTTAGATAGAATCAAAAAAATAACACCCGGTTATATAGACTACCTATTCAACTAAAAATCAAAATATTGACATAATAAACACATGATTATTCTGGAAACATTTTGAACTTAGATACATACCTTTGTAGCAATAATATCGCATACATTTGTAAAGACACAGAAAGGTGAGATGTTACTAAAAGAGAGCATGACATTTCATTTTAACATCTACTAACCTATCGATTCGTATTTATCACCATACCTCCTGCGAATATTTAATTTATTTCTTTTACAGCCATCTAAGGCCATTGTGTGTGTGCATGCCATTACTTCCTAGAATTTGATCCTTGTTCCCTGACACTATCCAGAGGCGCAATGATCAAATAATACAGTGTTTCTTTTTACCAAAATCAACGGGCTTATTACCCTAGCCAGGAATTGAGTTTACGGCGAAGAAAATTGATTTTTCAAAAATATATAGACAAATACACAATATGGTTATATTGTATGCACGGTCTGATTACCAAATCAGCTTGCAGAATTTATTCCCCTTCTACATGAGTTACGCACTTGTCGGTGACACACTATTTACTTTCAATACAGAGAGTTGAAAAATAACCCACTGATATTCCAAAAAATAAATGAATACTTACTGGTATCTATAAGAGTTCGGCAGGTTGGCTGTGTCAAAGTCGTACTTAAGAATTTGAGCTCTTGGTTGACTGTCAACCGCAGGACTCGCCCCAAGCAATTGCACCAGCAAAGCGGACACCAGACTCTGTAATGTTATCAAACGATACATTTAATTGGCATAAATTAAAGCGTGTTTACTTAATTAGCAATTACGGCCGTGTCAAACGCCCCCGGAACACGTTTTTCGGATTTTTGTGCGTCCTTCATTAATTCAATGATAACATCTCCGAGTCTCCGATCGGTAAAAGCTTTTTAGACCATTTTTTTTCAAGATTCCTTTCTGGTTACAGACATCGTTCAAATCGTTCGATGAAATTTTATTACCTGTAATAAACTATTCCATATCTAGAACACTAGAAATTCGACCTTGATCTTATATTACCATATTTTAGAGTTCATCTCGATTTGTGTTTTTTGTTTGCATTCCAAAAACGACTTTTCGCGCCGTTGTTTTGTTATGTATCTATCCGCGAAAATTGGTACGGTATTCGTACTTGAATAACCTTCAGTAGTTTATCACTGACATTAAAAATCTAACATATATGTAACCAATGACCTTAGCGACATATAAAAGCAAAAAATGGGTTTTTATGGCTCTCATAGAAATGTTATTACGATGTTTAGATTGAAAACTATTTTAAGAATTTCGCAGATGATTCAATAAACAAAAAATAAACATTGCGCAGAAATTCACACGTACCCGATTCGTGAAATATTATTTATAATTATAATTACTTTTATATATATAAAATTCTCAACTTTTAGATATACCTATTTTGCTGGATAGATAAATTAAAATGCACTTAGTAACAGATACTTCTTAAATTAAACGTACACTTTAAGGGGAGATTTACTCCTATGATGTAGGCATAAACATAGAAGGCGTAGATAAAGCAAAGGTTAGAACCTAAACCTTTAACGACATTAGGTAAAACCACACATTCATGCACTATAGGCGCCGCGCCGGTACTTGCAACACACATCTTCGTCAACATGCAATCACAGGAAGGTCGTTAGTTCAAACACTAAATTTATTGACACAATTTACCATGCAAATATTGACATTGTTTGATCCTTATTCAGATGCACTTATATAAACACTTAACACGGGACGATAATTACCAGAATGAACAGCATCTTGTCGCGTTTCACAGATGACAAAAGAAGCAGGTGACTTCCTGGACAGGTTGTAGTCCGAATGTGCTAACGGTTTCGCAAGATCTCCTTATATATAAAGAGTGGCGGGTGTGTGCGCCTGGTGGCCGCATACAAGCGTGCGGCCCGCTCCGCCTGCGCTGAAACAGAGCCAAGTCTAGCTGACCATTACACAGATCGACATGTGAATGGAGCGAGGATCCGCCCGGATGCTACGGTTACAGATCTCTGAACAATAAGGTAAAACCCGTACTCACAAAGAAACAATACACTCTCGAATGGTTTTGCGAATTGAAAGTAAAGACTAGTCATTTAAAATAACGTCTGTTAATGTTTTACTGGAACAGCGATAATAATAGTTTGCTTCATTTGACTAATTTGTTACTGACTGTGACAAAAGGTAGTTGAGTAAAGTAGTACAAGTATACACATGTAGCTTTGTGTACGTTGAGAGGACATACCCACATGGGTAGCAAATTTGTTGAGCGGTGGGGTAGTCAGTTATAAGTAGGTGTATACCTACCTTACAAATTACAAATGTTTAACACACAACTATAGCTAAAACAGAATCTGAGTAAATATAATTAGATGCCTCATAAGTGGCTCATCATCCAAAAAGGAAATTAAAACTAGCTTGCCAGATAAATGTACATATATGGGCAAATACATTGCGGTTTGACCCTATTTAAATTTATGCACAGGCACAGGCAGTAGACATACATTATGAATTTATATTTATACTTAGTAACTTTAAAAACAATTCAACATCATCATCTCGTAAACAGAGATGTTTCATTATAGGTTATTACTTATAACTAGCGGCACTAACTTTGTATGCATGACCTAATGTTAATTCGTTGACGACTTCATAACAGCCTGCCTAATGAAAAATATGAAGTATAACTGAATCATACAATTATAAAATTATTATTAAGCCTTTGATTCTTTCAAATTTTCCGGTGAAGTTCAGTTGCGAAAAGGAACACTTTATTTTGCAATAAATATTTGTGATCTAAATAGCCGCTATTGTGATCTGTGTGTATGCATTGGATTAAAGTATATCTAAATTAGCAGCGCCTCGCGGTTTTACCCGCATAAGTCTCGATCCCGTAAGGATATCGGGATAAAAAATATCCTTTATGTTAATCAAGGTTATAAACTATCTTTATATCAAATTTCATTCAAATCCGTTTAGTAGCTTTTGCATGAAAGAGTAACAAACATCCATCAATCCTCACAAACTTTCGCGTTTATAATATTAGTAAAACTATTACGCTACGCCGCGACCGTTTTGATAGTCGTGTCTCGTGGTCAAAGAATATACTACTCTCTGACGAGAGCTCGTGGTAGACAGGTACTAGAATTGTCGGTTTAACTTAAGGGGGAAGCGCCAAGGTAGCCCGCAAAATTCAAATTTTGTTACGATTTTTGCAATTTGCAGCTCAGTGTCTGGGCGTATGTTAATTAAAGTATGATTTGCGAGCATAACAAATATGTATTTACAGAATTATAATCATTAGAATCAGTAATACAATTCCTTAAGTTGTATATTCCTGAAATGTTAATATTTCATGAAATAGTATAGAATTACTTGGTCTTAGAGAGTTGTATTGATGACTTTAATGATTATAATTGTGTAAATATATATTTGTTATGGTCGCGAATAATATTTTAATCAATATACAACCTAATGCTGACCTGCAAATTGCAAAAAACGTAAGAAAATTTGAATTTCGCGGGCTACCCTGGCGCTTTCACCTTAAAACACTGGCACTTTCGGCAACCTTAAGCTCATAAGTCACATACTCCGTGGTAAATAAAAAAGATAAAATCAAACGTTATCAAATTCCACATAACTTGTGTAAAGATTACGTTGGCACTTACAAGAGTTACAGACATTCACGTAACGGGATCTACATACTTGTTTTCTTACAAAATAAATATATTGGTACAGTATTTTATCTCCAATTGATGCGTTGGTCGGTGGATGGGTGACCATATCAAGACCTCTCCGTGCCTCGGAAAGCACGTTAAGCCGTTGATCCCGGCTATCATTCGTGGATCTTTGACAGTCGTTACGGGTCGTCGAAGCCCGAAAGTCTTGCAACCACTCATACCAAGGGGTATCGTATTACCCAGTAACTGGGTTAGATAGGCAGTTGCTGTATGTATGCTGTATTTATCTGCATCCGGCTATACTGGATGCCGACCCCAACATAGTTGGGGAAAATGCTAGGCAGATGATTATGATGTGTTTACGTCACCTCTATTGATTTACTGATGACGCATTTCTTGGCATCAAGAGCAATAAGCAGGTGCTAACTTGCACGTGAAGTGGATGATTTAATGAAAATTTTTATATTTTATATAGTATACTACTTACGTAACGATCGAAATCTCTTCGAATCGAAATCGATCGAATTTTCTCGTGAAATGTGGGTGTATTATAAGTACACCTTTGCTTAACCTTTCGGGGAATACAGGCGTGATGTTATGTTATGTTACGTAACGATTTGTCTTTCGTATCCATTCACAGGTTGTTTGATAGAACTATAACATCTACACAAATAAATAAAATTGAAGTGTGTGAAATAAAATTGAAATGTCAAAATAACAACTTTTTACTAAATGCATAAGAAAGTATATACAGTAGTTATAACAAAATAAGCAATATAAAAAAAATTTGTCTGTCTGTCTGTATGTTCCGGCTAATCTCCGAAACGGCTGGACTGATTTTGACGGGACTTTCACTGGCAGATAGCTGATGTTACGGGGAGTAACTAAGGATACTTTGGATTTTATTTTAGAAAAATAATTAGGGTTCCGCGGAAAAAAAAATCGAAGAAATTGTGAACAAAAAGTCGGATTTGAAAAATTCTTTTTATATTTGGTAGCCCAATTCTCGAGGATTGTAATTATAGGCTATTTAACATCACGCTACAGCCGGGGGACAAGGGAGTTTTATTAAAATGTGGCTGTTATTTTAAAATATTGTGTATCTTACGATTACAACTTCCACGCGAACGAAGTCGCGGGGCACAGCTAGTTAACAATAAGAATGTTAACTATCGTATATATCTTGAGTTTTGTTTATGGTCTACAAGATAGCTTATTTTATTTCTTATATCTTTTGTAAAGCAACCAAATATTAGGTTTTTCAACAAGATATTTGGAAAGAATGGGCTGTATGGATCAGGTCTTCTCTTTAATGTGTATAGCCGAAAAACTTCTAGCAAAGTACACGAAAGTCTACTGTGCTTTCGTTGACTTGGAAAAGGCCTATGACAGTGTGTGTAGGGAAGAACTGTGGTCGACACTATCCATGTACGGTGTGGACAGGCGCTTGGTACATGCACTGAAATCTTTATACAATGATTCCAGTGCTTGTGTTAGGATAAATGGGGCACACACTCAAGGGGTATTTAAAAAAAATGTCAATCTAGGCTGAGAATCAGCACATTTTGAACGTCAAAATTACATAAGACAGTCCCTCGAAACGCCCACCCTTCACAACTTCCTAGTGCTTTAGCTGGAAAGAAGAAGTAGCGCAATAAACTCCCCAGCAGCACCGCTGTCTGTTCAGCTAGAAATACTTGAATATATACAATAAGTATGCAGAATAATTTACATTACGCAACACAAAACATTAAATGAAATTATTTGCTATATGTCAGCTAGCTTTTTAGAGGTTTTCGATACCGGAAAACGAGTTATGGAACTCAAATGGAGTTGGTCAGGGCATCTGGCATGGCGTAGTAATGATAGGTGGAGTAAGGCAGTAACCGAGTGGTGTCCAAGGACTGGAAGATGAGAAGCGACGGTCGTCCTGCGGCGAGATGGATGGATGACATTGTTACCATCGCGGGTAAAACCTAGATGAGGCTGGCACAGGAGCGAGGGGATTGGCACAACAATAGAGAGATCTATGTTCAGCAGTGGGTGAAGTCAGGCTATGGATGATGGATGATGATGGTGATGTCAGCTAGCACACGCCAATATACCAACAAAAACATCGAAAACTCAAGCAGAAATAAAAACTATAAACGTTAACAGAACTACCTAAATAAAAGCCTCCAGGGATAAAGGGTTTGCCCACTTACATATAGCGATGTACCTATATATCTGTAACTCGAAGTCATAAATTATTAACTAGGACCATCGAAGTAAAATAAATAAACAATTAATATTACTGACTAATAACAATGACAAAACTATGGTCAGCAAGACGACCAGTCACCACAAGCAGCACATTGCAATACAACTCATATAAAAAATAATGAGTAGATTAGGTATGTCAATAATAGATGAAAATAAAATTTTAATAAATTGACATATAAGTACAGTCAAATTAAATAAACAATTATGAGCTCATATAACCTGTCAGTAGGTAATCTAATTCAGGAGAAAGAACATAAACATTGTGTTGACTTTATCACAGCGACCAACTATTCTTATCGTTTAAGTACATATTCGTTGATAGAATTGCCTTTCATCAAAGGTTGGATTTTACTTTAGCTTTAAATGAATTAAAAGGCAAATCTAGAAAAGAAGAGGGTAGCTTGTTATAAAAGGTTATACCAAGCTCAGCAAATGAGTTATGAACCTTATGAAGCCGGTGAAAGGGAGCACGTAGTTTGTCCTTATTTTGAATACCCTTAGTTTGAATATCACTATTTTTAGTGTATAAGTATATATTTTGCTTAATATATAAAATGTTTAAGTAGATACATAATTATGATATTACCGTGAGAATAACAATATCTTTAAAAAAATCTCTCAGAGAAACTCTGGCACCTAGCTGGTAAATTGCTAGAACAGCTTGTTTTTGAAAAGCAAATATATTTTGCATGCCAGCGGCTTTGGCCAATAGCAGTATACCGTAGGACATAACGCTATGAAAATAACTAAAATAGACTAACCGAGCTGTTGTGTGTAATGTGAAAATAAATTATAGGAGTGTGAAGAATGAGCTTGTATATTTGGGGAGTCAATTTACAAGAGATGGAAAGATTGATGAAAACGTGGGAAGGAGAGTGAATGCGGGAAAAACAGCCCAACTAGTAAGACCAACCAGTCGATGTCCAAAAAGGCTCGACTGGTTGTTCACAATGGTGAGCTAGTGCCTACGTTTATGTATGGAAGTGAATGTTGGGTGTAGGAAAAGAGGCATGAAAGTAGAATAGATGCTGTAGAAATGCGTTCCATGCGAAGCATGTGTGGTGTAACTAATCATGATAGGATGTGGAGTGATGTGATAAGGCGCGGTTTAAAAGAAGATGTAGTGACAAAAATTTAAAAGAGTATGGTTAGATGGTTTGGTCATGTTGAGAGGATGAGTGAAAGGGGACTAAAGGCAGATGTGAGTGGAAACGCTGGGAGGGGACGCCCCCGAAGGAGATATTGGTAATTTCTTCAGAAAGATCAGGTGCGTAGTACTCGCAATCGGCGTACGTGTATGACCAGATGTTCATATATCTGGTCATGCACGCAAGTAAACGAAGCAAACGGAGTATGTAAGGATTGTAGCAGGTGGCGTACTGTAGTTTCTGCTTGCCCCCATGGGAAGAAGGCGTGAGTTTATTATATTTGCAAAGTGTAGGTGTAGATTAGATTCTATTAATGGCTGAAATTGGAATAATACCTACTTTGGCACTTTTCAACTATGTGCAATTAAAGTATGCAACAACTTATTTTCAAATCAAAACTTATTTATTTATGTAAGATTGCAAAGCTGCGTGTATCCAAAAACAAGTAATTTTAACTTAACAATAAATTTTGCCGACATAAATAATTAAGATAAACATTTTGATTACCGAAATCTGTACAATACTTTAATATTTCATGTATTTCATAAGTTATCGATCAAAAAGAAAGGTCGTGTGCATTAATATTTTATAATAGTTCAACATTTAAATGTAACATTATACTTCGCAATATTTGAAGTCTTTATTTCGAAATTATATACTTCTGTTGCCGACTATGCATAATTAATTAATAAGAAATGGCATAGATACTAACGTACGAAATGAATATTCTAAACCTATCTTTACTTTGACCTATAGGGCAAAACTTGGCTAATTCGTGATATGCAGCTATTCGGTGATAGATAATTGTGTTTTATTACCAAGTTACTACTGACTTGATAAATGTACATTTTTCAATCATTATAGTATTTGCCACATTTTTAGATATAAGTTAGCAAAACTTATTTTGTCTACTATATCACAGTAAATTTAAAAAATAGTCTGATCAATGAATCGAATTTTACAAGTAAAAAACAAAACTATCACCGATTACCCAAGTTTTGCCCTACTAAATCAAAGATGTTTTTTTTCATACAGAGTGACACACCAGTGATTTAATAGCCGGTGCGATAAAAGTTTCGGCGCCATATAAATTTCTCGACGTGGGACATAACATAATACTCATTTAATTAAATCAGCACTCTTTTCACGAAACTACATCTTTACTAAGGAAATTAATCATCAATAGCAACTCTTAGTTGCTATTGATAATGAATCTCTGTAACATAACAGATTCCAAACAAGACGAAGAACATGATACTTCTTTGGAGCTTTTAAACAAGATGTTTCAAGTTTGCTGTGTTCTCAACTAATTAGTTGATATGAATGTCTGATAAATAACAGAGTAATCAAGCTTGCACATCAGACACTACAAGACAAGCTATTGCAGATAATATAAACAAGTCTGGTTTTCTTATACAGTAGCGATGTGTCGGACCAAGATTAAAAATAACAAGTCAAAGTAATGCCTTGTGGTAGTATGAAAATGGAAACAAAATCTATAATCACGTTGTTTTCAGTTACAGGGGCCAGCCAATATAGCGCCAATATTATCAAAAAATCTGGTATATAATTTTCTGATGTGTATAAGTAACCATTTGGTGGTTTATCAAACCACGGAAAGAACGTCGACTATTGCGTTAATCACGTATGTACAAGAATGTCATATTTAAGTCATAAATATTCCAAAATATTTTGTTTTGCACATAATAATACCACTATGTATGTTATGTTGATATATGTACATGAAAATGATTATTCTAATCGTGAATGTTGCTGTTTTTGCAATACATTGAGGCCAAAAGTACACAAAGATTATGCAAAACTGACTTCTGATTTTCTATTTTGCTTGAAACTGATAAAGGATTTGTTACTTAAATCTTGCTTGATTGAAATATTTGATATTATATGTGACACTAATATACTGGAATGAACTTTAACATCTAAATAAATTAATTATGAGATCAAAATATTAATTTATCGTATATTGTATAGCAGAGTCACGGAAATCGTAAAAGATAAAGTGAGGCCCTGAAGTAAACTAGGTTTGATCCACGAATTCTTTCGGATGGTAGATATATTTTATAGTAGGGTAGAAGTAATTTAGTAAATGGTTTTAATCGTTTTTAATTAAAAAGCAGCAGATTTTTGTAGTTCAACTGTTACTGCGATTGACCGAACCTATAGCTCCTGCCAGAGATGATGAGATTTAATGATTAGAAAAAATGCAACGTCTTGGCTTATGTTTATCTGTTTCTAATAGATGTAAAATTTCAAGCAGTCCTATCACTCCAATCATCTACATTGTTTATTCAAGACTATATCAGTGGCTTTAATTTACTTTGAATAATATTTGTAATTTTTATGGTGTACAATAAAGAGTATTCTATTCTATTCTATTTATTTACCTTTAGGCCTATTTTTATTGTAAACCTTATTTTTACTTGAAGGTGTAAAATAAACTATTTTTTTTATTCTATTTCTTTCACAGATAAACATAGGTCAATACATCACATTTTCATAATATACTTTATCTTCTTAAATATAGCAATAAATTAATTGATTTATTGACAGATTGGCAAATAGAATCATCAAAGTTATTAAATTATTAAAATATCCCGCGGTGAAAACCCAGCAGGCTTTGTATTAATGAGAAACTAAATTGTTACTCTATTGGAATTATTACTTTATTTAACATTTACATTACATTACATTATTTAACAATTCATGATACATTTTGGCATTCTAGATCCATTCCTCATGTACTGTGCTTAGGATATTCAATATTTCCTTAGTTCTTAATCGCTATCATTTTTTTCAGCATTAGTGTGGGTATTGTAGTTGAAGTAACAATAAAAGTTGCAAGGCAAGAAACTTGCATCGTGTAAATCACTCTTAAATGATGAGAATGCAAGTCATGCTTTACTTATTACAGGTCCTAAATATTAAACGCCGTGCAGCAAACGTGTAATTCTGACAAAACCACGTTGAAAAATTTACAGCTTTTAAGAACATAAGAAGGATGGGGCTTTTGATGATGTATTTAGTCCAGTGATTTTTATTTAGGTTCTAGTGCCATGTAGATTTACGGCTCCAACACAAGCTGCATGCTTGTTGGGTTTTTTCTAATGGTAACTTAGTACAATCACGATTCCTTTTGGATTGAGTACCAGCCACATACTTGAGATTCAAGTTAATACGTTCCTAATTTAGAATATTAAAAGGTTGTTAACCCAATACAAATTATAAAGACCTTATAATATCTTTTAATATGAGAAAACCAAAATTCGCGCAAAATGTAATCGTTACTGTTGGTAGGTACTCAAATGTGAATATAAAATAACATTTCCTTTGTTAGAATAAAAATACACGTAAAGTTAATTACGTTAATGATTTCTCATGGAATTTCAGTAGGTACCTACATGAGATGATGACGACATAAGATAATGTAAGACGTGTATTGTTAGACTAATGATTATGTCAAATAACACGTCAGTTCGTACAGGATCTTCAAGTTTTTACTAGGTACCTAAATATGACGATTTAATTAGTATACCTCAGATATTTATGTCATGTAGGAAGAATGTGGGCAACGAGGTGACTTGCACGAATCAAAAACCCGAGCAATGCAAAAATGTTACCAAAAATACAAGATAGTTGGCATGTATGCAAATAAACAAAGAAACATTATTCACTGATTGCAATAAGCTGCTACTCATTAAGGCTCCTGCAAAAAGGCGCAAAAAGCGACGCGACACAATAGCACCACTCGTCGCGCGACATGCGGTGCCTTTGTGTAGACTTTATAGTCCTGAGAGCAGTGGTGGGCCAGTGGTAATGGCCGCGACTAACGAGTTGTAGGTCGTAAGTTCGAACCCTGACAGGCGCTTTACTTTGTATAATTTTTTTTATCACCACTACTGTCAAAACGGTGAAGGAAAATATCGGAAACCGGCATGTCCTAGAACCAGAAATGAGACGACATGTGACATCTACCAACCCGCACTGGGCCAGTTAAGTTTGACATTTCGTCCATTCGTGACTTTGCTTTTATTTCGTTATTTTCGGTGATTTTAATATTTTAAATCAAGTATTTGACATGGAAAGTGTCAGAGTTTAAAACCATAAATATATCTTCAAAGTCACTTTCATCAAAATGTTTCTACTATGTTTATTTTATAAAACATCTCTACGAACAGCTTTAAGCCACCATATTTTAATTTTAAGGTCTCTCGGGAAATGTTGGACTCCAATTTCGGAGTATTTAGGATTACAACAACGCATTATTTTCGCAAAAATAAAATAAAACCATCTCACGCCTTGTATTATTGGCTTGTGTTGGGAACTAGCTACGACAGCGCCATTTTGAGAGTTGCCTTCCCCATTCTAATTATTGTAAGCTAAATGATTTTATTTCTGCAAGTAGGTTTGTACAAACACTTTTACACGTCAATCATGTTTTAAAAACTATATGATGTGGGCGTTTCCTATCTGACTACTCTGAGAAGAAAGGCCGAAACAAACTCAGAGGTCACAGTCTCTTGTAAAGTCCAGACATAATCTTGGTCAGATCATGTGAAGACCATGTAGATTGGTGTCTCTGAAATGGTATTTTGAAGAAAGAAACACACAGATTGAATGGGCCTGTAAAGTCAGTGCACTCATTTGTCAGAAATAGTGCAGCTCAACTCAGAACTTGTCAGAACTTCTATGATAATTATTGATGGTTGAAAGATACAAGTAGTAGGGCAAAACTTGGCTAATTCGTGATATGCAGCTATTCGGTGATAGATAATTGTGTTTTATTACCAAGTTACTACTGACTTGATAAATGTACATTTTTCAATCATTATAGTATTTGCCACATTTTTAGATATAAGTTAGCAAAACTTATTTTGTCTACTATATCACAGTAAATTTAAAAAATAGTCTGATCAATGAATCGAATTTTACAAGTAAAAAACAAAACTATCACCGATTACCCAAGTTTTGCCCTACCTAGGTACCAACAAACAGTGTGACTGTGGTAATCCTGAACATGTATCAGTATCTCATCTGCTCTTACACCTAGACCAAAAAGGAGGTCAAGCAGACAACAACTGGCATCTACTTGGCTAAATTAATGTATCAAATCATGGAAACGTCCGTGTACACCTGCATGGTGAGAAACGACTAAGATGCCAATTAATCGGGACACGGGACAAAAGAAAGGAGGCTTAAACCCAGCAGTAGGTAAAAACGAGCAGTGAATAATAATGTGAAATGATTCAAATGATTTAAAAAACAAAATAAATAATGTAAAACTTCAATGGTGTCGTGTTATAAACTTTCTCTCTATACATCAAATATTAACGGTGTTACTGCGGAATATGAATAAAAGTTAATCGAAAGCGCCAGGGTAGCCCGCGGAATTCAAATTTACTTACGTTTTTTGCAATGTCAGTATTAGGTTGTATGTTGATTCAAATATGATTCGCAAGCGTAACAAATATGTACCTATTTCCAGAGTTAAGATCATTAAAGTCATCAATACATAACACCAAGTAATCCTACTGAATGACTATTTCATGAAATCTTGACATTTGAGGATTATACTAACTTAAACAGCTTTATTACTGTTTCTAATGATTTATAATTCTGTAAATATATATTTGTTACGGTGGCGAATCATACTATAACCAACATACACACTGAGGGGTGCGTACTGTGGCGGCATCGCCACAATGGAACGCGTCACACTGACGTCACGCAAAATCCTGCATCGCGCAAACAGAGTTTACCGCGCGACTAGCATATATACAACATCCCGACATCAACCGTCGGGCAGTAGCCCACCAGACACAACACCCGTCTGGTCGGAGGATCCTCCCTTTTCTATGGAGGATGAGTGAACTTTACACCCTGTTCCTCATGCCTCTAAACTGGTGACCCCGAACATGAACGTCAGCGCAGCCTTCGTGCAACTACTACAGCGTGACGTCATCAGCATCACTTCCTCGAGCTTTCGAGCAGCGAGTCACACAGCCAGCCAGCACCCACGGCTACAACGGGTATCCTGACCACCAGCATGCAGCGACCGCGCATACCTGGTCATCACCCTCAGCCTCATCAGCAACCTTGGCACAGCACACTGCACTCTCGGCCGGTCAACAAGCAGAGCCCTTCAAACCTCTCCTGGTCGACGCCAGCAGTCAGCCTCAACCCGGCGCTGTACCACATCCAACGCACTGGAGCATAACGCAGCGCCACCCCGACTCACTGGGGGCATCTCCGCAGACAGTTCCGACTCACCGTGAACTATGCGGCACCCGGTTCCGACTCACTGGAACCTCAACTGGCCCTGGCAAGCATCGCAAGATACACGACTCAGCCCACTATCGACCTCCGGTCTCCGGAGGGGAGTGATGTGGCGGCATCGCCACAATGGAACGCGTCACACTGACGTCACGCAAAATCCTGCATCGCGCAAACAGAGTTTACCGCGCGACTAGCATATATACAACATCCCGACATCAACCGTCGGGCAGTAGCCCACCAGACACAACACCCGTCTGGTCGGAGGATCCTCCCTTTTCTATGGAGGATGAGTGAACTTTACACCCTGTTCCTCATGCCTCTAAAGTACCATTTGACATAATAACAAAAGTTCTGACGATCACATGACCTCATTTCATTTAATATAATTTTTTTTTAGTATAACGATGAAATGATATAATGAATTATTGATATAATTTCAGTTTACCTAATTTTATATGGTTTAATAAACATTTTTTATAATGCACATTTGAACTAATATTCAGTTAGTATAATATTTAGTTAGTATAATATTCAAATTCTATAGTAACGTTTAATATAATTTTGAAACGTCTACTTTGTTTTGTATATTTTTGCAAAAACTGATTGGATTATAAACGCCTGCCATTTTCGTGCTAGCAAAAACGCTTTTTAAATATATTTTTTTTTGTTCTTTCATATGCACCTCATATATACCTGCGTCAGATCCCCTCTATGGTTGGTGAATCATGTGGGTTAGGTTAGGTTAGAACCATGACCTAATGGTCATGGCGCGCGAAGGCGAGCGAGCGAAGCGAGCGTGCCGCGGCAGCGGCCGCCGAGCGTCAGATCCCTTCTATTGTTGGTGAATCGTTTGGGTTAGATGAGGTTATAACAGTATGATGTTTTCTGATATTTACTTATTCACTACAGAATTTGGGCAGAAAATGAGTGAATATGAAAATTAGGTCAACTGAACGTTATATAAAAAGAGCAATATACTAATTGAAAATTATATGAGATGAACGTTATACTAAATGTTATTAGAGCAAAAGAAGTTTATATGAATTGTTATATTAGATCACATGAAATTAGGTTATTTGTTTTTATAGCATATGAAAATTATATCATGTGAACGTTATTTCAAGTGATAATGTATTGTCTGTTATTATGGCATATATTACACACCCCACACTGAGCTGCAAATTGCAAAATCGTAAGAAAATTTGAATTTCGCGGGTTACCTTAGCGCTTCCCCCTTAAGGGAAAATTGAGTCGTTAGTTTTCCGATGACCTTTTTTAAGTTACGGTAAAAGTAACGAAATAGCTACCTTACAAACTATCTAACTTCGGTACAGTACGATATGTAAGTGCATATCTTATAAACTTTATTTAAAAAGTATTACGGACATGCTGTTTCGTGTGTTTCAGAGTTTGTGGTACTCGTAAAGTGAGTAGTAGCAGAGAAATTGGGCAATTATCAGCATCCCCGCGCATTAAGCAGGGCCTATAAAACTATTATGCCAATCTCAAACAATCTTAATTGTAGGTAGGTAGGTAGGGCCATTTTCATTTCTGCTAGTAAACAGCGAACTGCGTCAACGTACTGTGACGTCTTTTTACGAGTTTATAAAGTAAAAGTAAGCAGTAAAAGTTATTTGAAAATGTTTATGAACATTAGGTATTTATGACTTGACGCGTCCTTGACAGTTCGAACTATTGTATGTAAAACACTCCTAAAGTTTCCTTAGAAGAGTTTTGGTTATACGGTACGTACATAGAATATCCAGTAGTACAGCTAATTTTCACCTTGTTTACAACTTGACAACTTTTACTTTTTGTTTTGAGTATTAATGTGCAACTTTCTTTGATGTGCAATCGACAGCCATAAACCTACGATTTATTTCTCAAACGTGCTTGGTGTATAATATTAATTTTGTGATCTTTCAGTTCTAGGGATGCGGCAGTAAACTTTGTTCAGCGTACACATATATAAGGTGTAACATAATAACGCACAACCTCTTAAGGGGTCATTGTGTACTCATCATTATGAACAAATTTTGCTATAGGACCAAACCTGAAATCGCGAAAAAAAATCATCTGCTCCCTACATTTATGTTCGCATCTCGTCAAAATGTAGGGAACAGCAGATTTTTTTTTCGCGATTTCAGGTTTGGCCCCATAGTAAAAGTTGTTCATAATGATGAGTACAATGACCCCTTAAGAGGTTGTGCGTTATTTATGTTACATCTTGTATATATGAAGAATCCTTCTTGTTTGAAAACCTGTATAGACTTTTATTTTAATCCATTTGGATTAATATATATTTAACTAATGATGAGTTTGGCTAGCAAATCGTTGAAAAGCACGTTCTAGGTTGTATAATTTCAGAGGAACTTGAGAAGTGACTAGTTGAAAATGCTGCATCATATACCTATAATTATGATTCATGAAAACCCAATTTCCCCAGGTTGATACTTTCAATTAGGTATATGAAAGACATATTTGGTAAGACGGATATTATTGACAAAAGACCGTAGGTGTAGAACTATTCACAGGGTGTTTGAACTTAAAGTTAGTTCTTTGAGTGTACGTAGACAAACCATTATAGAAGAAGCTATGATCATCCTTATCAAAAGAAATGTGAATTATTTATAAAAAAAAGTCGGTTAAAAAACAACCGACTTCCAAAAAAAAAACACTACAAAGTGAAAAATAACTTTAATTTCGGAAGTCGGTGGCAAAAAACGAACATATTAAAGCAAAGACACCGAGTTCCGAAATTAGAGTTATTTTTCACTTTGTAGTGTTTTTTTAACCGACTTCAAAAAGAAGGAGGTTATCAATTCGACTAGTAAATATGTATGTAATGTTATTGGAACTGATAACGATACTGTTATTAATGATATTGACATATGATAATCTATTAGGGCTTTCAATCAAATATGAAAATTTTTATAGGTGTATATATGTTTGTATGTATGTTTGCCCACGCATTTCTCCAAAACTGTTAATCGGATTATAACCATTCTTTTAATTGACTTACGTTTATTTCAACTTAGGGAATAGTGCACGTTTCATCAAAATCGGTTCAGTAGTTTTCAAGATATGAACTAATACATCGTCAGTAATACAGTGTCAAAGGGAAAAAAACATCTCAAAACCTTGGTGAAATTCTAGTGCAATATTTACAACAAAACTATTAACTACTCATTACAAACCAATATTCCAGTTTTTACTTAAAACTAAAAATTACGAAATAAAAAAGTTATTAAAAAAAAAATCGACTTCAAAAAGAAATTAACTCAAAATTATGAAGTATCTTTAATTTTGGAAGTCGGTGGCAAAAAATACAGAATACATATCTCAAGACACCGACTTCCGAAATTTGAAGTTATTTCATAATTTTCAGTTAATTTCTTTTTGAAGTCGATTTAATTTTTTAAAGTTATTTATTATAAAAAGTTTTTATTTTCCACTTTTTAGTTGTGGTACCTACCCCACCCAAATTCGTATACCACTACTTGCTAAATAAATAACAGTGACAGGAAGTTATCATAACATCATCAACATACACTAAATGGAAAAGATACGTATTATTGAAGCTAACTCAAAAACTACCTCAGAATTTGACCAAATTTATATGCGACCACAGGACTATAGGTACCCTTTCAAATAAAAACTTTGCAAAATGGCAAATATATGTCGCGCTAAGTCGTGTCAGAAGTTTGGAAGGCGTAGTTTTATCAGGTTTGGACGCCGTCGCCAAGAAATGATTAAATCAACCACACGACGACAGATTGGTGACCAAATCTGTCTTCTGACAATCAAGGCCACACATAACATACGACTCAAGTAGCGCAATTATAAACATATTACCATTAAAATCATTTCTAGCCAGAGTGCATCTCATGACAATTCCAATAAACACGGCTAGGATACATTGTTTTATTACGGAGTTCCGGTGACTACCTTCCGGCTTCATCATCAGATCAGTTCGATGGTGCCATTTTCATCAGAGCCATTTTTTTAAATTTGCTTCGTCATAGTCGCTTAACTATCTTAATCGAGATATCTTATCGCCATCCGTGAAAACTTATCAATGAGGAGTTCCCGTGGCCATATGTGGTCTTCTTCGTCGGTTCCACTTCACCAGTTGATACTTTCTGAATGCAAATGCCTGACTTGTTGATGAAAATACAAAAATCGCTATGTGTACGCCTATAATATTTGAGGAGTTCCCTCAATTCCTCATGGATCCTCCCTCTATCATCAGAACTGGATTTTGATAAAAATGGGACCAAGCTGGAAGTATGTCCTTTCAAATAAAAAATAATTTTCCAAATCGGTTTATAAATGACGGAGTACTAAAGTAAGGTTTTACTAAATGTGGAAACTTGTAATTGGCCATATTTTGTATAAATTATTCGCTGTAAGTTTTCTTAAAATAAATAAAATAAAATAACAAACATTTTAAAATATAAAAAAACATACAGCCGAATTGACAACCGCCTCCTTTTTTGAAGTCGGTGAAAAAATAAAAAAAACCTTTACTATCGCAGAGAGACTAAAGATTTCCTTTCTTAAGCAGAAACAAACATAAGTCTGGTGGACTAGCTTTTGCCAGAGTCATCCTCTGCGTAAAAACTTCAAACCTCCATTGAACTACCCCAAGGTAGTTTAACACAATCCTTCCATAAAAGTAGGCACCTCTCTCTACTCTCTAAGGAACGTAGAGACTCATTGATTGTGTGTCAGTCAGTCATGAATGACGGATAAATGGAGCTGCTTTGCAGTTTGTGTCGTCAGGTAGCTATCGTCTACACCTCAAGCAAGCAATAGCGGAGGCATATGTTTAATTCTGTTTATTAAACAAAAATAAACATTTGCCTCCGCTCTAAATGCTAAACTAAATATTCGTAAGCAGGAAGGCAATAAGGCTCTATTAGCAACTGCAGTTTGTTTTCAAAACATTTACTCAAGACTGACGTCTCTTGTGCAACTGCAAGACAGGTTCAATGTTAATCTACCCGTAAATCACATAACAATAGCCACCAGCGAAATACCAACTAGTCCATAAAAATAATATCCTTGTCTTTTACAATAAAATTCATATTAATACCTTAATAATAGGACTTACCATACCTAGATACATGCTTAACAGTTTTAGAATGCATATTCACTTGTCATAGCAACTGAGTTTTTCAAGCTGCAAACGGAAACATGGAAAAAATACTTATCCGATGTAAAAAGGACTCCCATGCATTCTCAATACATAAATCAATTGTGCGACATAAAATACAGAACCACTTTGATGAAAAAGAGTTTTTTTGGAATGGCGTCGAAAATTTATAATAAAATAACCGACAATATAAAAAATATGCCCCTATCAAAGTTTAAGTAAGCTGTCACCTCGCTATTCATTGAAAAATGTTATTATACTGTTCCAGATTTTATAAATAATAATTTTTAATATTTTTTAGTTTATTTTTGGTTATGTTTTATTTAGTTTTTTAAGTATTTTAGTTTTTAATTACATTTAACTTAACATTTGTACGCCTTCACAGCAAAACGGATCTGATGACCATTCGTCACTTAGCTATTTCGTTGCTATCTCAAATAGGTCACTTTCACTAATACGTCACCTTGTGCATCTGGTCACTTTTCTTAACTCGTTTCCTGCTGTATTTCGACTCATTCCCAAGTCGTCCGATGCATTATGTCCAATGTATAGTCAGCGTCAAAAATATCGGGACAACTGTTCACAACAACATGTCAGAACTCAGAATGCATAAAAAAAAATACAAGCGAAATCAAAGAAGGCGGAAGTAAAATTACTGAACCTATATTTTTTTTAAATTAAACGTCTCTCTATACGCGATTTTGTGTAAATCAAAATGCTAGTTAGGTACCTACCTATTATGTTACGAGAGAGTCCATTTTTAAGTTTAGTTTGTTATTATTTTGTTTCTTTATCGTCATTCTAGTAAAAATTAAAACAAGATTGTACGAGTACCTAATTTTGTAATAAAATTTTGTTGTACTGAAAATGTTTATTTTTGTGCTTAATTGGACATAATGCATCGGACAAGTTGGGAATGAGTCGAAATACAGCATGAAACGAGTTAAGAAAACTGACCAGATGCACAAGGTGACGTATTAGTGAATGTGACATATTCAGGATAGCTAAAGTGACGAATGGTCATCAGATCCAGCAAAACATAGCGTTCTATGTTTTACAAATAAACACCCCGATTCTGATCCTGAATAATGTACCTGCCTTGATGGTTTGATGGATTTCTCACGTGCCTTCACTTACCTAAAACTTACCTACCTTTCTTGTAGGTACAACTAAAAGTCAAAGAAAATTTAGATTTTTGTTCGCAAAATTAGATCCTTGTCTATCTTGATTTCTCATCTCCAGTTTTGTTTCCATCGTGTTGTTGGCATTGCCGCCTACCATTTTGTTTCGAGCAACTCACTTATCCGATGAATTTCTTGTGTACCGAATTTATTCGAATGCGTAATCGAATTTATTCAATTTATACCAAGTTGTTTTCAAAATTTCAAGCAGTTTAACTCAAAGGAATTAAACTACATATTTTCAGATGCAGAATATTGCAAAAATGTCAGATGAGCAGATGATGTAGGCTAAAATAACCAATGGCTTTAGAGAATATAACACTGGAGAAACCTTACGAACATATCTTTCTCTGGGAAAGTACAAGAAAAAATGTTCTAGTACGTTCATAAAAACTACTTTTAAATCGATTCTAACGCACGTCGTAAATCGTTTTCAAGGCTTCGTCAAAATTCGTTTAAATATATCAAACTTACATGTAGGTGGAATACATTTCATACATCAAAATTTTTTAATAACATTTAGTCATCTTTTTATTAAAATTCAAAGTCCTAACCTCATTATACTTTGATTTTTCATTCGAGTCAACCATGATTCTACATAAAACTTGGCATGAATCGAGTATTTTTCCTCATATTGCTTTTGTGATGTCACTGAATCTCGTTATAACTCGTTTTTATGTTCTTAAAGTTCAAAATATTTTTCTTTTGAATTACGAAAATATAGGTACGTCAAATCAGCAAAATTGGCATGCACTTGACATCCCATTATGTGTTTTAGTAAAAATGCTAACGAGACTACCGTAGGGTTGGGGTCATGTTAGAAACCAAAATTGATTTATGTCCATAATTTCTTAATAAGAATTAGTAATTTTTGTTGTTTCATTTTTTTTATTGTTCAATGTTTTATACTTCCATTATAATTTATTTACAATTTTTTTTTGTTTTAAGATTATTTTATTAATTTTTAAGAAATTTTGTTACTTTTATTTAATTGTAGGTACTTAGTTAAATTTTCTTTATTAAAATTCAAGTAAAATTCTGAATGAATGTCGAAATCGATAAATAATTCGATGGTACGGACTTCTCTTTACGGGCGAGCAGTTTTTGTTTTTTATCATAGTCGCTACCGCATCCCCCGCAAGAAGTGACAGACTTTTTTGTTCAGAAAATTGCGCTTAGCGCTCTCCAATAACCTATTTTCAGTAAAAGACAGATCGCTATTGATGATAGGTAGTATAATTCTATCTGTCCATAAGTCAGGCCGGTAAGATTCCATTATTTCTTATAGATTATTAGGACGTTAAAACCATAGGTAGATTAGGTTTTATAGCTCCAGTATACCAAAACTGGCGACATATAGGGGTTCAGCCGTAAACCAAATGCTAGACGACACCGCGGTGTACCTAGGCAAAGATGAGCTTCTAACTCCTGCTAAAAAAATACTAACTTTCGTACATAATTTGATTATTCACTTGGGAAGGGGCAAATGTCAGGTAATAAAATTAGCGATTTGTGATAATTTTTTTATTAAAAAAAGTTAGGAAACTAAAATAGTTTCTTAAAAAATAAATGTAGTTATTTAACAACTAAGGGGTCCCCGAAACGATCAATTGCAATTTATCAGTTGCTATCAGTTTCTATTGTAGTAATATTATAAATCGCTTCAATTGCATTTAGTAGACGATCAATTCGCGCATCAATGTGTATCAATTACGAAAAAATTGACAATTGCAATTGATCGTTTCGGGGACCCTTAACACTACGTTTGAAGAGGGAGTGAAGGGATTTTTACGGAGTGGGGCGCCACTACTATATTGTTACATTTGTGTTAATAGTTTATTTATTAACTGTTAAATAAATAAATACAATAAATATTCTTATACAAATGGAAGTCTTCTATTCTAAGAACTGAGTATTCCCAAACAAAAGCAATTTGTAACCATGATGCTAATAGGCACTAATAATAAGGCAGTAGAGCACCTTATTAGGAAATTAACTGCTAAACGATTTTTGTTGCAAGTGATAATTTTTATGGTTCCATAATTTTTTCATGAGAAAAGCCATTTGTAATTTAGTAATTAGTGAGCCCAATTAAAACACTTATTTACAATGTTTTACCTAAAATGTCTACCCGTAAGTAAAAACGATTTTATTTTCTTTAGGTTAGTATTAAAAAAATAAAAAATCTATTTTCTTACAGATTTTTGGAATTATAATTGCGTCTGCCTTTTGTAACAATACTGTACCGACAGCAACAGTTGATTTAATAAAAAACGGGTAAGTTTTTTTTTGCCTTTTTGTACAAGAGTGGCGTGGAATTCCTGTGTGATTAACGGCCGAACCCAATAACTTATCTATCACCAGTTTTGGCATACTGGAGATAGAAAAACCTATCTATCTATGGTATTAACGTCCCAATAATCTATAAGAGATTATGGATCCTTACCGGCCTGATATAAGGACAGATAGAATTATACTGTCTACCATCAATAGCGATCTGTGTTTTACTGAAAATAGGTTATTTGGGTTCGGCCGTAAATTGGCATGTTCTTGGGTATCGCTTAGTGCTTACGTATGTTTTGTATTATTTTATGATGTATACTTTTTATATTTGTTTTGTAGAATACACGACCTCAATCACAACATAATAATTATACTAATACTAGCTTACAAGTAGAATACATTTAACATAGTCCGTTGCTTTTATGTCATTATTTCAATGTTCTACAAACACACCCTGAGTTCATTAAAAAATCTTGAAAATATTACAAATCTCCGGAAACCTAAACCAGCAAGGGGGATAAGGCACACTGATAAATCTTCTTGTTTGTAGACATGTGAAAAACAACACTGACAGCATGACCACGATTATGGTCACAACAGTTACAATACCCATAGACATACAAAGTACTATATCTACAAATTACACTACGAATATATCCAGTAACGAGACGATGCGCTCCGAAGGAAAAAGAAGAACAGTTTTAATCATTAACGGCCTTCAGTCGTTACGTCAGGGGAGAAAAAAAACGAAAGGGAAAAAGGGAAAGGGTGCTAACCATAACGCCGCAGTTCAGTCTCTTCTTTATGTTGAATACAACGATGATGGATCGGTAATTGCCCAATTTATGATGAACAATTTGGAAGACGTTTCTAGGTTCTTTGAGTCAGTTCTCCACACAGAACTTTGCCATGGAACTTGCTAAACATCTTAGATTTATCCTAAAAGTGATGCCACAGCAGCTGCAGGCAGCATTCGTTGGTCCAAACCCGTAGTCTGAAATTGAATAAACCAGTAGTGAACCATTAGTATTCTTATTCTATACTAGCGACCCACCTCTGCTTCGCGCGGTTTTTACGACTTGACAAAACACGAGATTTCTTAATTACATGTAAGTTTTATATTGATGTATTATGCATATAAACCTTTTGAAATAAATTCTCTAAATGACGGTGAAATCAGCATCAGAATTCATTGCGTAGTTTTCGAGATTAACGCACACACAGCCAGACTCGAAAAGCGTTTTTAAATTATAATATGTATATATCATAGATAGATGGATAAACTATTTATTCAGTGCACGCAAAAGACTATCACAACACAAAAAAGCACTATTAAATGATGATGATGAGATAAAGATAGGTACAGAAGTTGCTAATGATCTAGGATCGAGGCAGGTAAGCAGTATCAAAAGTCCTCGCGCACATGTGGGAGTGGCGCGAGGAGGCAGGACACCGGGGCGTAACTCCGTTACTGCGAGAAATCGCGGTACGGCGGACAGAGCTCCGGCAGGATCTCATGGCGGCATGGAGAGTGCAATTGTCGCAAACCCCTCTTTAAGGTGTGCCTGGAGAGGCGCCACGGCTTCCTCACCTTCCGCCTGACGCAGGTCCTCACCGGACACGGGTGCTTCGGGAGGTACCTGTTCCGGATAAGGTGGGAGGAAACGCCCGGGTGTCACCACTGTGGGGATCGCCCGGAGGACACGGTGGAGCATACGGTGGGGATCTTGGGCGGAGCACCGCCGTGTCCTCGCGGAAGCGATCGGCGGCGGCGATCTCTCGCGTCCGGCCCTGGTCCAGGCCATGGTACGGAGCGAGAGTACATGGGAAACCATTACCTCCTTCTGCGAAGCAGTAATGCTCGCGAAGGAGGAGGCGGGACGCGTGATGGAGAGGCAAGCTTTGCGCCTTCACGCCCCTAGTCGCCGCAGGAGACGCCCTGGGCGTCGGGAATTGGCAGCCGATTCCCGGCCACCGTAGGCGCGGGCTTGCGGACGGCGAGCAATGGGTAGCTCGCCGTCCGGTAAGGACCAAGCCCGAGTCGACGGCGCGTTGTGTTCCACGCGCGCCTCAAAGAGGTGTCAGCACTATTGACGGGGTCCGCTAGGGCCGATGCCAGCTAGGGTCGCGGGATGTTCGAAAGAGTTACCGTGGCCCCGGCACAGGCAACAGAAGGAACACGGGTGGGTTTTAGCCAGTAAAAGTCTGACACGCCTTCCCGCTCCGCCCAGAGCGGGAGAAGTCATTTGATGATTTCCCATCCACAAAAAAAAAAAGAGGTAAGCACTATCCAGGGTCGCCTTATTGTTGATCAATCACTGTTTAAAGTGGCTAGATTCAGTCATTAATTTATATTTAACTAGCTTTTGTCCGCGGCTTCACCCACGTGGATGTCGGAAAATATCCCACGGGAAGGTACCACCGGAATTGGAATAATTCATTAAAAGTATTCTATGTGTTAGCAATCATATGTATATAACCATCCGCGTCCCACTCCTCGGATGCTACATAAGCAGTGCGAGAAGACAATATTTACCTGGATTAACACATAGGGCACTTTTAATCCCGGTAGTACGTATGTATATATCCCGTGGGATATTTTCCAACATCTACGCGGGTGAAGCCGTGGGCAAAAGCAAGTTTCTAAATAAAAGGCTTAATACCATTTTTTTCTTACAAACTTTAATCCCCTATTTCCTCCCTTTTTTTCCAAAAACGCTGAAACACGTGGTTTTTAATTTTTAACCAGAATGCTAAATACCAATTTTCATGGCTTAAACTACAAAAATGATGATTTTCCATACAAACTTTCATCCCTTATTTTACTCCTTTAAGGGTTGAATTTCTAAAAATCCTTCCTTATTCCTTGTCTACATCATAAAGGAAATTTTCAATAAGGTTTGGGCTGGGCGTTGATACTCTCAGTCAGTCAGTCAGACCTTTTTGTTTTTAACCGACTTCAATAAAGGAGGTGGTTACAATTCGTCGGAATGTTTTTATTTTTTTATGTGTGTTCTCCGATTACTCGAAGACGGCTGGACCGATTTGGAAAATTCTTTTTTTGTTTACTCCACGGGTGGTCTCATTGTCATTAGGTCAGGATCTGACGATGGGATCCTGGAGAAATCGAGGGAAGTCTCTTCAATAGTTATAGGCACACGTATAGCGATTTGGATGTTTTTATAATAACTTGTGCATTTACTCTCGGAAAGCACCTTTTAGTGAAGTGGAACTGATGATGAAGACCACAGATGGCCACCAGAACAACTCAATAATAAGAATTTCACGGGTTGCGATTCGATTACTTTAAAATGATTGCTAAGCAATATAAGCTCGTCACAATGCGTATGGTGAAGTACCAGGAGAACTCAAAAATAAACGTCCCTGCATCGGGAAATGCAATATTTTGTAAAAGGTGATGAGCAGTTGTCATTAGGCTATTTTAGCTTAGATAAATTACAAACCGACCCACTAAAAAGTGAAAAATAAAAACTTTTTTGCAAAAAAACAACCGACTTCCAAAAAAAAACACTACAAACTGAAAAATAACTTAATTTCGGAAGTCGGTGGGAAAAACTGGAAATACAGATCCAAAGACACCGACTTCCGAAATTAAAGTTATTTTTCACTTCAGTGTTTTTTTTTGGAAGTCGGTTGTTTTTTTGCAGAAAGTTTTTTATTTTTCACTTTTTATTATATATTTAGAAGATGGATATGGGAGGTCTCGTAATTCATTAAAATGCAGAAAAGTGTTTTAGTTAAGTAAGTATAAATGCAATGCTGTTATGACTATTTTGCAGGTGTTACATTACAAACTGTATACAAGGCATCCTTGGCAAGGAGTTTACAATCACTACACAAGCAAGATTTTAGCGAGAAAAACTGCTTCCTCTGGGAATTGAGCTTTGTAATGTCCCGCTTGGTAGTGTCCGTGAGGTAAAGTAATTAAAACCTAAAATACTCATGCTCCGAATTAGCATGAGCACGATCCAATAGTTGCTACCGAGTGGAAGTTACCGTACTTACAGAGTGCGGTAAAGGATTGGTTTGCAAAAAAAAAAAAACTACTTATCTGTTTTTCGGGCTAAAAGACACATAAAATCATTTTTAATTAATTCAATAGGTAGTTATAGGTTACCTATTGAATTAATCAAATATTTTTTGTACTACTTGGGATTTAAAAATAATAATACTTACAGTTTCATACTCTCCAGTTTCAGTTACGAAGTCAATATTGTTATCCACAGTTGTACCTGCACCGTCATAATTAAATTCTGGCTTTTGAAATATGTAATCCAAAAGCTGTTTATCGACATCTCTATTTCCTGGATTATCGCCTGTATTTTCAGGAGCCTCATTGTTTTTTTCGGGCACTGGTTTTGTATTGGGGTTTTGTTTTTTGTCAGGTACTGTTTTTTTAAAACCTTCACTTTTGTTTTCCTGTGGCCAAACATCCCCTTTTAGAAAGTCGTCTTGCGCCATTGGATTTGGTATTCCACTTCTGTTTGGAATAATTGGTGATAACGTATTGATATTCCTCTCAAAAAGCTGCCCATTAGGTTGTATTGGTTCGTGATAATTATTATGCTGTGTATTCCCAAGACTACCGGAAAATATGTTTCCGACACTGCTGAAAGATTCTCTAGCTGCTGAAACTGGATTTCCCAGACTAAATCCAAATAAAGAGGCTGGAGATCTTTTCGGTCTTGTATTGTCATCTTCATGGGCAATCTCCTTCAGAGCCATACTTGTGGTTAGCATAATATTTTCACATATTATCCATAGTATTAAGAACTGAAAACAGTGGAATAACTTTTGTGAGTGGCGTTTCGGTGTAAGGAGTTACTAAGGATAATGAAATATCTCACTAACGAACGAACACAACAATCTATCCTATCACCAGTTTTGGCATACTGGAGATAGAGAAACTTATCTATCTATGGTTTTAACGTCCCAATAATCTTGAGATTATGGAATCTTACCGGCCTGACATAAGGATAGATATAATTATACTGTCTACCATCAATAGCGATCCGTCTTTTACTGAAAATAGGTGATTAGTTTCGGCCATTAATCATTTGATTGAAAAGTAGTACCTTTTATCATAATAATTGAGTGAGTAACACGGATTTTCGCATTAAGATTATTAAATTGGTTTGTGTGCGAAACATCTGAATTTTTGCTTCAATTACCAAGAAAAACTTAAAAGCCATTTATAACCAATATATGTAGTTTAACAATAACTGCTTTGTTGGTCTAGTAGTCGCAAGCGCTAGTGCTGAGCATGATGAGGTCCTGGGTTCGATTCCCGGGTCGAGAAAAGTGTTACTGGGTTTTTCCATCTAGTATTTCTCAGTAGCAGCCCGGAGTCTGGATTTGTGCCTGCAGTGCTGGATTTGTGCAGTAGGCTCGCCCCTATTACGTAGGAATTACGAGTAAACATAATAATTGGCGAAATGAGGGTGTACTATAGGTGCAACTCTGCCTAACCCTTCGGGGAATACAGGCGTGAAGTTATGTTAGTTAAACAATACTACCTAGCTATATTTAACCCATGGACAGGTACATAGGACGCACTTAAACAATTATTTTTGTATGTACCTACGTGTTTACCTTACTGGTGCTGATATTCCGATTCAGAACCTCACCATAACTCTTTGAACATTCGATACGCTACTACCTACATCATCCATTCTAATATAATATTTAAATTCACAATACTCGTACGAGTCGAAATACAAATCAGTTTCCCTGATTTATATTTCGTACCTACCTAGGTACAAGCCGAATTGACTGCAGCAATGAAATTCCTAAAATCGATCGACTATCTAAAAGTTCTAAATTGGGGGCTTTTTCTCAATATTTGTAAAAACATACTACCAACGACAAAAGTATTTGTTAAAATGCACCGGTTCATATAGAACTGTTTCAAATTATAAACCTATATAATGTATTATTATACAATTAATTTCTTACCTTAACTAATGCAGTATACATGTCGTCTGATTTCAATTGCTCGATATTCCAATTACTATAGGATGATATACTCCACACAGTACACTAAAACAATCGTCAACAAAAATACACAACCTTCCAACAGTCCAAAACCTATAGAAATATTATTTTTACCGACGATTTCTAACTGATTTACGTTACAACACTACGCATCTGACCCACGAATGAATTGGTTTCGCTTGTTTCCTACTAGCTTAACGTTCTCAGAATCGAGTCTGTTTTTTGTACTCACATAATTACTTCAAGTACATAAGCAAACCAACATCATTTAACGAATCAGCTAATAAAACAAATCCAAATCAAAATATGACGTAACCTTGAGGTACGTGAGGTAAAGTACCTACCTACGTTTGTGTTTGTGCTGTCATAATGCTGTGATCTTCATTAACTAATGCAAGGCACCAAAATAGAATGAATAAATTTTGACACCACAATCACAATTTATTAATAATAATATATAATAATATATTATTATGATGACTGACCCTGTTTTCTTTGGTTCGCGGCCAAAAATTATCATAGAGAGTTTATAGGATATACAGGTTGATTCCGGTTTTCATTTTTGGGCATGGAGTTTCTGGGCTAGTCTAGGGCTAGGAGTCCCCTTAGTTTCTGGGCTAAGTCTCTGAAATATTTACGATAAAATCATTTAAACAACAGTTAACTAAATTATTGAGCTGGATGTGACCCAAGATGCTAAGGTACCGTTTGATATACCTACAGCATCAAAAGTCGTGTTTCAACTGCTAAATAGCTAACCTATTTCGAGATAAACGCATGTACTCGTAGATAGTCATTTTACAGCTAGACACAAGAGTGGTAAACTCATATTGCTAGTGGAAATTCATTCATGTTTAAGTCGGTGATGACCTAACTTTAGGATGAAATTTTAGTTTAATTAGTTTCGAGGACACAACCATAACTAAGAATACATTAAAATGAATAGTTATTCAAAATTAGTTAGTTTTCGTTGACAGTATTCAATTCCAGCTATTTAAAGTAAACACGCCTTCTTCCCGTGGGGGTAGGCAGAAACTACAGAACGCCACCTGCTGCGATCCTTACATACTCCTTTTGCCTCGTTTACGTTCATACATCTGGTCATACACGCACGCCGGTTGAGTGTACTACGCATCCTGGACTGGACTGGACAGGTCCACTCAATCTGTGTGGTTCTTTCCTCAAAATACCATTTCAGACACCAATCTACATGGTCTTCATATGATCTGACCAAGATTATGTCTGAACTTTAAAAGAGACTGTGACCTCTGAGTTTGTTTCGGCCTTTCTTCTCAGAGTAGTCAGATAGGAAACGCCAGCCTCATCTAGTTTAAAAAAAATGTTTGACGTGTAAAAGTGTTTGTATATACATACTTACAGAAATAAAAATCATTTATCATCTGACCTTTCTGAAGAACATCACCAATAAGATCACCATGTCTTCCGTATGTCTTGTCTTGGGAAGAAGGCGTGAGTTTATGTATGTATGTAAAAGTATACACTGTACCTAGGTGTAATAGACTGAAAAATCCAATGCTGTTAATAATATATTATATAATTGATATAAGGGCAGGAGAACAGTGATGCTGACAGGTATTATCTATACAATGAACTGGCACTTTTTTACGGAAACGGGCTACAAATATACGTAGAAGTGACACTGTCCTCTAATATAAAAAAGAAGACCTTCATTAAGAAGTGTGGTTAAGTAGATAGTAAATAAATCAACTTATGAATTTCTTAGTACTTTTTGATAAAAACTTATTTGTGACTTTTTATGTAATGATGACGTAAACTTTATCTCTTTAGTTCAATTAAAAACTGAACTGAAAACTGGACATGGATGGATAGAATTATTCTGCTAATAGCTTTATTGTACTTGATTGCATTATACGTCAATGCAATCAATAAAAAAAACATAAGAAAAAACCTAACATAATTACAGGAGCAGGTAATTTTTATATATATTTATGATTTCATGATAAGGAAGGAGGTGAATTACATAGCAACTGAGGTATAATTACTAAATAGTTCGGAGCTGCAGTAAATAGAAAAAAAACAGCCAAGTGCATGTCGGACCACGCACAATGTTGGGTTCCGTAGTTGGAATAAATCTGTCCCAAGAAAAATCTTAAAATTGTAGTTGAAAAACATGTTCTCACATACATTCCAACTGCATAATTATGTAAGTTTGTAAGTACAATATTGGGAGATTTTTTATTTTTTTATTTGAGATAGGTTTGCTCTTGACTCTAGTCTATGGTCTATCGGTTTAGGTAGTTAACTAAAGGTAAACAATCTTGGTATGTCTTTTTATATTAAAGAGGTCGTATATAATATACACAAAGATTATTTAAATTTAGTTTATTAGCTAACATCGATTTAGTAAATACCTAGTCGCAAAGATTTTTATATACAATTTATAGACAACTTTTAGATAAAAAGACATGCCAAGATTGTTTACATTTAGTTAACTACCTAAACCGACGGAGTATAGGTCAGAGATGACAGAGACAAAGTCGACGATTTACCATGTTATATTTAGATCATAGACTTCTTATAGGTTTTCCTGTAATCTATAAGTATAGAACTATTTTCTGTATATTTTTTTAATTTTAGGCTCAGTAGTGTCGGAGATAAGGGGTTAATGGTCAATTTTATTAAGTAACTTTAAAACTATTTAGTTTAAAATTATAAAAAAATATACTTGAGACCCTCACAGTAAGCTCTTGCATTTGATATGTCACACGGTACAAATGTACATTTTTATTTTCTTAATTTTCTACCAAAAGTGTCCCTCATATTCAAAATTTAATTATTTACGTACCCAAATAGTCCGTGTCCGGGTCACAGAAATTCATATGTGTACCAAATTTAATCGGCCCATTAGATTCAGCGCAAATTGGCTGTGACAAACGGACAGACAGACACATACGAGTGATCCCATAAGGGTTCCGTTTTTCATTCGGTCATACGGAACCCTAAAAATATGCTTTATGAAGGATCTTAGTAGAAAAAGGTATAACGTTCACCAACGTCCCGTCTTTAGGCTTACTTAATAGTTATGAGTTTGTAGTAGTTTTTTAAGAATTAAAATACATAGACGACGCGACGACAGAAGATAGATTTGTGGTGGAATCTACAACGCGAACGCCACATGCGAACATGTAATAATAATTACGTTATTTAATGTTAATGACAATGATATGTAAACACAACAGGTTTTAGTTTAAGGAAACTCACGAAGAAAAATAATTTGGCCAAAGCTTAACAGGTTTTTAACATTATCATCATAATCGTCATAATCCATACTATATATATACTATACTCTATTACCATACTATATTACAATACAGGTTGTCCCAGGAAATCAGTACCAGCGAAGGTATATGGTCAGGGGACACTAATACCCATCGATTGAACCTCAATGTATGTTCCGCGATATTTCGTAGTTTTCAAGAAATAATTTTCAGATTTTTTAAATTGTAGGTGGTTTCAGTTATAACTTTTTCTGAGCGGTGTTTTTTTGAGAATTTTTTCGTCAGTCATTTTATTGTGCTCGGTTTTTTTGTTACCTAACATTCATAATTATTTTCCATATCAATCACAAAAATGGGAGAAAAGTCATTTCAAATGTATGAAAAGAATTTCACTATTTTTGACTGTACAACTTTGAACCCCATTTTCGCGTAAAAATGTCCTATAAAGTACCAAATTTTTTATGTTATTTTGAGAGCTAAGAAACCCATAATGTTTTTAAAATTATTTACAAGTCATTCAGTCATGTGTAAGTATTTTTTTATTCAAGTTGATAACAAGTGTACATTTTTCTCAAACATAAATTTTAGTCTTGTGATCACATTCTGAGGTACTAGTTGTTAGAATTTGGGTGTTTTGTGATTTACAACAGGTGAACACACATTTTAGTCATAAAACTGATAAAAAAATTCTCAAAGAAACACCACTCAGAAAAAGCTAGAACAAAAACCACCAACAATTTAAAAAAACCTGAAAAAGAAAGTCATTTCTCGAAAACTACAAAATACCGCGGAACATACATGGGGTTCAATTGATGGGTATTAGTGTCCCCTGACCACATACCTTCGCCGGTATTGGTTTCCTGGGACACCCTGTATATAGGTATATTACTATATTTACTACATTAATATTATTATCTCGGAAGCTGGATTTATGCCCGGTTGATGGCAATAGGCTCGCCCCCTATTTCATGGGACTTCAACATAACGGGCGAAATGTGGGTGTACCTACTATAGGTACACTTCTGCCTAACCTTTCAGGGATTACAGGCGTGATGTTGTGTTATGTTATGTATTTCAATTTATTTATCGATATAGATAATCGACCTTTTGGTCCCCGTAACATGTATGAGAAATAAATTGCTTTTGCGCGTGTGTGAGTGTACGTCGAGCGCAGTGTTCGCCTTAGTATGAGAACCAATAGCAAACCTGCGATCTAATTGCGTGTGGTTTATTTGTGTGCGTAATGCGCGTACATATTGGTCTCTTGCTTGTAGTGGAGTTAAAGAGTGGGGGCCAAGCGGCGACACGAGTTCTAATACAAATCTGGAACAATTTCCTTTCTAACCTCTTTTATCTGTTCTGTGATAATTTCAATCCCTTAAATCTCTTGAAAAGAAGTACACAAAGAAATCAATATTACCTACAGGTGAATTTTAAAATCATCCCCTATTTACCCCTGATGATTGAGATGATTTTACAAAAACACTGAAACACGTAATTCTTTATTTCTTACCAAAAGCATAACTGGAACTACTGGTTCGAATTCAAAAATTATTTTGGTGTTGGATAGCCCATTTATCGAAAAAGCCTAGAGACTATATAACATCACGCTACAACCTACAGGAGCGGAGCATCAATGAAAAATGTTGCAAAAACGGGGAAAATTTGTTCCTTTTGAGAGCTGCCCTTGCGTGCGCTGCGTAATAGGTTAAAGTTATGCAGCAATCATGTATGACGGAATTGTTCCTCTTAAAAAGTTCTAAAAAGATTCCGCGATAGCATATGTCTACCATTTAAGGTTGGCTCACTATAACTTTTTAATGGTACTCAATTTTTTAAAATAAAATAATGCATTATTTGCGAAGGTGTTTTCATAAACATGGTATTTATCCTTATCCAAATAATTAGTTTCATAATCAAGGTTGATTAAGTAAGTACATGTAAACTCCTTATTAAATTATTCGAATCGGACCTTTCGTTTAGAAATTACGACGGGTATAATAATTCTTAAAAGTAAGAAAAATGCGCTTAGGCCCACTTGCATGTTTAGTCGGGTTAAATGAATAAATGTAGAGTTTGTAAACCCGGAGTTAAGTAATTACTCTTATTACGCGTTGCGCCACTAAAAAGTAACACTGGGTTAGATAACCTGACAATAGTGATTTTTGAGTTGGGAACATTGCAGTTCAATTGACGAAACAAAAAATAGGATTGCACTGTCTATGGCCTGATATGTAATCCGACCAAAAATTAATGAACGAACAACGAACGGAAATTGTATACCCATCTCCTTTACATTACATTACGATACGTAATACTTTCTTGTCTTTAAATTTTATAACATGAAATTTCATTTTAATCGTTTTGTATGTGGTTTCCATGGAGACTTAGTTTATTGATTGACTAAAACGTCAAATATGGAAAAAATATGTTTTAAGGTTTTTGTAATTTGTATTTATTTTAATATGAGTTCATGAATATATTGCCTGCTGATATAGTTGGTACTGAATTTTTACTTACTATAACGTCGAACAATATAAAATACAAAATACGTTATCAGCGGCACCTCATAACGTCAATTTATTTTGACATTACTTTTTTTTTTATTTGAGATAGGTTTGCTCTTGACTCTAGTCTAGGTCAGAGATGACAGAGACAAAGTCGACGATGGGGCGAGCTTACCCAGAAGAAGCCTGTTCACTCTCATTTTGAAGAAATCGGGGTTGTATGCGTTCGGAAACACAGACGCAGGCAAAGAGTTCCACTCCTTTGCTGTGCGCATCACAAAAGACATTTGGAAACGCTTAGTGCAAATTGGTGGGATAGCAACTAGGTAGGGATGGTAACTTGCAGTGCGTCTAGATGTCCGTTGATAGAAGGGGGCCGGCGGAATGAGGTCATGGAGTTCTTGAGCACACTCCCCGAAGTATAATCTGTAGAAGACCGTTAAGCAGGCAACTTTGCGGCGATGAGCCAAGCTGTGAAGCTTGGCATCCACCAGTCTTACGTCGCCAATGAGCCTCTTAGCTCTGCGTTCCACCGAGTCAAGCGCGGCAAGTTGGTATTTGGCCGAGCCATCCCAAAGGTGGCTGCAATACTCCATGCAGGATCGGACTTGCGCTTTGTAGATAATTAAAAGCTGTCCAGGCGTAAAACTACTACACTAACCCAGAGTTTAGCGACGTTACTCTCCCACATCGGTGGGTTTAATATTTAAAAGTTTAACTCTAGGTTTAAACTCTTGGTGGCACAAGATGAATTATTTGATTATCCCTGAGTTAGCTGTTAACTCCGAGTTATATAGGATAACCCAATAACATCATTGGGATAACCCATGAACACGCAAGTGGGCCTTAGTCTATTAGTTACCTACATTTAATTTTTTACAAGCTGTGCCCCGTGACTTCGTTCGCGTGGAAGTCGTAAGATACACAATATACTAAAAAAAACAGCCATATTTTAATAAAACTCCCTCGTCCCCCGACCCGTCACGTTGCATCGCCCGCCCGCGCTATTACCACAGATTACCAGACATATCACTCCATGTACTTACGCGTGCTAACTACCTACTGGCAGCCGGGCCGCACGCAGCCCATTTCTCAGTGGGGTGCCGACAGCCGCGAGGCGCGTACTTACGCATTCGGTCGACCTGACGTACTTATTTTCAAATTCTTATGATATGGCTGGTACTGGGGTATTATGTGCAGTTGATGGGTGTAGATCCAGCAAGAGAAGAGATAAAAACTTATCTTTTTTAAGTTTACCTGCAGGTACAGTTTTACTATCGTTTTTTAGTTTTTTTTAGGTAAATTGCATGTTTCGTGTTTTGTATTTTATTGACACCTATAGCGATTTGGGTATTTTTTTTTTATAATAACTTGTGCATTTGCTCTCAGAAAGTACAATTTGGTGAATTGAAACTGATGATGATGACCACAGATGGCCACCGGAATACCTCAATAATAAGTATTTCACGGGTTATATTCGATTACTTTAAAATGATTGCTAAGCAATCTAAGCTCATCACAATGCATATGGTGAAGTGGAGCTGATGGTGAAGTACCAGGAGAACTCCTCAAAAATGAACGTCCCTGCATCAGGAAAAGCAATATTTTGCAAAAGGTGATGAGCAGTTGTCATTAGGCTATTGTAACTTAGATAAATTACAAACCGACACACTAAAAAGTGAAAAATAAAAAACTTTTTTGCAAAGAAAAACAACCGACTTAAAAAAACACTACAACGTGAAAAATAACTTTTAATTTCGGAAGTCGGTGGCAAAAACCTAAAATACAGATCCAAAGACACGGACTTCCGAAATTAAAGTTATTTTTCAGTTGAAAAAGTATGGCAGTTGAGAGTATGTCATGTTCACTTAAATGTCTCACTGATGATGGCGCTTGTGTTGGATCAATCGGTACAAAATGGTTGAGCTGGATGGTGCTGATCCACGCGTCATGTTCGTGAACGGGCACCGTCGGTTGAGACTGGTCATCTCTTAACTGCCAGGGCTTATTTTTAATAAAATAGAATACTCTTTATTGTACACCATTAAAAAATCAAAATCTCATAATCAAAATTAATCTTATATTTTGAATTGTTTTTAATTATTTATTTCTTAAATTGTTCTCACATATAGAAGCAACAAGAACAATGTACCCAGGTTTTGTAATAATTTTGATTTAAAAGAGTGTCCATGGAGTTTCTTGCCCGTTATTCCCCGTAGAGATCTACGGTTTGGAATGGGCAACTAGCTTCAACTTTCTGACTAACTAGGTAACCGATTCTTTGACAATTCAAAAGTGCCTGTAATTGGTTTAATTGAAATAAATGCTGTGAGTTTGATTCTCGACACTGGATTTTGATTTACGAATTGGACTATGAGGTGTATTAACTGTGACATCGAACTCCAGCATTCCCGGCGTATTATTATTATTTTAAAAGAATTAGACACGAGAACAATTTCAATTCTATCATTCTGCTATCAGAATGGATTGCTCTTTTCAAATTAAGTACCTATTTTCATTTATTCACTAGTTCCTCACGTACTTATTAATGTTAGGTACCTATATATCGTGATGGCCCAGTGGTTAAGGCCTCGTCTCTCATGCACAAGGTTGTGGGTTCAAATTCGGGCAAGTATCAATGTGACTAATCAATTCGTAATATGTACTTTCTAAGATTATCTTGACATCACTGACATCGTTGAAGGAAATCATAACGAAACCTGATCTTATAATGAATAATTATAGGTAAGTCTGAAATCGTCAACTCGCCTTTAGCTAGCGTGGTGATTAATGCTCACGCGTTCTCCGTATGAGAAGAGGCCTTTGCCCTCCAATGGGACAATAATATTGTCATAATTATGTTGTAATATTGCAGGTAACTGAGACGGACTGCATATGTATTCAGTGCTGGGAAGCAGCTATGAGGGCTATCAATGAATCATTGAATACTAAAGAAACTGTTAGTGACAGTCATCCATCTGAAGCTAGCTCTGGCAATGTAAACCAGCCTCAAAGAGTTATTAGACACTCAAGAGTCTGCATTACATGTGGGCGCTCTGTTCTAAGGCTTCCCAAGGAACTTAGTGCGTACAAACCCAACTGCAAGTCAACAACAAATACAACTATTGATCTCAAACAATATTGCACCTCGTCTGGTTAGTTCTTTACTTGTTCATTATAAATAGTAGTAGTATTGATTCTGTAGTTTATGCTTACCACCATGCGAAAAGTGTGCTTTTATGCATCGTATATATGCTATATTATACTGATCTAAGTACATATTTACATTTATTCATTTTATAAAGCTATTATTAGTAAACTATAGCGGCCAACTATAATTTAAAGTAATGTTGGTATTTGTTGCATTACTTTTAGGTGAATCTCAAGGATCGCTTGTGCCACAATTGCTACAGAGCAGCTGGATGTACTGTTGTTCGGATGCCGCATCCTCGTACGATCCTGAGTAGAGCAGCGCCAGAGCAGCGACCGCAAGAAGATACAGCTGTAGTACCTGCACTGCACTTACATTTCTGATCAGGAGTTATCATCACAACCCAGTTTTTCACCATCGTCAGGTTCAGAACGGATACCTGAAAATGTACCAAATGCACCTCAGAATACGCCTACCATTCTATTACCTAAATTACAAAAGGGCAAAAAATATTTTGAACCCTTTAAATTAACTCTTATTTTTTGTACAAATTAATGTAAGGATCTCGCCATGATTCTGTAACAATAAAGACCTATTGCCTTCGACTGCATGAGATTGTTTAGAGACAAAATTGGTCATCTTGTTACCAACTTTTTAAAAGTTATTTTTTTATGCAGTCGGGTTTATTGATTTTTTGATTTTACACTTTTTAGTTAGGATAATTTTACTCTCACTGTATCTCGCTTTAGGTAAGGGTTGCTAAAATATCTTTCAAAGCAGAAATAATATATGTTTAAATATTAACCTCCTTAATAATAAACGTATTATCTCGACTTAGCACACGAGGTTGTTGACATGTGGAATGTGAGCTCGGCTGTCATTGTGCCGATTGTCGTAACGGCCACTGGCCTGATGGCTGAAAGCCTCGACCAACATCTCTCGAGGCTGTCGTTAGGCGATTGGATCAAGAGCCTGATTCAGAAGGCAGTAGGTACTCCTCGATACGGCTCGTATTGTGAGGAGGTTCCTGTCTCTGCAGCCCTAACCACCGGTAGCTTGGACCCTGCTCCCGATACCGGCGGACCTCTATTTTTTTATATTTTTAAATGTTTTTTTTTTGTATATATTTTTATTAGAAATATTTAAAAAGGTAAATAGGTAAGAAAGAAAGTAAATAAACGAATAATAACGTATTATATCAAGTGAATAGTTACACACCGATCTCTCTCTTTCAGTCTTCAATAATTTGACTTTCGAAAGTAGAAGACAAAGCGTTGTGTAACTATACATACGCCATACAACGTTTATGAGTAAGGAGGATAGCATACAATTTGAGTATATTTTTTTTATAATCACCTTTTAAAACCCTTCATTTTGATACCCCACTCGATAGGTTTAGGAAAACTTTTTTGAAAACATAAATTTTGGCGCCAAAAATCCGCGACTTTGATATTTTATTATTTTAATATAGGTACCCAGTGACACTCGCACAATAAAGATGAATCTTACGACGATTCATAAAAATCGGTTCTGCCGTTTAGTAGTTACGAGGGAACATAGAGAACATACACACATACAGGTTAAACACATAACCCTCCTTTTTTGGCTTCGCCGCAGTCGGATAAAATGATCGGCTGATCGATATATATAAAAGAGGAAACTGACTGACTGACTGACTGACATATTAACGCACAGCCGAAACTACTGAGATTAGGAACTTAAGATTTTGCACACGGCCTCCTGTAGGGGGATGTAGGGGAGTACTAAGAAGGGGTTTTTGGAAATTCGACTTTTAAGGGGTGAAAAGGCAGTAAGTATTTCGTTTGTGCGAAAAATGTTATTCCTTGAGTTAATAAACTTGAAACTTGGCACGAATACTTACCTAAGTAAATAATGAACTTTGTAGCTTTTTATTATTCTAAAATACCCCTAAGAGGAGCTCGTGGCTAAGTAATAATAGCCGCACGGGTCGCTCCATCAGGTTAAGCTACGCTTGCCGGGGTTGGTTCGTGGATGGGTGACCATCTTTACATATCGAGACTCCTCCGTGCCTCGGAAAGCACGTTAAGCCGTTGGTCCCGGCTGTCATTCGTGGATCTTTGACAGTCGTTACGGGTCGTCAGAAGCCAACACAACACCCTGACAACCAGTCTTACCAAGAGGTATCGTATTGCCCAGGTACTGGGTTGTGGAGGTCAGATAGGCAGTCGCTCCATGTAAAATACTGGTGTTCAGCTGCATCCGGTTAGACTGGAAACCGACCCCAACATAGTTGGGAAAAGGCTAGGCAGATGATGACCCCTAAGAGGGTGATTGGGGGGTGTCAAAGTTTGTATAGAAGAATTTTAACGCGCAGTCCGATTAACTCGAAACTCAGTATTTATACTCTAGAAGTCTAGAACAAAATTAATAATAATCTGTATCAGGGGTTTTCAAAAATCTACCCCTAATGGGGTGAAAAGGAATAGCCAATTTTACAGGGGAGAATTTTACTGCGTGGCTTGATTAACTCGAAAATTGGTATAAATAATCTTTGGAGTCAAGTTTTGAAAATATCCTAAACGATTTTTTAAATTCCATCCCTGTGGGGGTCAAAAGCGGGGATACAGTTTATATGAAAAATCTTATTCATTTGGTTAGTAAACTTGGCACGAATATTTTCCTAAGAAAGCAATAAAGTTTATTTATTTATTTTACTATTTATGCACACACAATAAAACATATACAGTTAGGACATTATGAGTAATGAGTACAAAGGTATTGCTTTTAAGAAATTTATGCCAGCAGACCTGCGAAAGGAGAAATTAAAAAAGAAATGTAGATAATAGTGTGTGAGAACAAGAAGAGAAGAATATGATGTTGTGACGTCTTAAACTAAAATATTAAATATACCTACCTACACATATACTATAAAGCAAAAATTAACAAATACTTAAATAAATAAATATGCTATAATCCTATACTCATAATCGCACCCCCGGTGCGACACTGTCACTTTTGCAAGAAATGCAAAAATGAGTTAAATATCTAAAAATGATCCTAAAGCACCCCTTTACTTGGTGCGATAACGTTACTTTTGTAGTACGCATAGTTTCGACGTTGTAGTATAAGCTGTTCATCTCATCTATATATTCTTAAGTCATTGTTTTGTGAGGTGTCAAAGTTTTAAATGCTTCTCCTGAAAAACTACATTTTTGCATAAGTGACAGTGTCGCACCGGGGGTGCGATATATTATATAAGTAGGTATATAAATTCTCACAGTTGAGAGGAGAGGTAATGCTCTTTTACTCGATATTTGAATTGCGAAATAGATTTTAAATCTCGAATGCTAGGCGGAAGTGAGTTCGACAATCTTAAAGCAGTGATCGTTTTCGTTTTAACCAGATCCAATTCAATAGAGAATAGGTATTATTATTGTTCTAAGACAAAACACTGAAAAGGTCATCCACTTCAGCATTTTTTTACATAATCTTTGTTCTGCCCTAGATTTTAAAATGCTCTTTTTGGTCTAGCAAACACTTTCCTTTGATGATCTATTTTGTTACCTGGAAAGAGAGAGAGATCCCTTCGTAAAAGTAGATTATGGCACTGTTAAGGATGAAGGTAGCCTTATGACTACCTATATCCTTAACAGTATCACATAAGATAACCAAAGCACGATATGTCAATAATAATAATTAAAGCTAAGCCAGGTTACATGAAATCTGAGGCGATACCAAAACTTGCTTTATATAAGACGTGTCTTTCTGGTACAATATTGTATTTCATAAGCACACTGTAGTGTTAAATTGCTATTGCCTCGCCTACGGCGCTTAGAAAGACTCCGTTCTTATTCATAAGTGCAACTCGACTTGCAATGTTCCCTCTCTGTCGCTTAAAATAATGTTGAACTGGATTTGGTTGTAATAACATACAAGATTACATCAGGCTTGAGTGCAACAGTGCAGCGCCTGTAAAATTTTCAATATCCGTACTTTAAATCTAAGGCGTTATGTACTATAGATTATCTATGAGGCGTTTTTTAAATTGCCTTTTGAAATAGTACCTGCGACACAAAGGTTCCATCGATATAGGTACTTATCTACTCAAGCGACCAAAACTACCATAGTTAATAGTTATGGCAATCGCTTATTTTTGCCTCTCTGTCTAGGTTCGTTTGACCAAGTCGTTTAGTTTGGCGAATTTTGCTAATGGAACCTTAAAGTTGTGTCGTTCTCTAGGTAGGTCGAGCAAAGAGCTACCAGTATTATATAATATCAATAAATTATAAAAATATAATTATTAATTTCTACACACGGGGTATACCAACCTCTGAAATAAAATTGAATATTGAATTTAGAACTTTATTGTGCATTCAGGATTGGACAGGCACTGACTTTATTGAGCATTAAAATCTTCCAGGGATTATGACGTTTTCAAACGAGGGCGTACGGCTGCGCAAGCGCAGGACCCGCTGCATCTTGCGCCGACGTTGTACGCACGGGGTCGCTGACCTCACTAGACGAGACATCTCGTTGAGTCTGTAGCGTCCCGTCTCCAGCTGCAGTAGGCCCAGCCTTACACCACGTTTTAATGCCCTGCAATAGGATTTTTTAGGATCTGGTACACTTGCACGAAAGACATTTCGGCGAAAGACATTTCGGCGAAAGACATTTCGGCGAAAGACATTTGCGCGAACCCACTTGCGCAAACCCACTTGCACGAAAAGATATTTCCCCGAATGGACTTTTGCGCGAACGGACTTTTGCGCGAAAAGACACTTGCGCGAAAAGACACTTCCGCGACTGGACTTATGCGCGAATGATCTTTTACGCGACTGGACATTTGCGCGAAAGACATTTGCGCGAATCCACTTGCGCGAAAGACACTTGAGCGAATCCACTTGCGCGAATCCACTTGCGCGAAAGACACTTGCGTGAATCCACTTGCGCGAAAGACACTTGCGCGAATCCACTTGCGCGAATCCACTTGCGCGAATCCACTTGCGCGAAAGACACTTGCGCGAAAGGACAGTTGCGTGAAAAAGTTGCGGAAATGAGATTTCTCCATAACATCACGCCTGTGTTCTTTCAAAGGGTTGGAGGCAGGGGTGTGACTGGTGCTCGATAGCCGGTGGAACTTCGGCCTCCACTTTCGGCAGCTGACGGAGCCCAAGTTGATGGGCGTAGCGGGTGCGCTCGCAACGATGCTGCCTAATCTGGGGGATCCGAGCACCGCTTGTAGGTGGTTGTATTTGGGGATCGTGTGATCCATGGCCCCGTACGGGGCCCCGGTGTGGGCTTCTGATCTGACGGCCGGCAGTATCGCAATACTGCGAAAACCACAGAGGGCGTTGGCCGTCAGAGCTATCTAGGGGTTTCGCACGATCTCCTATGAGGCGGCTTGTGCACTGGCCGGATCCCCGCCCTAGGACCTAGAGGTGAGAACCCTCGCGTCATTGTACCAATGGCGCGAGGAGGCGCGAACGCGGAGCGGTGGACTAATGCAGCGAGAGGTTGAGCATCATCTGTCATTAACTCCGCGAGGTCGATACAGTTGGACGAAATTTTTGTTGGCGTCATCTTGATTTTTAATTTAGACCCATTATCGTTGTCAACGCCCTCAAAAACCATCAAAACGACACCCATGTCGAAAATAAATAAAAATAAACTAAACTAAAAAAAAAACAAAAATAAAAGGTAAAATATTGACGTTTAATTGTACCTACTATTTAAATCCAGTCTGTCTGGAACTGGAACTTAACTGGCGAATTGTGGGTGTACTATTCATAGCATACACCCCTTTTTTTTGGTAATGGGGTGGAAATCCTCATGGATGTCCTCCACCCTGGGGTGGGCAGAGGGGTCTGTCAGACCCTTACTGACTAAAACCACCCCAGTGTTCCCTCGCACACTTACACCGGGGGCTAGGGGGCACTTAGCACTCTTCAACGCAGCCCCCGACTGGTGCCAGCCCGCATCTGCGGGCTCCATCTGGTCAAGCGAGAGGGGAGTGAGGTATTTGACTCCCCCCGGGACGTGGAACAATACGCGCCACCACCTCGGGTCCTGCGGAGCGGGGGGCGGGGGGCGGGGGGCGGGGGGCGACGGACGTCCCCGAGTCCACCGCCCCTGGCCCCAATAGCAGACACCCCTGCCCCAACCCTTTGAAAGTATACAGGCATGATGTTATGGAGAAATCTCGTTTCCGCAACTTCTTCGCGCAACAGTCCTTTTGCGCAAGTAGATTCGCGCAACTGTCTTTTGCACAAGTGTCTTTCGCGCAAATGTTCATTCGCGCAAAAGTCTACTCGCAGAAATGTCTTTTCGCGCAAGTGTATATCGCGCTACTGGCCCTTCATGGGTCTCCCTTGTTTCATCGAAAAGAAATTGCCAAATTATCACTTCCCAAACAATTTTTGCCAAATTATTACTTAGCAAAAAATCTCTTCACAAATAATTGTTACGCAAACCTAATGTTGGCAAGTGAACGTTTAAATAATAACTTGTTTACCAACTAGTATTTTTACCAATTTTTATGTAGTCAAATATTTCAGTTGGAATAACACATTTTACGCAAAATAAATTAAGCCAAATATTTGATATCGTCGTTATTTTTATATCGTTTTTTTTTTTCTATATAATCTAGTCGTTTCTGGCACTCGCCGGCTGCCACCGCGACACCGCTCGCTTCGCTCGCTCGGCTCGTGCGTAGGAGGTCACAGTTTTAACCTAACCATTCTTTTTTAATAATTAACCTCCTCTAACTAGTTCGGTTCTCGATAGCCTGCTAAAAATAATCTATTTTTTCCATATTTTTTTTCTATATAACCCAATCGTTTCTGGCACTCGCCGGCCGCTACCGCGGCACCGCTCGCTTCGCTCACTCTGCTCGTGCGTACAAAATATTAGGGTTAATTATTAAAAAAACGATAACCTAATCTAACTTAACCATTTTTTTTTTTAATAATTAACCCTAATTTTTTAATTACATAATTCCCAAAAAATCTTACTTTTGCCTTTATATTTTTTGTCATAACAAATCATTTGACCAAACGTTTATTAACAATAACGTTGATTGTTTGCTGCAATAAATCATATGATTAAAGACAAATGCCTTAATGACATTATCCTTGGTAATAATCTGCCAAGTAAAAATTTGACCAAATGAAAATGTGTGTAATAAAATCATTCCAAATATTGCATTGGTATAAAAAAGGTTGCTAAAATTTGTTTGGGTAGTGAAATTTTGGCAAAATCTTTTCGGCAAAACGGCAGGATCCCGGCCCTTCACACAAGTGTCCTGCTACCGATTTCTTAATAACTCGTTTACTCAACATACGTAGTTTTCATAATAAAATTAAAAACCACATAAGTAACTTCTCTTTTTTCGATCAACACTAATTGGTTAAGGCTGTAACTGCTTTCGTCTCTTGACAGAGAGAGTATTTGAAGTAACGGCAAATTTTTATTTTATTTTAGTTTTACCTACGCTAAGTTTAAATGACATGTAATTACAACGCAATGCTTTATTTAATCTTGGTTACCTAGCTGCTAGATCCAAAGGGAGGTGGGCATTTGGGGTTCGGGAGCTCAAGAGTAGGCACTCTGTTTGCTCACCAAGTGTCCTCAGGGAAGATTGTGGCACAGTGGTCACTTGCAGCAGTGTAATCAGTGAAGCTTGCGCCCCTTATACCCTAACAAGCTTTACACAAGGGGGTTCTGTAACTGGTCTCTTAGGAAGACTCGGAGCTCCCCTCCATGTGCCGTAAAGTGATTCACAAACATACTGTATGCAAAGTTGCTAGCAATATTTTACCAACAACACAAAAATATTTTGCAACAACGTTTCACCACTATTTACCAGATTTGGGGCTTTAATTAACCTAATTTAATCTAATCTAATAATTTAAAATTCAATTAAAATATTAATAAATGAGAAACGTCGCATAAAGTCATTCTTGGCATAAGATGCAAATAAAAATCGTAATAATACCTTGGGTTTAAAAAAAAAGAAGCGTGAGAGCATTTAAATTACAAGGTCGTTGTAGAGTGTTGCTGATGATCATACACGCTTTATAGGGACCATCAAATAGATTATCTATTCATAATAGTAATCACGGATTGACTTTAATTACCCTTGTCATAGAGTATATTTGTAGGATTCCGTAAGACCGAGTTCCAAACGTCCGAAGCCGTACGAAAGTTTTCGATATCGCAAAACGAGTAATGAAACTCAAATGGAGTTGGGCAGGGCATCTGGCAAGGCGCAGTGATGTCAGGTGAAGTAAGGCAGTGACCGAGTGGCTTCCAAGGACTGGAAGACGAAGCTCGGTCGTCCGGCGGCGAGATGGGCAGACGACGTTGTTATCGCGGGTAGAAACTGGATGAGGCTGGCACAGGAGCGTGGGGATTGGCACATGAAAAGAGAGGCCTATGCTCAGCAGTGGGTGAAAACGGGCTGTTGATGATGCTGACGGGTCGCATTCTCCTAGGGGTCGGTCTGTTACTTGTAAGGCAACTGTTTCTTTTTAAACGAAGTAGGCTGCCAATTATCACTGAAGACGTGTTACTGTGGCAAATAATTAACAAGTAACAAAGTCAAAACCCAAAGGGAGTATGTATCTATACAAGAAACCTGAAAAAAATCATTGCTCCAATTAAATGAAACGTAATATGAAATTACAACACACGTTGAAACAAATTCGTCTTGTGGTTGTGTTTCCATTTCATGTTGTATTGTTGTTGTTTTATGATTATTTCTAATTTTAATGTGTTGACTTTGCCAATTTAATTTGTAAGTAATAATGAAATTATGTGTTGTGTTTTGTCTTATTTTTTTATTTATTTTTCTAATATATATATATATATTTTTTTTAATGCTATTATATGATCCAACAGCTGATTGAAATAAAGAAATTAAATTAAATTGCATAAATTAAGACGTAATATGTGTGATAGTTTCTTCGTGCTCTTTTTTATAGGTACGGAACGCTGTAGTCTGCGAGTTAAACGGTTTTCTTAAGATTTTTTGTTACATTACAATCAGTGAGAAGTGTTTTATTAGGAAAACATCCCATTGTCGAAACTAGTAACATCTTCGTCATCCTAGAAGGGCATGGTATTTGGTATGTGTTGGTTATTACACAAAAACTGAGCGGTCACTAAATGTGAAGGCCGTTTAATTATTTTACTTTATGAAGTCGCAACTCAGCATTAAGTGGTGGGAGAGCCTTAATCTTAATTCTGCATTGGTATGCGGAATCAATGAACGATTATCTAAAATGCTTTTTTCCGCAATATAAAGATATCTTAGTTTTAGGTACGTAGGTATCTATAACAAATACATTAGCATAACCAGCTTTCAATGTTCCCCCTGCTAGGGTACAGGCCTCTTCTCAATGAGAAGGCTTGGGCCATAATCCACCACGCGGGCCCAGTGCGGGCTGGTGGATGTCTTCGAATTTTTTGGTTTTAGGACATAGCGGTTTCCTCTTTCACCGTTTTGAGAGCAGCGATTATAAAATAAAAATACACAAGTATAATGCTGCCTGGGTTCGAACCTACGACACGTAAGTCGGGGCCGTTACCACCGGGCCACCGCTGCTGTCGTGTAATAATAATAATTATTGAATTCGCCACACAGTAAATCACCTGAATTTACAGCAATCGAGTGTATTCTATAAGAAATAGAGTAAAAAACTATTTTTAACAAACAAAGCTTTACCTGGAAACTTTTCGGTTTATTTTCGGGTCAGAAATATGGTACTCCATCCTAATAAATTTGATAATAGTGCGTGAAGTCCAACCTGTGTTTTTCATCAATTTCTTGATTGCTGTTAATACCATTTTCCCCGTGTTTACATTGTAATAAGGAATTTTCTTTACCATTTCACTGTAACAATAATTGATACAACTGACTCAAAATATGTGAATTGCATTCATCCCTACATTCCCTGCACAAACTAAATAATTGGCTAAATTCTGAAAGTTAAAAAATATTACCAGCAGTTTTATTGTGTTAGGGGATCTCAGTTATGCAGGGTCCTCCTTTGAACGAATTAAAAAATAGAGAACCAATAAACTTATCTAACGAAAAGAGCTACATTTACGCATTATTCTTTGATACAATTTTTATGAAATATCGGTGAAAAAAATTATTTCTGACATTGTTCAATGCAGAAATCTTATAAAAAGTTTACATTAGTTTTGTCAAATCTGTCATAGTTCTTTCGGTAAGGAGTTCATAGTCAGTATTATTGTCAATGGGGAAGGTCGGGCAAAGCTAATTGTAGATGGCGTGATCATAGCTAGGTCCCGACAGCCTATAATAAATTTGACATTTCGTTCAGTTATGAGTTTACTTTTATTTCGCTATTTCGTTATTTTCGGTGATTTCAATATTTTAAATCAAGTAAATGATATGGAAAGTGTCAGAATTTAAAACCATAAATATATCCTCGAAGTCACTTTCTTTAAAATGTTTCTACTATGTTTAATTTATAAAACATCTCTACGAACAGCTTTAAGCCACCATCTTTTAATTTTTAGGGCCTCTCGGGAAATGGTAGACTCCAGTTTCGGAGTATTTAGTAACACAACAACGCATCATTTTCGCAAAAATAAAATAAGACCACCTCACGCCTTGTATTATTGGCTTGTGTTGGGAACTAGCTACAACAGCGCCATTTTGACAGTTGCCTTCCCCATTCTTAACTTGTTTCTGGAGCTGTTGTCACGTGTCCTTTTTTGAATACTAATAGTTTTAAGCGTTTTAACGTGTAAATTACAATGTTACGCTATATTGAACTATCAAACCTATTCCGCTCATCATTAACCTTTTTCTTGGGCGGAGCAAATGCCTGTGTGCAAACCTCATCGTCTGAGGAAACGGAATGGTAATGTGGGGCTTGCACCCACTGAGCAATACTATATTAGTGGGACATTCCTACATACAAAGCATACCGGGCGGATATGATTCTCGATCTAGAAACTGCTGGCTATTGTTACGGGGAGTGTCAGTTACACTTTTCACCTCGAACACCCTCGAACACTTATTTTTCCACCTGCAAACTAATGAGTCAGCCAATAGTGTCACCACCCTGACCCACTATGATGCCTCCTTTGCGACGTCACTATACTGCAGTAAGGCCTCCGAGGACTCCTTGCGGTCAGTCATTGCTTTGAGCAAAGCTATGGCAGCGTTGGTTTAACTCAGCAGTTTCATGGTGCCCTGAATGTTCGAGCTTGCTTCTCGTTTTAGTAGCTGATTACGACAATCGTGCACTGGGCTTGAGTTCATTTGAAGTATACTTCTTATTCTTGCACCTCGACCAACGAAAGCTGTCCAAGAAAAAAGACGGGAATTTTAAAAAATCAAGAGCGGTCAACCCTGGCTATACATTGCTTAAATGGAGTTGATACTATTTATTATTCAAGACATATTATGCGATATTTAAATCAGTATTTCATATTTATGACCATAATAACCTTATTACCCTTGATATTTACTTGGAACTGTTAAACCTTCATTATGTATTCGCGCAATGGTGGATAAGCAAGTTAGCGTTACAATATTTCGCCGTGAAGATGATCATTATCAGTACCAAAGTAAAGCTCTAAACGAAACTAGCTTGGCAGTTTTTAACTTCTGCACATTGAAGTTCACAGCTCAACTTTCCTGGCACAGCCTTGAAAAGGTTGAATTAAACAAAAAGTTATTACTATACATTTATTTAACGGAATAGAGATCACTGATGTGATGAGGATGATACAATAAAATCAAAACAAAACATCATCAGTCATAGTCGAAATCGGATTCCAAAAACTCTACACCTGATAATATTGAATCAGCTTCATTGCTTTCTTCGCTGCTACTACTACTGTCCCCAACATGTATTATGAATCGTTCAAGTTCGTTTTCAACATTACAGTCCCTTAATTTGTACTGTTGTTCAACATTTAGTACATGATCAGTTTACCTCTTCCAGTCATCAGCAGTTAGTAGATAGAAAACATTATTTTATTAAATTTTGCATTCAGACCCTGATATTTCTATATTTTTGCTTGCTGCTTTTCTCTTCGCCTGACTCCATACAAGCTCAATTGCATTGAGGTCGCAATGATACGGTGGCAGCAACGAAATTTCGTGATTGGGGGTATGACTGTGTTTTTTAGAAGTACTTCTGCTTCGTAAACAACTGCAGGTTTATTATCTTTCACCAAACACAATTAATTCAGCTTTGATATGATATTCTTCAAAATGAATATTATTCTCTTGAAGGCATATTCGGAGATTAGCTTTAGAATCAGACATAGTAGGGGGTTTGTTTACTTGTTGCACATGGTAACTTGCATTGTCCATCAAAAGTACACTAGGTTTAGTGAGATTTGGTATCAACATTTCCTCAAACCATTTCATAAAGTTGGTAGCATTCATAACATCATGGTAGTCAGCTTATTTGGATTTTGTGCTGGATACCAATAATGCACCTGGCACAAACCCTTCCTCCGATCCTGCATGCACAATAATATGTCTTTTTCTTGACGATATATTAGTAGTGACACCACTTGTTGAAGGGTTTGCCACGATTTTTAAACTATAGTTCTGAT